>CM046381.1:1937427-1987541 GCA_025413485.1 Ficus microcarpa | reverse complement strand
AGCAGTGGTAGACGAAGCGGAAGTGAGAATGTTGGCTTGAGTAACGCAAACATTGGTGAGAATCCAATGCCCCGAAAACCTAAGGGTCACGAGGCTATAAAAAGAGAGAAAGGGGCGGCTATCTAGTGGGAGTCGTTTCGGTTGTATGCCACGAGGTCCCTATGGACAAGGGGACAAGTGAATCATCGCTTTTGGGCGCAGGCAGCCCTCTACCATCCATCCCATTGCATTCCATCGTCTCGTATTGGACTGTACTATATCAGACCAGAAACATTTATTGAGTGAGAGAAAGGGTTACCGACCTCGTAGGCCTTTTGGGTCGTGGGGTGTATCGATGCCTTTCTTTACTCGAAGAGCGGAAACAAACCGGGTTCCCCGATAGATTGACCCGCAATAATACCTACAGCTTCTCCCAATTCGACGAGGTCGCCATGAGTAGGGCTCCGGCCATAACATAATCGACAGATCCAAGACGTACTCTTACAAGTAAAGGGAACCAGCTTCCCCACCACTACCTCCACCAGATCTTAACATCGCCTGTCAAGTACATAGCCGCAGTTGAGACCTTCTTATCATCCGACTCCAACTGGATAGCCCGGAAGTACTGTTCCATGTCGAACTAGAAATTTTCGAGTTCTTTTGAGTCCTTGAAAATTTCGCGGCTCTGGCACCTTCTATGAAGACTCTTTTGATAATCTTATTTTTTAAAATCATATCTCGGTTTCTTGATAGATTTATAATATGCCCACTTTGGTGTTACCACTCTACGGTTTTCCAAAACACTATAAAAGACATTGACATCCTTAGAATTTACAATGTTGTTACCATTTTTTCTTTTTAGTACACAAAGAAAGTACAACATGCGCAAGGAAAGTACAATGGTTGTTACCTCGTTTGCACATGAAAGATAGCTTTCACCCCAACCCCCATCATCTCTTTGTGTTTTGAGTAAAAAATCGACCCCATTCCTTATAGTTAAAGTATCATTGTAAGTCTTGCCAACAGCTGCCAGCCCTTTCAAAGCAAACCATGTACCATATGTGAAGCAAACTCCCCAATTTCCATACCTATATGCCACAATGCAACATTGATAACTTGGTTTCAATACCCAAAAAAAGAAAAAAAACGCGATCACATTTTTCTTATAACACTTTTAGTCACAACATTTTTCTGCGACTAAATGTCACTTTTCATCATGAGATTTTAAGTCATGGGACTGTAACTAAAAATCTCGTGGTAAAAAGTTTTAGTCGCAACAAAGATGGGTGACTAAATGCACGATCTTGTGACTAAAGTGGCATTTAGTTACAAAAATATTGTGACTGAAGGTATCATAAAAAATGTTATTACTAAAATGTTTTTTTTTTCCCTCTCTCTTTTTCTTGTAGTGTTCTTAAGTTGTTTGGAATCAAAATAGAAGAAAATTGTACCACGAGCCATCAGGCATTTGTTTGGCTTCAAGGAACCCAATTGCTTTTATTATGAAATTTTCAATTTCCTTTTTCCTGTGTCCTGGGTATATTTTCTTGAACAAAATCAAAGCTTGGATTGCTGCTGAAGTGCACTCTACATATTCATTTTCAACGACGACGTCCGTACAGAATTCAACGGGATTAAGCACCTGAGTTGAAACAATAATGAAACAAAAAAAAAAAAATTTTTTTTTTGAAAAATTAGTGATTCCAAAAGCACTGGCTAAAATGATATAACTAAATCAATATATATATATATATATATATATATATATATAGATATTGAAGTCTTTACTTCTAACCACATTTGGCCACTTGTTGGCTCCCATGCTGCTAGACCACCATTCTTATTCTGTCATCAATCAAAATTAGTGGAGTTAATTGGTGTTTTTGTACAAAGTTTAAGTACATGTTTTCAAACATTCTATGATATCCATGCTTGGTATATAATTTCCCTGAAGTTGCTGCGAGTTAATTAAATTCATTACGATAATATAAAAAATAAAAAGAAAAAAAATCCTTACTTGTAAAGAAAGTAAAATATTTACAGCATCATAAAGCCGCTCAGGCTCTAGTTTTTCACCGACGATTTCTGGTGGTATCGTAGATAGCAAAAGGCAACACTGAAAAAGAAAAAAAAAGTACAGGATATAGAGTTAGAGATATCAACAAAAAAGATGACAACCATTTGATATAAGTTACCTTTAAACCTTCCGCGGTGCAATCTGAGACTTGCCATCCATGATCCTGATTGGAAAATGTCCAAGATCCTTTAGAAATATGGCGGTACATGCTTTTGAAGTCACCAGAAGGATTTTGTTTGACCTGCAGTATATATAGGTTATACAAAGAAATAATAAATTAAGAATTATCCTTTTCATAATTAGTTAGTAAAAAATGATCCTTGATATTGGTGTAATGTAGAACAAACTTTCTTGGTAGAGATAGGATTAAACCTGAGATTTCTTTATGTAATCATGACCTTTGGCAAGAGTTGGTCCAATTTCATCTATGATATTACTAGCAAGCAAAGCTTGAATGGCAAAACCTGTATCCCACTGTTGGCTTCCGAATGTCTGCGAGTCAATTGCTTGTAAATACAACATATATGTATATATATATATGTATATAAATGTATGTATATAAAGGAAAACTTATTTCATTCCATATCTTCAACTACGTACATGTAATCTGCATGTGAGAGAGAATATACAAAGATATGAAATGTAAAAGTATAATAACACTTGTGGAGCCATCCTATTATTTTAGTAGGGATGTTCATTACCGATAAAGTTTTTAGAGTGACATATACAATAATCATTAATTTTTAGTAGGGGAAAAATGAGAAAAATATAAAATTTTAAGAGACGAAATTGAAAAAAAAAATGTTCACTGAGGGCGGACGGAAGACCGCCTTGCCCACGTGCAACTCTGCCCCTAGTAATATATAGGTAGAGGATTACCTGTGTCTTCATTCCATCTTCAGCAATCCACATGATATCAGGAATTCTTGCAAGGTGCTTTTTAAAATAGTTGCCATTCGGATCTTCAACCCAACAAGCAAGCATGCACAATGGCTAATTGAATCATGAAAGAAACATGATAAGCAACTAGCATAATCCTACTCTTTTACATCCTTAAACAAATTACATCATTTATATAAATACATACATATATATTTATATTAATTATATATTTAAGCAACTAAAAGATAATCCTTCTCTTCTACATCCTTAAACAAATTACATCATTTATATAAATACATACATATATATATTTATATTAATTATGTCTTTTTTTTTTAAAGTCTTACATTACCTTTTCTATGGATCCAATCGTAATATATCGACTATTTTCATCTTCATAATGGATGTGTTCCATTGTTACTTGAAGAGCCCTTTCTCGAATTAATTTATTTAAGGTCCAACGAGTAAATAGAGGCTCGGTGCAAATGTGTAGGCTATCCCAAAGCAGATCTTGTACCCAATGATGAGGGTAAAATTGATCCTCCTACAATAAAAATAAATGTAGTTATGTATCTGTTATCTCTTGTTTGGTACCTTTATAAAACAACATCTGTTACTATTTTTTTTATATGTTGTTTTAGCAATCAATTAATTCTGATGTGATATTTTTCAGCAATTTTTCACTTTTATACATAGTTCTAAATAGTAGCATGTTATATGAATCTAAATAAAAAGTTATATGTAAATCAACTAGTAGTTACAAGACTCTAAATAGAATGATATAATTGTCAGACCTGTCCGACTGTCAATTTGAGATGTTTCGCTATATATATATATATATGTAAATGTATAAAATAAAAGAATAAATTTAACTATTTGGACTACTCACCTTAGCACATAGATGGCGCACTTTCTTCCAATTAATTTCACTATATGGCTCGGTATGTAGTTCCTCTCTTAATTGTAGAATGAGAGGTGTGATTGAACCAACAAATCTGTTCCCATACAAATATGACATTGGCATATAGACCAATCTAGCGTAGCACCACATTTTGGCTGCAAAATTTTTTTGTAGTCAAGACTAAACATAATTAAAGGAAAAAAAAAAACCCAATGAATCTTGACGCATAATGGAAATAATTATATGTTTTCTCTAGAAACCTGTTCTACAAGGAAAAAAATGTTGACGTAATTTCCTAAACTGTGGAGGGAAAAAAGTATCTTCACTAAAATGCATATATAATTTATTTAAACTTTTAAAAATGGTCAAATGTCTTACCCTTGATAATGTTGATTAATCTCAGTCCAAGTGTAGTCGTAAGTTTAATTCAAGTTGGATTAATGTTAAATAATCCAAGTCTAACACTACTATAACATTAAAATTTTTGTCCGACTAGTCCATCACTGTATTTAGTTGCTATTCCCCATTAAAGTTTTGGATAGCCCCTATCTAATTGTAGTTAATTACGATTTGCTTTCAGTTGGATTATTATCCTAGTTCTTTTTCAGTATTAACTACTGGTATTTAAGTATTTGGTGTTTTATTTTCAAAATAAGCAAGGACTTATCAGCCTATAAATGACACTCAATTTTGATACAATTTAGATCACTTTTCATTATCATTGTCAAGTTTCAATGAGATTTTAGATTTTATTTTTGACATCTGCGATTCATCTTTTGTCTTTTAAGTTTCCTTTACAATTAAACCACAACATTTTCAATTTTTTGGACAATCTATGTTGCTCTATTTTGTTACTACTTGAATGGTTTGATGTTTTTTGAGATTAGGACAGAATGAGTTCTTCTTAAAAAAAAAAATGCTTTAAGTTTTAATTGAGAGGATTGATTTAGATGTTGAAGAAGTAATTATCAAAACGCTAGAATATGATTGGTAATATTTATTTTAGTTTAACTAATCAAGAGTGCAATTTTGAATTTTTCGTGGAGTAAAAATATAGCTAGCTAATAATTAAATAGAAAATTAACTTGTAGTTGATTTGGCTATGAATTATTGAAAATTGATTATTACATATATCCAGCGACTCCCTTTTGCTAGTTCATTAACTCATTTTGGAATCGAGTTGTTGCTATATTAAACTGACATTACTAAGACAAACTAAGTTGTCCAATTAACTGGTGGTAGTGTAATACTTTGGTCCGGTTAGACCCGTAAATATTGTTCCATATGCTTCCAATATACAAACCATTTTATAAACATTATGATTTTTGCAAGAGATCCCAAAAAATCTATTAAAACCTAATTCCATTTGTGCTTTTCAAAAATTTAATTATGTTTTCTATCAACAATTTTTCCAAGCTATTAAGATTTTTCCATTTAAACAAATTATGATAATCTGGGAAATATTTGCACATTAGGAGTATGAAGAAGTGAGATAATGGAAACCTGGATGCATAGGAAGAAAGGAAGGGGCAATCCAAAATTCTGGAGGCATTGGGTTGCATCCAGCCCATTCAAAGGCGCCAAGTATCTTGCAAATTAGACAAAATTATGTGTATAAGATACCATTTAAACTAAAAAACTTAAATAAAATAAAAAAAAAAACTTTTTTTGTGACATTTAAAAATTTGGTTAGCCTAGTTCGGTAGAACCGGAGAGTTAAAAGAGAAGCCCAATCCCATCCCTGTTTGGGATCGAAGATTCTTAGGTTTCAAATCTTGGAACTAGCCGAAGTGTATGTTTGCAAAATTTACATGGTAACTTCTTAATGTTTAAGAGATGTCGTAAGCTTACCGAAAGCCAAGTCTTTCCCCAAGATGGTATATATGTAACACCACCATGATCAAGAATCCATTTTCTTGCCTTTGCACATGAATTTTCTTGACCACCGTCTGGTCCTTCTCCAAGTATTCGCATACAAATGTAGTTCAAAGCCGTACAAAACATGTTGCTATGTCCCTCTGCATGCAATCCCCACCCACCATCTTCGTTCTGAATATCACAGAAATGGTTCAAAATTAAGCATCTAATGTTACTACGTTGGATCTATATATTGAAGAATCTTGCTTTATTAATTGGAAAAGAAAATCTCTTTGGTTTTGAACCTAAAACTTAAAGATCCTAAAACTTATGAATTTTTTTTCCCCTCTTTTCTTGCTTCTAAACAACTACTCGATTGAGAGAATATATGTAAGATTTGGTGGCCAACTAATTTATTTTGGAGTGAGGGAATTCCTTTGTAATGACTAGCTTTTTACGATAATTCGTTTTCCTTTTGAAGGAATTTAAGCTGTATCATAAAGGTATTCATAAAAAAGCCTGATTAAGGGTTTTTATTAAAGTTTGTGAGTTCTTATGATTTTATAAGACTCAATAAGGATTGCTTAGTCAAGCATATGACTTTTTGAGCAAAAAGATAGAAAAAATTTATGATTTTATGATGGTTAAAGTTTGACCATAAAAGTCAAAGTTTGATCAGAAAAGTCAAATGGTTGACTATGACGGTACTGCCAGTATGGCAAGTAGTACGGAAAATATACTGCGAAAAACCCTTATTACAAACAAGATAGTAAGAATAAGATTCAAAATCACTATAGAAAAATCAAGCACAATATTTAGGACAATAAGGGCCAAATGGCTTAAAGTTATAAAATTTTTTTTTACGCAGTCCAATTATGCACAGATAAATTTTGGATTGCAGTCTAGTATAACTGTACTGTATTATTAGTAAGAACAGTATTGGAAATATCTGTGTTAGTATGAAAATGGATTGTATATTAAGAGAAAAGCCAAACAAGGCCTAAGAGGGAGGACACCTCACTATGGATAATTATATATGTGATTTTTGGATTTAAAGAAAATTAAGGAAAGAAATATCCACTTGCTCTCCAAGCAACCATAATGGCTGGCCACATGTAGGAGGGTGTGAGCAATTAATTTTGTTTCAAGGACTTATAAGTAATTTTTGGATTAAAAATAAATCCAAAAATTAAATTATTTATTACCTATAAATAGGTGAATGGGGGCTCATTTGCTTCACAAAAAATGAGAAAACACCCCAAAACCATGCCCAAATATTTGCTCACTCTCTCCCCTTAAATCCGAACCTCAAAGAAAAAAAAAAAAAAAGTGAAGAAGGAAAGAGTTAGGAGTGGTGGTCGGATGTTGGTGTAGCACCAAACAAGTGGCCAAAAATTTTGGAACCAACCAAGCCAAGGGAGGCCGGTTGTGGTAGAAGGCAAGGGGGAAAAAGTTTGAATCCAAATTTAGCCCAACCTTTGAGTTGATTAAGGTAATTCCCTTTTGGTCCCTAAACTTTTCAATTTAAGCTTCAATTGGAGATTTTAGTGTATTTTCAAGTTGGTTTGTAAGAGCATAAGCTCATTTTATTTCCTATGCCTTAGTTTAGTTTTTTTAGATTTGTTCTTGATTAGGTGATTGAGTGGTTTTGATTTATGTACTATGTATGATTATGTGATTATGGTAGCATGATTTAGGGTTTGCATGTATGCTTTATGATTTAGTTGTATGTCTCCAATATGCTTAAGAAATTTGTAGGTTATGCATGTTAGGTTGTTAGCTTGTGATGAATGAATATGCAAACCTAAAATTTTTACAAACCCTAGCTTGGTGCAAGAACATCCAAGGGTTTGCATGTGAATGTATGGATGTATGTTTTACATTAGAAAGCACTGTATGACTGTTGTAGGCTCCCAGTGAGACTGGTTGAGTTAGTGTGCGCGTAAATTGGACGTAAAAATGGACTAAGCAAAAAATTGCCAGTTCGGGTAAAACCGGCCAATTTTTTGGAAAGCTGATTTTGAGGCCTATAGAAGTCGAATTTGGAAAAATTTAAAACATGAAAGTTGTAGAGAAGGGAAATTCCTTGGGGGCAGCATGAAAAGTTTTATAAAATAAGGCTCCAATGGCCTTGGTTTTTACAAAAATCCAAACCTGGTCATGTCCAGACTTCATGCATGGCCAGACAGGTTCAATAGGGGAAATGAGTAGGCTAGAGATAGAACTGGGTCTCGAGTAAAACATGAAAGTTGTAGGGTTTTTCGAGATCTAAAACTTTCATGAAAACAATTTTTTTGGATTCAACCTAGATTTTTAAATAAAATTGGATTCCAAAAACTGTGTAGGAAACAGGAAATTCCTGCACAGGATTTTCTAAGACAGTGTAGGAAAATGACATTCCTGCACATACACTGATAAATTGATTGTGGGAAACTGTTCCAAAGGCAATTACCAACACTTAATAATTTTACAAGCCCTACTCAAAGAGTTATAATTTTTGGATAAGTTGAACAAGGATTTTTGTATATAAAGAATTGGACAAAGAAAACTAAGTTTTTCCAAAACAAAGAAAAATGAGTATTAGACCATAAGTTGTCTTAAAAACTTGGTAACAAAGTGATAACTAATGGTAACTGGGAAGGATACCCGAGTTATTGAATTGGGCCCAAAGCCCAAGGTTACCTATAGTAACCAATAAAATACAACTTAGGAGTTTGGGCTTTAGCAACCCATTAAAAATTGATCCAAGTTTGACCTAAGTTGACTTAGGTTTACACCAAGGGTTATCCAATGTAACCCAACAAGATACTAAGTTTGTCAGTGGGCCTAAAACCTAGGGTTACTCCTAGTAATCCAATGGATTATAGATTGAATATGATAAGGCTTAGGTCCAAAGTTAGGAATAGTAACCTAACACTATTCATATATGCTTGGGCTTAGTACCCAAGGTTACTCTAAGTAACCTAACAAGTTATAATCCAAATATGGTAGGCCATGAACCTTAGGGTTACTTGTAGTAACCAAGTAAGTTATCAAAGAGTTTTATGAGGGACATATAACTAAGGTCATGTATGAATGTTGGTTAGGTTACCAACATTTTATGGTTATGGTTTATAGAATCCTTAACAATGTCCTTTTATAATAATAGGAGGTAGCCTGTTGTTGCACCCTGACTTGGAGCAACACATCATAGGACATAGCATCCGAGATAAGTATAACTCCGCCTACAGCATAGGCTTTTTGTTGTGTTACTTACCTGATGTGTTGTATGTAGTGATATGATTTGATGTGTGATATGTTTAAGTTTATAAAATTGTTATGATATGGTTATGATTTATTTATGTGTGACATCATGAAGCATGTTCACCTATTCATATGATGAAACTAAGACCAAGTATGAAATGGCTTAGTAAGTATGTTTTAAGACAATAATAAGATTTAAGAAAATGAAAATATGATGACAAGCAAGTTTGCCTGTGTCGTATTGACCCGTGTTAGGTCGGGTTTGGTCTATGGTTTGAGTTGGACTGGACTGGCCGCCCCAACCACTCCATAGCTGTACGCCACAGTACGTACACTTATGGAGCCCATTAGTAATGTTAAGTTATGAAAGAATAAGAAAGCATAATGAAGTATAAACGGTTTATACATGGTTATGTTATGTTATGCTATATTATGTTTTGTTTTGTATCACGGATGTTAAAGTTGTACTTATTGAGCGAAAACTCACGTCTTACGTCTATGCTGTACGTAAGCAACCTAACGGCAATCTGTGATGTAAAATGGTGGAGCATGGCACTGCTAGCTGTGAAATATGGGATGGTGGCCACTACATGTTTTGTTCAGTTTATGTTCAAACGTTTTTATTTAGTAAACGTTTATAAGTAAGTACATATTCGTGTGAGTGCGCATCGTATAAAAAAAATTTTCCGCTATTTACGCTAAATAAGTAAGTATGTAAGTTAAGTTAAGTATGTACAGTAGTGGCCTGCGCTAGGTGGGTCGTTACATCTTTAGTCCCTAAATAATATTCTGACTAGCATTTCAAAGTTTTGGTGGTGACTCTAGAGATATTTTGTTGTTCAGGGAACATAATATGTATATTTAAAGTTCATGGTGTATATTAACACTAGTAATGTACTTTAAGAGGAATGCATAAAACTTTTCCAAATATATATACACACATTTGTATGCATACTTTATACACACCTGATGGTTATAAATGTTGCGAAGAATTTCTTTACAATGTTCTGCAGAGAATATGATATTAAGGTGTCCTGTAATATACAGACAAATGACCTACAAAAAAATAAAGAGAAAACTTGGTGTTAACGTTGTCAAAATTTTATGCTACTAGCTCAATTAATAATATTAAAAGGAGTATTGAACTAAGGCTTTTTTGTATTGGTACACCCTAAACTTATTATAGAATTGCAATTTACGTCTTGAATTTTTAATTTTGGCAATTTACACACTACACTTACAAATTTGTAGCAATTTACACTCCATTAATGAACAATGTTGATTTTTTTTTAATGAAAATTGATACTTTACTTGTATATAGATTGTTAATTAATAAAGAAAAAATAATTATTTATGTCATAAA
Organism: Ficus microcarpa; assembly: GCA_025413485.1. NCBI lineage: Eukaryota > Viridiplantae > Streptophyta > Magnoliopsida > Rosales > Moraceae > Ficus > Ficus microcarpa. The sequence goes on along the minus strand of CM046381.1, from coordinate 1,977,239 downwards.
TTAACAATCTATATACAAATCACACATCGATTTTCTTCAAAAGATCAATATTATTATCTATGGGTGCGATTTGTTACATATTTGTTAGTTATGGGTATAAATTATCAAAATTAAAAATTTAGAGTGTAAATTGTAATTCTACAATAATTTTAGGGGTGTACGCGTTGAACTAATTTATTTTATGAAAAAGAAAGAGAGAGAGAGAGAGAGAGAGAACAAAAATAAGAAAGAAGAGTACCAAGGGAGGAAGAGAGAAAAATGGGCTTGTATTTTCAGCAGGCCAATGGCCATCAGAAGCCTGCAAAGCTGAAAGGTAGTGAGCAGCTCTCGTCAATGCTGTTGTGATCTTTTCATGCGTGATGATCTCACCATCCATAACCTTAACTGGAGGAATCTCTTGTTTGAAGTCTTTTTCTCTCAATAACTGGAATAGTATGAAAATGAAAAACAGTTGGACTTAAATGAAATTCAATACTACAAATTTCACAACAGTATCATAACTTTTTTACGTACGAAGGTATTGAAATGATGAATGGTATCAAAGATTCAGAGACATCCCAATAAGTGTAAATAAACTATTCACCGTAAATATGTTACATATTCTCTTTTAATATTTTTATAACATTGTTATTTACTTCTTTTTCATACAAGTATCTACTACTATTTTTGTTTTAAGTAGTAAAATTTTTAGTAAGGAGTTTTATCCAATATTTGTTTGATGATTTTTTTTTTTTGAGAGAGAGAGAGAGAGAGAGAGTACATAAGGATAATGTATAAGACCCATAAAACTACATAGATATTCTAGTTTATGAGCACGTACTATGGGCGTGTGTGTTATGATTGTTAAATATTTTTTTGGATATAATAGAAAATATCTTCAAATAAGGATGCATTTGAGTCTAAAAAAAATTATATTAATAGAAATAAAAAAATATTCTAGTAACATTTTAATAGAAATAAAAAGTATTTCAATAAGACATATATAAAAAGTATAAGGTTTAAAGAAAATAAAGAAACCATAATATATTAAAAAAAAAAGCGAGGATATATTTGAAAAATAATTATATTGATAGGGGATAATTGAAAGGATGAAGGGTATGTAAGGTTTTAAGAAAAATCAGAAAAAGAAAAAAAAATCCATAAAATGACCAAAAAAATGGATGAAATCTGTGGAAACTAACCAACCGAAATTATTATTATACAGAAAGTTAACTGAAAAACATATTAGAAAGAAAAGGATGTTGAAATAAATAAGAATTTAATTTTTTTTAAATTAATAGGACAATAATTAGGAAATTTTTAAGGAAAAGTTTGAAAAAAGTTATTTTGCAGTACGAAAAAATGAAAGGAAAATAAAAGAAAGAATTTAAAAAACATGGGAAACCAACCAAAAAAAAAGCACGCACACAAAGCGACAAAAGTAAGAAAAGAAAAGAAAGAAAAAAAAGAAACCAAAATGCTCGTTTCAACTAAAACTAACGATTTGGCTGAAAATTCTCGTTAAGAAAAAAAAAAAGGCACTGTTTTAGTGAGGGCATGGCAAAACGATGGTGAAAGTAGAAGATTATTTTGGGTTTTAGAGGGGGGCATGTGCATGCTTTCTGTCAGCTTTGTGCCTAGTTTCACTTGTGATTAAACTAGATTATTAAAAATGAAATAATTACATAAATAAATCCATTTTTCAGATCTCATTTAAAATATATTCATTTTAAGAGTGTTACATATATGTCTTTTTTTTTTTTTAAGAAATAAATATATGTAATACTTATTTTACTATTTTACTATAATTGACATTATTTTATTTTTATACAGGTCCTTTTATTATCTTTTTTTTTGACTTTAATGATGAATATTTTTTGCTGATAAATGTGAATTACCTTTAATAAATCTAAATTAGTTATCAACATCAAAATAATTATAATTAATATAAAATATTTACCGTAAAGGTGATGATTCAAACCAAATAATAAACATAGTACAAAATAATAATGATAGAGATTGATGAAATTAAAATATTCATTTTTTTCATAAAAAAAACTATTGAATTATTTACGAAAAAAAATACCTATTTATTTATGTAATCTCCTACAAATCAACTAGTTACCATTTATAGCTTGTCAATCAAACAAATTGACGAATAACACAACAAATGGTATCGAATTCTTTATGAAAAAAACATTGTTATTTAAAAAAATTAGTCAAAATGAAATCAAACAACATATCTTTATGATAAAAACTGATTTATTATACGAAAGATTTTTTAAGATGCTCATTTTTCTTTATTTGGCTTATTCTCATTAATATGAAATCTGATTTTAAGAAAACATTACATTTTTAATTCTTTATGAATATTTACACCTTCTTTATAGTAAATAAAAAAAAATTCATAACATAGCAACTGGTAACAAATTCTTTACGCAAAAGCACTATTATTTATATAAACTAATAAAAATATAATCGAATATATCTTTATGATATAGACTGATTTATTATACAAAACTTTTTTTTTTAGATGTTCTTTTTCCTTTATTTAGCTTATTCTCATTAGTGTAAAATATGATTTTGAGAAATATTCACTTTTTGGTTCATTATGAATATTTACATATTCTTTACAATAAATAAATTTTTTTTTTTCATATTTTCCTTGCATATCATTTCGTTTATCAATTCCTTTAAATCGACTGAAGTCCTCTTTGATAGATGTCTTAGGTTCCATTTTTTTGTTTCCTTTCTTATGATTTCTTTATTTGTTAATTCTAAATTCTTTATAATGGGTAATATTGTCTTTATAATTACTCTTTTAGACGTTTATGTAAATAAAAGAAAAAATAAACATATTTCAAATCAGCACGTCTAATTTGAACATCTATATAAATAACCCTATTAAATAGATGATGAATGGAGACATGAGAATATCATTAATTCTCTTTTTAACTACTAGCAGAAAAAAAATTAAAAAAAATAAAACCCATGTCCTAATTATTAAATAAGTTTAAAATGTTACCTGCATCCGCCATAGGAGGTCACTACTCGGGCGCTTGACTTGCCTGTGATGTTTTACGAAATTAAGACGCGCATCTTCCACTGTAGCTCGCTCCTCAGGTGTACCAGCGTCCGGATCGAACTCCCAAATCTGTCGTCCTACAAAGTTGTTTGTGCTGAATATGTAAGGGTCGTTTCCCCCACCACCAATCTTCAACCTCCACATGATTCCAAGTATGACCTCTTTGTATATAATGTGTACTCGATGAACATATATCTATATCAAAATGCAATCAAAAGTGGTGATAGTTAGCTATCCAAAAAAAAAAAAAAAGTGGTAATGGTTTTTCTGATGTGCTTACAAAAACATAAGTTTTGTTGTTGTTTTTTGTTTTTTATTTCATTTTTGATAAGAAAGAAAAACAAGTTGGACGCCATTTATAATAAATGGAGCTGGTCATTGATCATTATTGCTACTATTATTGTTGTTATCATTATCATTATTTTTCCTGTTTCTCCTTCTTTTCTTGCAGTCCGTCAATTATTTTCGGGCAGTGGGCTGGGCAAGCCCACCGCGTGCTATCTTTTGGCACTCAAGTTTATACAAGTAGAAATATTTGTCCTACAAAATTTTTTAAAATTTTTAAAAACTCTACCAAAAAATAATGTTTGTGACCCATCTACCAAAAAAAATGTATTTGGGACCGATTTAAAAATTAAATATGTTATCATACCCTTCTTTTATAATAAAGAATATGATTGTGCCCACATTTCGATAATTCAAATGCACGAGTATATCTTTAGTCAATAAAAACGTTTTTTTCATGACGCCCCTGAAACAAATACTCCGACGTAATTATTGATTCCATGGGGGACTATTTTCTCTACCGTTGAAAGTGGTTTGATGGGTTTCTTTATATTTTTTGGGTCATTGTCCAAAATGACCCTTGGATATTGATAGAGGCACTTTTAGAGTAATTACAGAAAAATTTAAAGAACCATGACATGTAAAATCAAAAGTCAAACAGCCATAATTCGGAGTTATTTAAAAAACATACTTAGTTTTTAGAAATTAGACATCGAGGACAAACAAAAGGCAAAAGGCAGTGAAGGGCAATTAAGAAATTTGAAGAGCAATCGTTCTTGGACAACTTAATGTCACATCTAGTATTAACTTCTCACAGGCTAGTCTGCGAAGAGTTAGATAAGCTTGGTTCCTTCCTTAAGCTGCTTCTCCTATTTTTACTACAAATTCTATATTAAACGATCAGATTTAGAGTTTGTTTGGTTGATTAGTTTGAGTTGAAATATTTTAGTTGTAATAGTAAATTTTTTTGAATTTTCAGAAAAGACAAAAAACTTTTTGGGAAAAAGACAAAAACTTTTTGGAAAAAAAAAAAAAAAGTACAGTTTGAGTTGAAACGAGATGATCAACCAAACGCACCCTTAATCTATGGTTTTCTAAAAAACCATGGTCTAATCCCAGCGTAAAAACATGACACCGACTTGTTGACGAGAATATTCAAGGAATGCGTGAATTTGATAATGGTTTTCAAAACCATTGTATAATATTAGGAAAAGATGATGATTTTTCATGAAACGACTGAAAATTTTGGAGGAAAAAAAAAAGAACTATGTTTCACTCCTTCTGTACTAAAAAATTTTGAACCCTGTCTTCCCTTTTTCTATAATTTCGAGTATTCTATCATTTTCCCATACAAAAAAACTCTTTCTCCTAAATTCCCTTTATGCCTCTTCCATCCCTCTCTAAAATTTAAAATTTAAGATTTCCCATTCTCTCTCTTCTTTACTCTCTTTCTTCCACTCTCTCTTCCTCAATCCTCACTCATGTGGTAGGCTCTTCCTTTTATTGCCCTAGGATTTAACTAATTGCGACAAAGGAAAATTGCAATCTTTTTTTATTTTTTCTTTTCCTTTTTTTTTTTTTTTTTTTTTTTTTTTTTTTTTTTTTTTTTAAGTTGTCATCTATGCCCACTCCCAATGCAGAGTTAATGGCCCACACCCCTATAGCAAGTAGGAAGGGCCCACATGCCAACTTTTAATTACTTGGTACAATTTTCTCTTATCAGTACAGATCAACACCTTTGTGGTTAAAGGAATTATTTTATTCTTGAATTAATATATACTGATTTTAATAATGAAAATAATATTTTTCCACAAGAAACATAGTTACTTAATTGATACTTAAAACAAATAATTATTGCATAAGACTTATTATAGCATAAAATAAATATTTATGTCAAATTTATATTCATATATGATTGCAAAATATCATTATCAAATGAAAGCATGTTATCTAGTGTTCTAATGCATTTAATACTATTTAGCAGGACACCTGATACTGGAATACCATAAATGCATCCAAGAATATTTCATTGATTACTATAGAGGTTTGTGAAGATAGCTCGGTGATTAAATGGACCTATATAATCGAGACTCTGATAATAATCTTTAAAAAAATCATCAGTTCTAATCCGAGTCATGATTAGGATGGATCATAATTTCACTTTAAAATTATGCATATAAATTTATAAGAAGCTATTTGTGGAAATCCCATATCCATCAATAAATCTAACTGTATGAAATGTGACCATCTACTTCGCCAATTCACAATTAGAGTTGGGTATAGATTCCGCTGTCCCTCTCCATTTACTAGTTTGCCAATGAATTCAGTTAGTACTCCAAGTTGTTACCTAGTTATCATAAATTTAAATCATAAAGGAGGATACTAAGGTTTTTATTTAATTTCTAATAGCAAATAAAGGCGAATACTTTTTCTTAACACAAGCCTCCCAAATAATTTGTAATCCAATAATAAAAAAAAAAAAAAAACTCGTTTTAGCTAGTAATTTGGGAAAAACGTTTGTTTTAATTCTCTTTAAAGTTGAAAGTATTGGTAGAGGAATAGTGTGGCACTTTTCGCGCAAATTTGATAACAATATTTAAGAATCATTATGGGTCCATGATTGTTCGGTCGTTATATCTTTCCATGATGGTATGTCTATCTAGCTTAGAACAACACAAATTTGTTGCAGAGAATACCCAAGATTATGCTTAAGGAAGAGGGTTGACGTACGGCTGGAAGAAAGAGACTCTGTCGTCGAAGATGGATTTTGTGAGAGCTTTTGCAGGTGGCTTGGAACAATATAATGTAGAAAAACAGAAAAGTAACTCATAATGACAGCACGTAACTCATTTTTTCTATCCGCTTTTAACTGAAATTCTAATATAATGGGTAAAGTGAGATTAAATCCACAATTTAGAGAGGGACAAAGTAAGAGTTTTTAAAGTTCGATGATAAAGTGGGAGTGGTCTTAAACTTTATGTGGTGTAGATGAGAATAATCCTAAAACTAGATTCCAAAATTCTTTCCATTCTTCTTACCCATTAGTGCAGCTTTTAGAATCTAGGTTGTATTATATTAAATGCTATTATCAACAAAAGCTCCTTTTTAAGCCCACCAAAAAAAAAAAAAAAAAGGTAGGGCTCCTTTTGAACCCATTAGAGCAGCTTTAGAATCCGGGTTCAGGTGTTTTACCATGCAAAGCAAAGAAACAAGTCGCCGAGCACAGATACGAACAGAATTTCTTAATGAAACTTCAAAACATTTGACTATTGATGAGTGAGTATTTTACAAATAAACCAAGGACTTCTGAGTTTAGGTGTTTTTAAAAACCTCAAGCATTTGTGTTATTTTAATGTTTCTTTGTAATATTTTGTAGGAAATTAAGAATTTGGGACTTACAAGAATTTTGGAACCAAATTTGGAGTTTTGGAGCATTGAAGGCGAGAAGCAAAGCCTCTCAGCCAAGGGATTTGCGCAGTCATGCAGGCTAGGCATGTGGCCGTGCCATCCCTTTGTGATGATGGACAAGATCCACCCTTTTTTATGATCTGACAGTCCTGATTTCTCCAAATTTTGAGCTTACTTAAGGGAAACAAACCCTAGTTCCAAAGTTGGAGAAGAAGAGAGGAAAAAGAGACACAAATTCCTAGAGAAGAAGAAGCTTTGGAGGCTCAATCCCATGGTTTTTTCCTTGAAGATTCTTGAAGAATTGATGGATTTAAACCTTGAAGATCACTCTTCCAACATAGTTGTTCGTTCCTTCTCCCTTTTTCTTTTTAGTTTTTAGATTTTGTTTTGAATTTGCAATTGTAGATTTGTCTTGGACACTATTTGCAATTATGAATTCCTTTTGTTTTTATGGATTCTACTATGTTGAGCTAGATTTCATATTCTAGGGTTTGATGTAGCTTATTTGAACTATGTTTGATTATTTTGTTAATTGTTAGTTTAATTACATTTTAAATTAATTTGTGTTTCTCCATACTTAATGCTTCTAATTTATTGGGAAATGAATTAGTTGATTTAGATTTGTGAATTTGATGCTTGAGAGAGATTGAGTTCATATATCGGATTTGTGAAACATAGTCAATGTTGTTGTGAGACCGAGAGGATATCAACTCTTAGATATTCTATTCAAGCATTTTGGTAGTTGTGTGGCCAGGAAGCAATCGATGCCTTAATAATCAATTTAAGGGTTAGGCTTAATGAATATGTAAGTAAACAAGTTAGATAAGGATATCAACTTAAATATTTATGTATATTATCTCATTTGACGCTCGGAAGAGGTAATGAGGTTAGGTTAAGTCCATTGATTCATAAATTGAATGGAATTAGCTAGCAATTACTTGATAGGATGAACATAGAGAAAGTTTAAAGGTATCAAAACCCTAGAATATTTGTAAATAGTAGAGTACATTGCCATTTTCTTATTAGTATTTGTTTTATTTTAGTTTCATTATTACGGTTTGCCTAGATAAAGTTGGGTTGCAATAATCATAGTGTTTAGTATCAATCTAAGAAACAATTCATATGCATACGACATTCACTCATCCTTTACTATCAAAACTTGACATTGTACGGTAGTGGGTTTATGCAACAATTATAGCAATAAAAGGAAAAAATGCAAAAGATAATTTTCAAAAATTAAGGGCATGTTTGGTTAATGACTCATTTTAAACTAAATTGTACTTTTTTCATCATGATTTTTGTTTTTTTCTGAAAAAGTTTTTTGTCTTTTCTGAAAAATTACTATTGAAACTTAAAAATCTTAAACTAAACTCATTCACCAAACACCCCCTAAGAGAAAATGAATTTTACGTAAAAATTGAGGACTTGATTGATCAGGAAGAAAAATACAAAATTTAAGAATGAAATGCAATTTAAAAATTTTTTTTAAAAAAAGTCAAAGTCAACATATCTAGTTGAAATCGTAAACTTTAAATTGAACAATTAGGGGATAACATGAAAAAATTAAAAAATATGGAGGCTACATTTAAATTTTAGGGAAAAAAATAAAAAAAAAGTGTGGGGGCACTTAGGAGATAATAAATGAATATCTTAAAACAAGTTGGCTTTATTCATGCTTCATTTGGACCAAGTTCCAATCAAAAAATTCCAACTCACGTTTCGTATTTTTCTAAAAAATCAATAAATTTGTTAATTAATTTATGAAAAATCAACTAACTTTAACCTAAAAGTTCCAACTCAGATCAGTGTTTCAAACATATTATAAGCATTTGAAAGCATGGGACCTCACTTAGTCTACCTTTTTTTTTTTTTTTTTTTTTGATAGAAATTTAATTGGAAAGTTCCATAGGATGCAATTTGCAGAAAGTCTAACTCATAAGTGTCAAAACACCCACAGGGGTGGATGAGTTGGCAAGGGTGGGTGCCTTTGTTAGCTTCTCTCCTTCGTCTATCTGGGTTTGATTTTTGTTGCCTCCCCTTAGGTCTCGTTCTAGTTTTGGCTGTTAAAGCATGGTTTAGTAATGGTAGGATGGACCCCAAATGGCTAACAGAGAGAAACTAGTACAAATGAATTGTCTCTGTACCATACTTAGGGAAATGAGTTCCTACTTATGAGGCTGAAAACATGAAAATGGTCATCCTTAGATTCTTTATTCACTTAAAAAAAAAAAAAAAAAACTCATATGTGTCATGATTATAAAAAAAAAATCAAAAATCAAAAATGTCATAATAGCGACAAAAATGAAAAGTTCATCTGCCAAGGCAATAAATGTGACTAAAACTTAGGGCTTTCCGTAAGTTTTTGCTTTTGCATTTAATCAATAAAAGAAAACAAAAAAAAAAAAAAAAGAAGAAACTGTGGTTTTTCAATTAGTGTTTGAGAATCACATTTTTAAAAGAGTTTTTGAAGTTAAATGACTTTAAAGTGTTTTAATAATTAAAAAAAAATACTTAAATAAAAGAGTTTTTTTTTTTAAGTCATATTTTTTGACTTTAACAGTAAACTCTTATAGAAACTCTAAGCTCTTCTAACAGATCATTCAAATAATTTTAAAAGTAGCTTTTGGATTTCACAACCGTTTCTGTTTCAAAAACCTAGTTCTGCACCGCGTTTTTAGCATACTTTTCACAACCGTTTTTTAAAAATAGTTATGAAAGCTTCGTTGTGAAATGTACATTTTGTAGTAGTATTACAGGTGTATACACCTTTCGAAGGAGACCACTCAAATTTGATTCAATCTGCATTTGGATTGATGGGCTTGATTCATGGTTGACAGATTTGGGCTCTTGCTGAATTTTGTAACTTGGTTCTATCGCCTTCCAAAAATGCATGATTAAGCAAAGGAAGTTGTCATCATAAGGACAAAAAAGCCTATAGAGGCTGAAGTACTTATATTTGTTTCTTGATAAAAAATATTGCAATCAATAATGAAAATAAAAACTAATTACAATGGTAAATTAGGCAGGTGGAAAGACATTAGTAAGCGAGTTTATGGCTTCTGTGAGCCTGCTCCCATATTGTCACACCAAACAATTGGAATACATGAGAAAAAAAAAAAAAAAGATTAATAATACCTCTAACTTCCTCAATGAGGACGATTAATTTATGTGATTTCCACTATAAGTAGTACCGGGTATCTTGTCACGCTCCAAAATCAAGTTAGCCGCTCAATTAAAAATTCAATTAAATTTCTGTTAAAGCACCCACAGAGGGACGTAACCCATGTGGGATTAAGGGCAAACCTCTATACATCTTTGTCTCTCTGCTCTCTTATTTTTCTGCATTTATTTTACTATTAAACACGTAACCACAAACCTGTCAGTAGTCCATCATTCATTGGCACTCAACACAAATTCCACTATATACAATTCACCCTCTACAGTTTGGTGCTCACCATGGGGCCTATGGCTAAAAATATGGACATTCTTGCAATTGGCGCCATGACCAGAGACATGATTGAAGAACTTACCTGTGAGATGAAGACATTCCAACATACCAATGGCCAGACAAGTCGACGAGATCGTGACCAAACTCATGACCAACCTAATAACTAGACTCGCGGTCAATTCAACGACCAAACTTATGATCAGACTGATGACCAGACTCGTGATCGAGCACTCAGTGGATGAGGAAGCGACAGGGAGCCAACAGCAGCTGTTAGCCCAGATCCTTGTAGAGAAAAAGGAGTTAAAGAAGAGACTTGCCACATTAACAGTCCCCAAGACCCTAATTTCGACAACTACAGTAACTCACAGAGGAACCTCGCAGGTCCGTGATTCACGAGTCTATCCAAGTGGATTGCAGTCAATTAACATAAGTACACCCTATAGTCTACTCTACTGATGCCGTCGCTCTACTTGATGAAGACTTCTTTGGCCACCATGAATCACATTACGAGACTGCTACCATGACTGTCGCCAATCTACTGGCCAACTTGTTGACTAGTTTTGCTCCGACATCCACAGTTTTACTCTTCACAGGGCTATCGCAACCCCCAGTTGGGACTCTTTTGTTGGACACATTCAATTGGCAACAAACAATTATAGATGTGGTTAATAGCAATGTGAAGGCAATAGAAAGGTGATAACTATGAACCATCAGCCACCCAATGACATATGTGGATTTACTCGAAAAGGTCAAACAGTCACCATTCACTCAGTCGGTAGCCGACAATACACTTCTTGTCAACTTCCACACCCCAAGCTTCTCAAAATTCTATGGGACGACAGACCCACATGAGCACATCTGTCAATATCGACAGGTAATGCTTAGGACTACTATGCCACAAGAGATAAGAGATGCCATCATGTGCGTTCCCTTAAAGCCTCTAGGGTCCAGCTCTCAAATGGTTTTGCTAATTAACTCTAAAATCAATCGGCTCATTCAAAGAGTTGACCAAGGTCTCTATTGAAAATTACTCAGTCAATGTCAACCTAAGGGCTACCTCAGAGATGCTATGTACTATTGTCCAACAACCCAATGAGCGGTTTAGTATCGCGCTTGCTGAGATACCTAATTTTGATGATATCATAGCCTATTCACAAAAGAGGCCTATTGCCAAGGTCAAGTTTCCTTGATGAAATTTGTAATTGGAAACCTAGGATGATTGGCAAAGCACTAGCCTGAACACAAGGGATGATAGAAGTGGAAGGACTCTGGAGGACCACCAAATTGGAACGTCTTAACCATAGTAGGAGAGAACAAGATCAAAGAGACGAGGGTGACTCAGACCAACGACCGACCAGTCGTTCGCAAGATGAGTCCTATAACATGTCACATCACAAAAAGCAGAGTAACAGACTCCCATCACCACCTAAATATGCATTGGAAAAACTATTCCAAACTGAAAGGGACCATACCGAGTCACAAAGAGACTCAAATTGGGAGCATACGAGTTAAAAGAATTCAATGGCACGCCGATCCCAAACCATGGAACAAGCTCTACCTCTATACGTGCTACAACTAGGTCAGCTATGACCTACCACAGGTCACCTACTTATTGGAATTAATGTCAGAAATTTTTTTTAAAGTTTTCTAGTTTTAGTTCTCTTGTCAAGAACCCATTAATTAAGTGCATAGGACTGTAAAAATTAAAATAAGTCTAGGCTTGACTTTTAAACATGGGTACGTGGGTAGCTCATGTAACTATAAATGAGTGTAGCCCTAATCACTTAAAATTTCATGTTTCTCCTTCCTTTATCATAACATTTATAGGAACGGAGCCACAAGTCCCGCCAATGACTCAACGGCAACTCATCTCATGAGTCTTGCTTGTGACTCACGAGTTTGATGATCCACGAGTCTAATTAGCAATTCATGAGTCCCTCGACTCACGAGTCTCGCTTGTGACTCACAAATCTCTAGACTCATGAATCCCGCTCGTGACTCAGAAGTCCCGCATACGAGTCCCAAGTCTCCCAACAACTCGTTTATGAGTCCCTTTTGTTACTCAACAACGACTCACTCATGAGTCCTACCAATTCAAGAGTCTCTCAACTCTTAAGCCCTCGCCACCAACTCATGAATCATACAATGACTCATGAGTCAAAAAGTAGGTCACATGACTTGTCACACCATTAGTCAACTTGTGACTCGATTCCTAGATTAAGCTGTGAATGAGTTGTAAAAAACAAAAAGCCTACTAGTCGAGAGTAAGAGGGACCATAAGTCGTAAACTGCTAGCAAATATTGTTGGAACATGAGTGCTCTTTCACAGACCCAAAAAGGCCATTGCTGAGGACTGGTCTTAATGGAATCCTCAGTCCATTGACAACCCTCGTAATCACGACACAACTTGTCATTGGAAGTTAATCATCCCCTGCCGATACAGAGGCTTGGGTTGGTTTTTATCATCGCCAATTTATGGGTTACCCTAGCTTCTATGAAAAGCGCACCCTCACAGATTATTTTGCAGCATATCAAAGCCGAAGGAGTGCCCATTACATGTGTACCTCATCTTTTATCATACACATGTTAATACACATCATCAGGGAACATAAAACGAGGCACAATCTAGCCCAAAGCTTAAAACGAGTCATTAAGTGACTCCTTGACGAGTCACAGATGAGTTACGATAGAGTTACTAGACAACTTTTCCAAACGACTCCTTGGCCAATCACTAATAAGTCCTAATCCGAGAGTAATAGAGACTTTTCTAGATTATTATCATGATTATCTATTTATTAGATTTAGGATATGGATAATCCATCCAACCCTAAATATATTTGAATTTGGCTTTATAATTCAAACCAAATATATTAATATGTTATTCAAATTCAAATTCAAACATGAATTTGACTTGTGATTAGATTCCCTCATCGAAGCCTATAAATAAGAGGCTTTCTCACACGTCACCTAATTATCGCCAATTTAGAGCAACCTTATGCATAGAGCATCACCATCGAGAGAGCCGAGTGTTGAGAGTTCAAGAAGAACCTTTAAGAATCGCCCAAGATTGCCCTCCGGAAGCCTATCGCAGCTACACACCGCCATCACTTTATCGGAATTCCGCACTTCTGGACTTTGCCCCCGGTTTTCTTGTACCCAATTTCCCCCACTTCTTATATATCCCATTCTTGACTTCCACGAGCTCTCTTTTATCCATCTTACATATATAGTGAGTGCTCTTGAAGCAATCACAAAGGATGTAGTCAATAAGATTACTAGAAAGCCTCTATAAATCTTTGAGTCTTTGTTCACTTCATTTTTCCACATTTATTTTATTGTTACACGCACTTAATCAACCACAAACCTGATTGTTGTCCATCCCTCAATACAAATTTGACTGTACATTTCACCTTCTACAGTAGTGTAAGAGACACTAGGTGGTGTGTTTCCATGCACCACCAATAAATTTTTTCAACATATATTTTTTGACAGTTTGATTATCAATTGGGCATAAAAATATTTACTATAGGAATTATTGATTTCAATAATTAAGTAAATTATATTATGAAAAAATTTAATATCAATTATAAAAAAAAATTATATACTAGTTATGATCTAAAATAAACATCTTGACTTTTTAAATGTTGAATTGCTCTGGAGGAAATTGCATCATGCGATAGAAGCTCACATGTGGCCCTTACAGAAAGGGCATGCACTCACCTGACACCCCCAAAAAATTTAAGGGTGATTTTTTGAAGGAAAATTGGATTGGGTAGTCTTTTTAATCACCTAATCTAATAGATGGTCCAACTTTTTTAATTTTGAAAAATGACCGTTTATCATTTTTCAAACTTGGTTAATTAATGATTGACTATAAAAATTAGTGACTGACTATTAGTCAATTACTAATTGACTATGAAATTTAGTAATTTACATTATTGTTAATCCATGATTGACTATAAGTAAATCACTGATTGAATATTATGTCATCATTCACTGATTGACCATTTAAGAAAATTGATTAACCATTTTAGAAAAAAAAATGGTCTTTTAACTGATTTTTAAAAACTTCGGCTGTTTATTAAAAAACTTAAAAAAAAAAAAAAGCAGCTATTTAGCTATAAGTCCCTTTTGTCAAATGGGCAAAAGTGAACTTCTCCTTTTCTATTAGTTAAATCACTAGTAATATATATAAATATAGGCTTTCTATTAGTCAAATGTGTCACGACCCAACTTACATAGGGCCGTTACAGTTACTTACTTAACTTAAGTATCAACTTTGCAACAACCTAATTTCATGAGGCCGTTACCATGCCATGCTTACATACCAAACCTTGTGGCGACCCACCTCGTGTGGCTACTACTTCATACTTAACATATTTAAACCTACTCTCGTATTTCGTAAAAATACGAAAATATTTTTTTAAACTCAATTTAAAACTCAAAACTTAACTTATACTCATACTTATTTTTATATACTCACTCGAGTACCGAATTTTAAAATCACATTTTAACAAATCATACTAGTTATTATATACTAGTACCATCGACTTATCATAACATAATACAAACACATTTTAGATAACATATTTCCAAAACCCATGGTGGTGTCCAACCCAAATTTTACGGTTTGCAGTGTTATTTCTCCATAGTCTTGCATCAAACATGTTTGGTAGGTTGCTTACCTACTACATGAACGTAAGTTATGAGCTTATGCTCAGTAAGTACAACTTTCTATTCCGCAAAACATTTTTAGTAAAAGAATGTATGAACCGATTATGTTTTTTTATGAATCAATTATGCTTCCCTATGTTAATTTGGTTTTGAGCCCCTTACATCATATCATGAGTCCACGTACTGTGACCTGTAGCCATGGAGTGATTGGGAGGGCTAGTCCAATCCAACTCAAATTATAAACCAAACTGTTTAACCCACCCTTGTAGCAAGTCAGTACAACACAAGAAAACTGGCTTGTCTTATTTTATTGCATGAAAACTTGTTTTTGGTTGATCATACTTGAAAACTTGAATCTTAACTGTTTCTTACTTGAAAGTTAATCTTATTCTTGTCATGTGATTTATTATTAATGAACATGCTTTCATGATGTCATAATAATAAAACATAAAACATAAAATATATGTATATCATGTAAATCAATGCATGAATTTTTGAAAAACATGCAATGCAATGAAAATATTTTGCCCATACTGTAGGCGGAGTTGTACTTACAAATTATCCTAAACTCTTAGTTTATCGTTCCAACAAGGCATGACAACAGGTTTAATATTCCTGTTTTCAAACACAGCATAAGATAAGAATCGTCTATCTTACTACAAATCATAGCATACTAGATTGGTGTCTAATCCGATTGCTATTGATAATCATAGATACAAATCCTGATATAATAAATTGGTATCCAATCCAATTACCATTGGTAATTATAGAATTGTTACTATATTCTTAAGTAACTTATACTTCGTCTATTTTGCTTCCTTTTTCTTAAAAATATCTTGTTTATTTAAAAATATCTTAACTTTACAAATCAAGTATTTCTTAACATAAATATTTGAAATTTCATGAAATTGCCTTTTGTAAGATATAATATGTATTAAAATTTACTTGTAAAATTCAAATGGATTTAAACTTTTTTGAAACTATTTTCATAAAATCATAGTCTCTTTTTAAAGAGGTCATAAAACCTTAAAACTAAATTCAAAACAGCCTTTTGATTTGCTTGAATGTATCTGTGCAATAAACTTCCTGTACCATACACAATTTTGAAAATCTAGTTTTATCTTTAAATTAGTTTAAAATTTGGAAAAACTTTCTTCACTGAAGTTGTAGATCTCCTCAAAACCTACAACTTTTGTTTCTTGTCCAAAACTTAATTCTGCCTTTAACTTGTCCATTTTTCTCTTTGAAAAATTTTGGCCGTGTATAGTCCTTGGACCAGCCAGTTTTGAAAACTGATTAAAATGAAGGCCTTTGGAGCCTATTTTTCAGAAACTATCAACACCCCCTCCCCCCAAGGATTTTTTCTATTCTAAAACTTTGCAGTTTTAACATTTTTCAAATTCGGCCTCTAAAAGACTCAAAATCTAGTTTTCAGAAAACTGTCCAAATTATTTCTTTAAAAACCGGCAGTGTATATTTTGTTGATTTTTGCTTAAAAATCCATGCACCCTACCTCAAATGGGCAAAGCTGTGAGTCTACATTAACATGCAGTACGTTGGATTCGTTCTTAACATTCAAACATACACTTATCTCATGTTCTTGAAAAACACAACATTGATAACTTACTTGTTTACCAACTTGTATCTTTAGGTTAATTTCTTTATCAATATACACTTAGCATTCACATCATCATCATCATCATTATCATTTATAAAATCTCCCTACTTAAACAAGTGAAGGCATTTTCATAAACTCATGATGAGCAATGAGCACACATAACCTTATATTTAACATAGAGCATAAAAATCAAATCCATGCTTAGAGCTAGCAACTAAGATAACCTACGCATAGATCTAGTATAAACAATCATTAAAAACCATAAAATAAGAAGCATGAGTTTATGCTCTAACAACCGATGGCTTGAAATATACATAAATCCTAAACTAAAACTTACTGAAATTCTTAGTTAGAGGGTTAAGATTATACCTCTAAAGCTTTGAAAATGTGGTTCTAGACCTTGCACGAGCAAAAATTCCTCCTCCAACTTTCCACCAAAGTAACCAGCCAACCCCCCATTCTCTCTCTCTCTCTCTCTTTTCCCCCTAAGGCTAGAGAGGAATAGTTGAGAAAAAAACTAAAAATTTGAGAAGCCAACTAACGAATGCAAGTTTCTACCACCAACCTCTATTTATAGGTAGAAAATTCATAATTTTTCCACAATTATTTTTTTTCTTAAATTCTCCGTAAATTGCTCATTGGTCCTTAAAGACAAAATTTTTGCCTTTCAAGTTCCCCGTAATTATCGGCCATGTGGAGTGTTGGAGCCAAAATATCCTTTCATACTTATCCACAATTATTTAGCCTCCAAGTAAGGCCATGTTAGGCATTCCTGGCAATACGCTGTCTATTTTCTTAATAATTCAGATAGTACTAGTCTTGCTAGACTGCAGTTTAGAATTTATTTGCACTTAATTAGATCGCGTATAGGTTTTTCTTAGGACTTAAAACTACTTAGTTCTCATTTCTCCAAATATTATTCCTGATTATTCTAGAATGATCCCAATCCTTATTCTCAATTCTACATGCGTAATGATGGTTAACTACAGTATAATTTCAATACTGCTTTGATACTACAGTACCGTCTTAATCATGTCATAAATTATCCTGGTCATTCATTGACTAGAACAAAATCATAAATCATAGTTTTGTCTTTTTCATCAAAAGGCCTTATCCTTGAATTAGTAAACTATTATTGAGTCTCATAATACTTATAAGAACTCAAACATATTCTAATAATCAAATCAGATCATGAGTTTTATATTGACATATATAGTATAGACTTAAATTTTCTTTGTATCTAAGGAAATCACAAGTTCATCAAAAGTTAGGTTGTTACAAAATGGGTATTTTTTGTTCTCTTCCTTCTAGTGAAGTGAAACCATAACCAAATATGGAATGAGAGTTCACGTCTACAATTCAAGGTAGTCGTATACTGATTGATCCTTGGAGAAGGGAATAGTAAAGATCGAAAGGTCGATAAGTGTATTAAATAACTCAATAGTTTGCTATTACTGACAAGGTATAAACAGCTTATTTTTATGACTGATTGTTTTATATAGCAACATATTTCGATCTCTAGTAGTGTTAGAAAAATTTTATAAATCCATTCCGTTGCATTATTTGCTATAAATTGTCGACACAAATTAAATTCCAAATAGAAACAAATCGGATTAAATCCCCCAAAATCTACTACAGTCTCTTGATTGAAATCAAGTGCAAATTGAAACATTCCCAAGATAGTCTCTGTCGATAGAAAATCAAATGACACATATCTGAACAAGCAAATTCTTTTTCTTATTCTCAATTTAACATGATATAGGTACATATTTGGTTGAAAAATATAACTTTAATATATATTCTTGGCTTACGATTTTGAAGGTAATGGAACTACCTGCTTACGATATTCTGCAAGAGCCAAAAGTGTAAAGATGTTTCTATATGTTGGATAATGTATAAGTAAGGTCCTGTTGGCAACTCCTGTTATTTCCTGCCATGATTAATTAGATAACAAACTGTTTACGCAAAATTTTGAGAAAAATTAAGTAAATAGACAATTTTTAAAAACTTATTTAAATAAATGACCGAATATTTTTATTTAATAAAATGTCTATTTAATCAGTGATTAACTGTAACAAATCAGATTATGAATAAAAAAATACATCTTTATAATGATCAATTACTAATTAATCATGATCAATTACGGATTGACTGATTAATAATTAAAAAAAAAAGCCCTTTCGCTAATTTTACAAAACCTCGACTATATATTTTTACTAAAAAACTTCTTAAAAAACAAATGCCATTACCAACGTATACAAGAGAGAAGAAAATGAGATTGTAACTATTTAAGATATCTCACCTGTTGTGGAAAATCTCCATCGTCCATTTGAGAATTAATGATCAACTTTGCTGCACGATGAAGAGGAGTTGGATCTCTTTCTGCTTGTCCAGCATGTAGTAGACCCATCATCGCCCATGCAGTTTGTACTAAATTTGATCTATTTCCTTCAAGTGTACATATTCCTACATAGTAGAATACAAAATGATAACTGTTGAATTCTCTTTAGGGACTGTAACTAAATAAGGTTAGCTTCATCACAAGATAAATAAGCGCTATAATTTTTTTTTTTAAAGAGAAATTGTAGTAAATAATATTTTTAAGAAAATTGAAGTAAATAAAAAGATTTTAAAATATTTTTATTAAATAAAAAATTTATTAAGTAAATAATATAGTAGTTAGAAATAGATAACATATTTATTAGAAATAAAATCACTTACTTTGTAATTTTGTTATTTATTGCTACTTACTCTAAATATTTTCAAATTTACTATAGTAATTGTGTATAAATACTATTTACTTCTATCTCTCTAATTTTCATTATTTTAAGGCTTATGAAGATTCTTTTGATAATCTTATTTTTTAAAATCATATCTCAGTTTCTTAATAGATTTACAATATGCCCACTTAGGTGTTACCACTCTATGGTTTTCTAAAACACTATAAAAGACAGTGACATCCTTAGAATTTACAATGTTGTTACCTTGTTTGTTTGTTTGTTTTTTTGGTACACAAAGAAAGTACAACATGCACAAAAAAAGTACAATGGTTGTTACCTCGTTTGCACATGAAAGATAGCTTTCACCCCAACCCCCATCATCTCTTTGTGTTTTGAGCAAAAAATCGACCCCATTCCGTATAATTAAAGTATCATTGTAAGTCTTGCCAACAGCTGCTAGCCCTCTCAAAGCAAACCATGTACCGTATGTGAAGCAAACTCCCCACCTTCCATACCTATATGTCACAATGCAACATTGATAACTTGGTTTTAATACCCCAAAACAAAAAAAAAAAAACGATCACATTCTTCTTTTAACAGTTTTAGTCACAATATTTTTCTACGACTAAATATCACTTTTCATCATGAGATTTTTCTCTCTCTGTCGTAGTATTTCTTAAGTTTACTGGAATCAAAATATAAGAAAATTGTACCACGAGCCATCAGGCATTTGTTTGCCTTCAAGGAACCCAATTGCTTTTGTTATAAAATTTTCAATTTCCTTTTTTCTGTGTCCTGGGTACATTTTCTTAAACAAAATCAAAGCTTGGATTGCTGCTGAAGTGCACTCTACATATTCAGTTTCCACAACAACGTCCGCACAGAATTCAATGGGATTAAGTACCTGAGTTGAAACAATAATGAAACATTTATTTGTTTTTGAATAGTTAGTGATTCTAAAAGCACTGGCTAAAATGATATAACTAAATCAATATATATACATATATATATATATATAGGTATTGAAGTCTTTACTTCTAACCACTTTGGACCTCTTGTTGGCTCCCATGCAGCTAAACCACCGTTCTTATTCTGTTATCAATCAAAATTAGTGGAGTTGATCAGTGTTTTTATACAAAGTTTAAGTATATAATTTCCCTGAAGTTGTTAAAAGTTTATTAAATTCATTTTGATAATATAAAAATAAAAAGAAAAAAATCCGTACTTGTAAAGAGAGTAAAATATTTACGGCATCATAAAGCCGCTCAGGCTCTAGTTTTTCACCGACAATTTCTGGTGGTATCATAGATAGCAAAAGGCAACACTGAAAAAGAAGAAAAAAAAGTACAGGATAGAGTTAGAGATATCAACAAAAGAGATGACAACCATTTGATATAAGTTACCTTTAAACCTTCCGCGGTGCAATCTGAGACTTGCCATCCCTGATCCTGATCGGAAAATGTCCAAGATCCTTTAGAAATATGGCGGTTCATGCTTTTGAAGTCACCAGAAGGATTTTGTTTGACCTGCAGTACATATAGGTTATACAAAGAAATAATAAATTAAGAATTATCCTTTTCATAATTAGTTAGTAAAAAATGATCTTTGATAATTGGTGTAAAACAAACTTTCTTGGTAGAGATAGGATTAAACCTGAGATTTCTTTATGTAATCATAACCTTTGGCAAGAGTTGGTCCAATTTCATCTATGATATTACTTGCGAGCAAAGCTTGAATGGCAAAACCTGTATCCCACTGTTGGCTTCCGAAAGTCTGCGAATCAATTGCTTGTAAATACAACATATAGATATATGTATATAAATGTATGTATATAAAAGAAAACTTATTTCATTTCATAACTTCAACTACGTACATGTAATCTGGAATGAGAGAGAGAATATAGAAAGATATGAAATGTAGAAGTATAATAACAATTGGGGAGCCATCCTATTATTTTAGTGGGGACGTTCATTATCGTTAAAGTTTTTAGAGTGGCACATGCATAATCATTAATTTTTAGTAGTGGCAAAATGAGAAAATGTAAAATTTTAAGAGACAAAATTGAAAAACAATAAATAAATGTTCACTGAGGGTGGACGGAAGGCCCACTTGACTACGTGCGACTCTGCCCCTAGTAGTATAAGTAGAGAATTACCTGTATCTTCATTCCATCTTCAGCAATCCACATGAAATCAGGAATTCTTGCAAGGTGCTTTTTAAAATAGCTCCCATTTGGATCTTCAACCCAACAAGCAAGCATGCACAATACCTAATTGAATCATGAATGAAACATGATAAGCAACTAGAACATAATCCTACTCTTCTACATCCTTAAACAAATTACATCATTTATATAAATACATACATACATATATTAATTATATTAATTACATATTTAAGCAACTAAAAGATAATCCTACTCTTCTACATCCTTAAACAAATTACGACATTTGTCTACATACATATATATATATATATATTTATATTGATTATATATTTAAGCAACTAAAACATAATCCTACTCTTCTACATCCTTAAACAAATTACATCATTTATATAAATACATACATATATATTGATATTAATTATATAATAATTATGTCTCTTTTCTTAAAAAAAAAAAAAAAAAAAAAAAGTCTTACATTACCTTTTCTATGGATCCAAGAGTAATGTATCGACTATTTTCATCTTCATAATGGATGTGATCCATTGTTACTTGGAGAGCCCTATCTCTAATTAGTTTATTTAAGGGCCAACGAGTAAGTAGAGGCTCGGTGCAAATGTGTAGACTATCCCAAAGCACATCTTGTACCCAATGATGAGGGTAAAATAGATCCTCCTACAATAAAAATAAATATAGTTATATATCCATTATCTCTTGTCTGGTACCTTTATAAAACAACACCTGTTACTATTTTTTTTATATGTTATTGTAGCAACCAATTAATTCTGATGTGATATTTTTCAGTGATTTTTCTCTTTTATACTTAGTTCTAAATAGTAGCATGTTATATGTGTCTAAATAAAAAATTATATGTAAATCAGTTAGTAGTTATAAGATTTTAAATAGAATGATACAACTATCAGACTTATCTGATTGTCAATTTGGGACGTTTATATATATATATATATATATGTAAATGTATAAAACAAAAGAATATATTTAGCTATTGGGTCTACTCACCTTAGCACATAGATGGCGCACTTTCTTCCAATTAATTTCACTATATGGCTCAGTATGTAGTTCCTCTCTTAATTGTAGAATGAGAGGTGTGATTGGACCAACAAATCTTTTCCCATACAAATATGACATTGGCATATAGACCAGTCTAGTGTAGCACCACATTTTGGCTGCAATTTTTTTTGTAATCAAGACTAAAGATAATTAAAGGTTAAAAAAAAAAAAAAAGCAATGAATTTTATGCTTTCTCTAGAAATCTGTTCTACAAGGAAAAAAAATGTTGACGTAATTTCCAATACTGTGGAGGGAAAAAGTATCTTCACTAAACTGCATATATATAATTTATTTAAACTTTAAAAAATGGTCAAATATCTTATCCTTGATAATGTTGATTAATCTCAGTCCAAGTGTAGTCGTAATTTAAATTCAAGTTGGATTAATGTTAAATAATCCAAGTCTAACACTACTATAATAGGGTGAATAACAAGCACTTCAAATATGGCGCTTGCAGTGACCATATGGTGGATGTAGGCTGGGGCGAGTGGAGGTGCTATAGTCCCCATTAAAATTTTTGTCTGACTGCACCATCACTGATAGTGACGAATTTGCATGCCACAAGACCAGTGGGGCACGTTCGCCGTTCAAACTTTTTTATTTTGAAATTCAATGCATATGTTTTGTAAATTTTGTTAACTTTATCCCTACTCAAATTTATTTTTGAATGTGCCCCACATACATATTTACATATTTGAATGACCGTAATCTAAAAGCAGTACAAAAAGTTAATTAAGATTTTTTTTAATCTGTATTTAGTTGCAATTCCCCATTAAAATTTTGTATAGCCCCCATTAAAATTGTAGTTAATTACGATTTGCTTTCAGTTGGATTATTATCCTAGTTCTTTTTTATTATTAACTACTGGTATTTAAGTGTTTGGTATTTATTTTCAATAATAAGCAAGGACTTATCAACCTATAAATAACACTCAATTTTGATACAATTTAGATCACTTTTCATTATCATTGTCAAGTTTTAAAGGTATTTTAGATTTTATTTTAACATCTGCGAGCCATCTTTTGTCTTTTAAATTTCCTCTACAATTAAACCACAATATTTTCATTTTTTGGGACAATCTATGTAGCTAAATTTTGTTACTACTTGAATGGTTTGATGTTTTTTGGAGATTAGGACTGAATGAGTTCTTCTTTAAAAAAAAAAAAAAATGGTTTAAGCTTTAGTTGAGAGGATTGATTTAGATGTTTAATAAGTAATTATCAAAATGCTGGAATATGATTGGTAATATTTATTTCAGTTTAACTAATCGAGAGTGTAATTTCGAGTTTTTAGTGGAGTAACAACATAGCTAGCTAATAATTAAATAGAAAATTAACTTGTAGTTGATTTGGCTATGAATTATGAAAATTGATTATTACATATATTCAGCGACTCCCTTTGCTAGCTCATTAACTCATTTTGGAATCGAGTTGTTGCTATATTAAACTGACATTACTAAGAAAAACTGAGTTGTCCGATCAGCTGATGGTAGCATACTACTTTGGTCCTGTTGACCTGTGAATATTGTTCCATATGCTTCCAATATACAAACCATTTTATAAACATTATGATTTTGGCAAGAGATCCCAAAAAATCTATTAAAACCTAATTCCATTTGTGTTTTTCAAAAATTTAATTATGCTTTCTGTCAACAATTTTTCCAAGCTGTTAAGATTTTTCTATTTAAACAAATTATGAGGAAGTGAGATATAGAAACCTGGATGCATAGGAAGAAAGGAAGGGGCAATCCAAAATTCTGGAGGCATTGGGTTGCATCCAGCCCATTCAAAGGCACCAAGTATCTAGCAAATTAGACAAAATTATGTGTATAAGATAATATTAAAACTAATATACTTAAATAAAAAAAAAATTTTGCGACATTTAAAATTTGGTTAGCCTAGTTCAGTAGAACTGGTGAGTTAAAAGAGAAGCCCAATCCCATCCCTGTTTGGGATCGAAGATTCTTAGGTTTCGAATCTTGGAGCTTCTATATAAATCTATTCTCTTTCACCCTGTTGAATTAGCCGAAGTGTACGTTTGCAAAATTTACATGGAAACCTCTTAATGTTTAAGAGATGTCGTAAGCTTACCGAAAGCCAAGTCTTTCCCCAAGATGGTATATATGTAACACCGCCATGATCAAGAATCCATTTTCTTGCTTTTGCACATGAATTTTCTTGACCACCATCTGGTCCTTCTCCAAGTATTCGCATACAAATGTAGTTCAAAGCCGTACAAAACATGTTGCTATGTCCCTCTGCATGCAGTCCCCACCCACCATCTTCGTTCTGAATATCACAGAAATGGTTCAAAATTAAGCATCTAATATTACTACGTTGGATCTATATATTGAATCTTGCTTTATTAATTGGAAAAGAAAATCTCTTTGGTTTTGAACCTAAAACTTAAGATCCTAACTCCCTTCTATCTGTTTAACTAGTTCCAAGAAGGCATATACCCATTACTTTATTGCAAACAAGAAGTATATATTTTAGGGATACCCCCTGAATTATATAACTAGTCTCAACGTAATCCTAATTTTTTTTTTTTTTTTTCCCTCTTTTCTTGCTTCTAAACAACTACTCGATTGAGAGAATATATGTAAGATTTGGTGGCCAACTAATTTATTTTGGAGTGAGGGAATTCTTTAGTCCCTAAATAATATTATAACTAACATTTCAAAGTTTTGGTGGTGACTCTAGAGATATTTTGTTGTTCAGGGAACAAAATATGTATATTTTAAAGTTCATGGAGTATATTACACTAGTGATGTACTTTAAGAGGAATGCATAAAACTTTTCCAAATATATATATTCACATTTGTATGCATACTTATACACACCTGATGGTTATAAATGTTGCGAAGAATTTCTTACGATGTTCTGCAGAGAATATGATATTAAGGTGTCCTGTAATGTACAGACAAATGACCTACAAAAAAATAAAGAGAAAACTTGGTGTCAATGTTATCAAAATTTTGTGCTACTAGCTCAATTAATAATATTAAAAGGAGTATTAAACTAAGGCTTTTTTGTATTGGTGCACCCCAAACTAATTATAGAATTGCAATTTACGTATTAAATTTTTAATTTTGACAATTTACACACTAAACTTACAAATATGTAGCAATTTACACCTCATTAAATAAACAATGTTAATTTCTTTTTAATGAAAATTGATACTTCACTTGCATATAGATTGTTAATTAATAAAGAAAGAATGATTATTTATATCATGAATTAACAACCTATATATAAATCACATATCAATTTTTTTCAACAGATTAATATTATTATCTATGGGTGCAATTTGTTACATATTTGTAAGTTACGGGTATAAATTATCAAAATTTAAAATTTAAAATGTAAATTGTAATTCTACAATATAAGTTTAGGAGTGTACTTATTGAGCTAATTTATTTTATGCAAAAGAAAGAGAGAGAGAAAGAACAGAAATAAGAAAGAAGAGTACCAAGGTAGGAAGAGAGAAAAATGGGCATGTATTTTCAGCAGGCCAATGGCCATCAGAAGCCTGCAAAGCTGAAAGGTAGTGAGCAGCTCTCGTCAATGTTGTTGTGATCTTTTCATGTGTGACGATCTCACCATCCATAACCTTAACTGGAGGAATCTTTTGTTTGAAGTCTTTTTCTCTCAATAACTGGAATAGTATGAAAATGAAAGACAGTTGGACTGAAATGAAATTCAATACTACAAATTTCACAACAGTAGTAGAACTTTTCTATGTATGAATGTATTGAAATGATGAATTGTTTAAAAGATTCAGAGACCTCCCAATAAGTGTAAATAAGTAAATAAACTATTTACCATAAATATGCTACATGTTCTCTTTCAATATTTTTAAAACATTGTTAATTATTTCTTTGAGTTTCATACAAGTATCTACTTCTATTTTTGTTTTAAGTAATAAAATTTTTCGTAAGGAGTTTTACACTATATTTGTTTGATGGTTTTTTTTTTTTTTTTTTTTTCTGAAGAGAGGAAGAGAGAGAGAGAGAGGGAGAAAGAGTACATAAGGATAATGTATAAGACCCATAAAACTATATAGATGTACTAGTTTATAAGCACGTACTATGTGCGTGAGTGTTATGTTTTTTTTTTTTTTTTTTTTGGGATATAATAGAAAATATCTTCAAATAAGGATGCATTTGAGTCATAAAAAAAATCATTTTAATAGAAAAAAAAAATATTCCATAACATTTAATAGAAAAAAAAGTATTTCAATAGACATATATAAAAAGTATAAGATTTAAAAAAATAAAGAAACCATAATTAATAAAAAAGTGAGTATATATTTGAAAAATAATTATATTGATAGGGGATAATTGAATGGATGAAGGGTATGTAAGGTTTTAGGAAAAATCACAAAAAGAAAAAAAATCCATAAAATGACCAAAGTAAATGGATGAAATATATGAAAACTAACCAACCGAAATTATTGTTAAATAGAAAGTTAACTGAAAAATATATTAGAAAGAAAAGGATGTTGAAATAAATAAGAATTTAATTTTTTTTAAATTAAGAGGGCAACAATTAGGAAATTTTAAGGAGAATTTGAAAAAATTATTTTGTAATACAAAAAATGAAAGGAAAATAAAGAAAGATTTAAAAAACATGGGAAACCAACCCAAAAAAAAAAAAAAAAGCACACACACAAAGCGACAAAAGTAAGAAAAAAAAAAAAAAAAAAAAAAACCAAAATGCTCGTTTCAACTAAAACTAACGCTTTGGCTGAAATTTTGATTAAAAAAAAAAAAGGCACATTAAGTGGGGCAGCAAAGGTGAAAGTAGAAGATTATTTTGGGTTTAGAGGGGGCACATGTCTGCTTTCTTTCACGTATGCCTATTTCACTTGTGATTAAACTAGATTATTAAAATGAAATAATTACATAAAAATATTTCAAATCTCATTTTAAAATATATTTATTTTTTAAAATATTATGTTTTTTTTTAAGAAATAAATATTTGTAATATTATTTTTATTTTACTATAATTGATGTCACTTCATTTATACAAATCCTTTTATTTTTCTTGTTCTTTTTTTTTACTACAATGATGAATGTTTTTTGTTGATAAATGTGAATTACTTTTAATAAATCTAAATTAATTATCAACATCAAAATAATTATAATTAATATAAAATATTTACTGTAAAGATGATGTTAAGACCAAATAATAAACACAATACAAAATATAATGATAGAGATTGACGAAATTAAAATATTCTTTCTTTTCGTTTATAAAACTAATGAATTGTTTATGGAAAAACCTATTTATTTATGTAATCCCCTACAAATCAACTGGTTACCATTTACAAATTGAAGAATAACATAACAAATGGTATTGAATTTTTTACGCAAAAACACTTTATTTAAAAAAATTGGTCAAAATGAAATCAAACATATTTTTATGATAAAGAATAATTTATTATACAAAAGATTTTTTTTAAGATATTCATTTTTCTTTTTTAGCTTATTCTATTAATGTGAAATCTGATTTTAAAAAAAACATTACATTTTTCATTAATTATGAATATTTACATCTTCATCATAGTAAATAAAAAAATTTCATAACATAGCAATGGTAACGAATTCTTTACACAAAAGCACTATTATTTATATGAACTAATAGAAATAGAATCAAACATATCTTTATGATAAAAATTGATTCATTATACAAAACATTTTTTTAGATATTCTTTTTTCTTTATTTAACTTATCCTCATCATGTAAAATATGATTTTGAGAAAATATTCACTTTTTGATTCATTATGAATATTTACATATTCCTTACAATAAATCGAAAAAAAATATTCTTATTTTCTTTTTATATCATTTCGTTTATCAATTCCTTTAAATCGACTTAAGCCCCCTTCGATAGATGTCTTAGGTTCCATTTTTTGTTTCCTTTTTTATGATTTCTTTATTTGTTAATTCTAAATTCTTTATAATGGATAATATTGTCTTTATAATTATTTTTAGACGTTTATGTAAATAGAAAAAATAAACATATTTTAAATCAACACCTCTAATTTGAACATTTATATAAATAACCCTATTAAATAGACAATGAACAGAGACATGGGAATATCACTAATTCTCTTTTTACTACTAGCAAAAAAAAAATAAAAAATAATAAAAACCCTGTCCTAATATTAAATAAGTTTGAAAAGTTACCTGCATCCGCCATAGGAGGTCACTACTCGGGCGCTTGACTTGCCGGTGATGTTTTGCGAAATTAAGACGGGCATCTTCCACTGTAGCTCGCTCCTCAGGTGTACCAGCGTCCGGATCGAACTCCCAAATCTGTCGTCCTACAAAGTTGTTCGTACTGAATATGTAAGGGTCGTTTCCCCCATCACCTATCTTCAACCTCCACATGGTTCCAAGTTTGACGTCTTTGTAAGTAATGTGTACTAGATGAACATATAACCAAATCTAAGTGCAATCAAAAGTGGTGACAGTTAACTATCCAAAAAAGGAAAGGTGGTAATGGTTCTTCTGATGTGCTTACAAAAAACGTAAGTTTTGTTATTCTTTTTTGTTTTGTTTTTTTGTTTTTTGTTCTTTAATATGAAAGAAAAACAAGTTGGACACCATTTATAAAAATGAAGCTGGTCATTGGCCATTATTGCTACTATTATTATTATTATTATTATTATTATTATTTTTCCTGTTTCTCCTTCTCGACAAACTGTCCGTAAATTATTATCGGCAGTGAGCAAGTCCTGCACGCAATATCTTTTGTTAATGCCCTCACTCATGCAAGTTTACAAAATTAGATATATTTGTCCTTCAAACTTTTTAAAATCTGTAGTTATATCCATATTTTACAAGAAATAATGTATGTAACCCATTTACAAAAAAAAAAAAAAAAGTTTTTGTGACCTATTAAAAAATCAGGCTACGTTTGGCATCTTGACTCAAAATGTACTTTTTCATATCAGTTTTTGTTTTTTCTGAAAAAAATTTTGTCTTTTTTTGAAAAAATTTTTGAATTTTCTAAAAAATTTTCAACTCAAACTCATTTACCAAACAGACTACAAATATATTATACCCTTCTTTTATAATAAAGAAAATAATTGTGCCTGCATTTCGATAATTCAAAATACGAGTATATCTTTAGTCAATAAAAAAAAACTCTGAAGTCATTGTTGGTTACTTGGGGGACTATTTTCTCTACCGTTAAAAGTGGTTTGATGGCTTTCTTTATATTTGACCCCCTTGGATATTGATAGAGACACTTTAGAATAGCTATAGAAAAGTACAGAGAATTGTAACGTATAAAATCAAAAATCAAGAAGCAAACATAAGATAAGATGTGTAGATCGGGG
This sequence comes from Ficus microcarpa, assembly GCA_025413485.1. Classification (NCBI taxonomy): domain Eukaryota; kingdom Viridiplantae; phylum Streptophyta; class Magnoliopsida; order Rosales; family Moraceae; genus Ficus; species Ficus microcarpa. The sequence goes on along the minus strand of CM046381.1, from coordinate 1,947,437 downwards.
CCATTTGAAAAAAAAAAAAAAAAAAAAAAAAAACCACCTTAGTTTTTAGAAACTAGACATTGAGGACAAGCAAAAGGCAGTGAAGGGCAATTAAGAAATTTGAAGAGCAATCATTCTAAAAGTTATGTCACATCCAGTATTAACTTCTCACAGGCTAGTTGGTGAAGAGTAAAATTAGCTTAGTTCCTTCCTTAACTGCTTCTCCTATTTTTATGGCAAATTCAATATTAAACGATAAGTTTTAATTATGGTTTTCTAAAAAACCATGGTCTAAACCCAACGTAAAAACATGACACCGTCTTGTTGACGAGAACAGTCATGGAATGTGTGAGTTTGATAATGGTTTTCAAAACCATCGTATAATAACTGGAAAAGATGATGATTTTTCATGAATAGACTGAAAATTTTTGAGAAAAAAAAAGATGGACTATTTTCCACTCTTTTTGTACTAAAATATTTTGAACCCTTTCTTCCCTTTTTCTATAATTTTGGGTACTCTATTGTTTTCTCATCCAAAAAAACTCTCCCCCCTAAATTCCCTATATGCCTTTTCCATCCCACTCTAAAATTTAAAATTTAAGACATTCAAATCCCCATTCTCTCTCTTCTTTACTCTCTTTCTGCCACTCTTTCTCTTCCTCAATCCTCACTCATGTGCAGAAAAGGAAAATTGCAGAGTCAAGGCAGGAAGGGCCCACTCCCAATGCAGAGTCAATGATGCACACCCCCTCTAGCAAGTAGGAAGGGCCATATGCCAACTTTTTGTTACTCGATACAATTTTCTCTGATCAGTATAGACCAACACTTTTGTGATTAAGAAAACTTATTTTATTCTTGAATTAATATATACTGATTTACTAATGAAAATAATATTTTTCCACAAGAAATAATTACTTAATTAATACTTAAAACAAATAATCATTTCACAAGACTTATTATAGCATGTAATAGATATTTATGTCAATTCATATTTGACAGTAAACTATCATTATCAAATGAAAACATGCTATCTAGTGTTCCAAAGACTACCGTTTAGCACGACACCGGATATTGGAATACCATAAATGGAACCAAGAATATTTCATTGATTACTCTAGAGGTTCGTGAAGCTAGCTAGGTGATTAAATGGACCTACTAATCGAGACGCTGATGGTACTCTTTAATTTACAGCTGGTATAATAAGGCATACTGGCTAATTTGAACACAGACTGAACAAACGTCTGTGAGAGACTATTTGAGTTAGACTTCGTCTCCCTTAAAATCCGGATCTGGAAATAGTCATGATCTAACATCGTAGCAATGATTGTAGTTTACGTCGGAAAGATTTAACATTTTCCAACGCCGGAGTTCGATTTCCATGAACTTTTGGTGGAATGTAGAGTGTTCCCAAAAATTGCCACTTCCTTCTGAGAAAAGGAGCGACAACTATTAATTTTGCCACAATTGCAACTTATTGTGCCTAAATCATCTTGTAACCCGATTCCGACACCTACTTGAAAGCTCGAGAGAAAGTAGCTCAAATTCCCGCAACTGTTGCTTATGTTTAGTATTCCATAGCATTTGCTTGTGATTGTTGCATGGTTACTTATGAAAATTGCTCTAGCGTTAAATTTCTATTTACAATCGGTTATTATTTTCCGATTACTTAACTTGAGATCTTCTTTTAGCCGTAGGTTCCCACGTCTTGTATTATTTTAGTGGTCAGATGACTATGTTCAATTCTTCATTTTTGAGAGAAAAGCCATGTGATCTGATGTTCTATATTAATATAACATCAGCGGCGAAGCCAAACTAATTTTTTTACTTGTGGCGTACACTAAAGGACAAGACTTTCATGAGAGTCTATATAAGATAATCAATTTTTAGCAGGGATAGAGTGAGAAAAATGTAAAGTTTGTAAAGATAAAATTATTAAATAAAAAAGTTCACTAAGGATATAAGCCCCCGCCCGACTATAGATGACTTTGTCCCTGACAATAGTTATGATATGCATGTATTTTTCGATTTAAGTGGCAATCATGCTCTCATAATGTTGGGCTATATAGTTTATGTTTTGGAATGTTGCATAGCTTTAATACAACTAAAAATTACATGGTAAAGCATAGCAGTGGAAGTCATGTTCCATTCTATGCTCAACCGGCTGACCGGACCAGTACGTAAGTTATGTTACACGATAATTACCAAAATATTCGTAATAGTGACTAAACTGGAAATGAAAATTGCTGCAAAATGATGTACCCGAATTGTGATAATGCAAAAGAAAAATTAAAAAGTAGATACCGAGAGCATAGCAGAAGGAGAAAAGCACAACCGAATTTGGCGCAGACTACATCATCAAAATTGACACATAGGATTAGGAAACATGTCGGATTTCAATTCTTTACCGACAGATGTGTAAGGTCGAGATTGTTAAATTGTTAAATAATGGTCCAGATTTATTTATGATAACTAATTATTCTACCCGCTCACACTATAAGTAGAGCTGTTTGGACAATATTTATATGCTTTAAAATGATTTGAAAATTAATAAAATTTTCAAATCAATTGTTAGATATAAAAAGCTTTGTAAAGTTGCAGCAGTCGTTTAATTAGATTTCAACGTAATCAACTTATTATGTCATGACAATATATTTATATTTGACACAACTCCGGCGATGATTTGGTGATCTGATAGTTGGTATGATGATCTTTTACTTCCAATCAATCCCAATGAATTTCCTCTTAGTTGCGGCGTGCAACGGAGTGGTTGTTTCCACATGGGTGAGAATTTTGCGACAATGCTATTTTATATTTGTGCTTTATTTTTGTATTTTTGTTTTCGTTTTGTATAAAGGAGGTAAATCCCCACCTCTTGTTTTTATTTTTGCGTGTGTTCTGCTCGAATTGTTCTCTGACAATATCTATCCATTGGTTTCGTTAGTATCATGACTAGGTGAAGATTATTGCAAACTCTGTTCTGTGAGTGATTATCTTGCGATCGATTGAAATATTTATTGATTGTAAATTTTTCTTTTAAAGAATTTTGTACATGCTCGATTATAGGATTGTCGAGAAATCCAATCAATTTTCTCATTATCGAGTCTCAATGTATGTCCTCCTCATTTGGTTTCATCAATTTTATTAATGGAAAGTATTAATGATGGTTGTGTTACTAATTATTGACACGTTTTGTATAGATATTAGAGGAAAGTTGGAATTGCAAAATTATTCCTTTGTTAGAGAACACAAAAAAAAAAAATAAATAATAATAATAATTAAAAAAAAACAAAAAAAAAAAAACAAAAAAAAAGGAGTGCGGTAAAGGAGGGACATGATAGTTTTTGGAATTATGAGATCACTGAAGGCCAACTAACTTAAACAATAATATCTATCGACGGCCAACCACCACGAGGAACAATAATGTTCAAAGAAAACAAGAAAATCTTTTATCTTTGCACCCACTCGCACGTCTATTTCATGGTAATATCTATAAGACCATCTTCATCATATAGATACTATACTAAGGGCCGTTCGATAGAATGGGTCGGAATTGAAGTGTAAATTAAAAATGAATACTTAATAATAAAAGAGCCAATATTTTATCAGTAGTGTTTTTCGGTCTTTCCCTTCATGGTTATTACATGATAGTCCAATCATTAGTCACGCAGTGTAGATTTTTTTTAGTCTATTCCGTTTTGTTTTGTTTGTTTATTCTGAATGTGTGAAACATGTGTTTACAACTAGTGATATAGAAAATAGTATAAGAATTTGAAATTTGTTGGAAAAGGAATACACAATATGGATTTGTTTCACTTCTCTCATCATTGTGAACTTTTAGATACAAGAATCATCTTATTTGACTTAAACTTAGAAAGTTATGGAATTTTAAAGTTTAAATTTCATGACAACTTAATCTAGAAAAAGTGAAATGTAAATTTGGAAGCTCTGAAATTAAATAGGTAAAATTCTATTGCATGATGGTATTTGTACTTTTTGTTGTTCTTATTATATTTTTGGAACTTCAAAAAATGAATTTTTTTAGCATTTAAATAAATTAAAAATGAATACATTGTAATACTTGCAAGAAAAAATAAAGACAATAACTAATAAAAATAAAATAATAAATTTAGCGATGGCTATATCTTATGAAAAAAAAATTATACAATTTATCATATGATAAATTCAACATCAAAGTAAACAATCCATTGGAGAGATTTTTTTTTTTTTTTTTGCTCATCTAAATATCAAATTTTATAAATGGCACAAACATTATATTGGAGATGCTCTAATGGTAAATTCACCATAAGGTATAGGTAAAGGCATATATATTTAACACCTAGTCTTATCAATTGATGTATTTACTTTCTCATGTAACCACTACAATAATTTTATTTCAAAATTATTTAAACACTAAAAGTTCACTGATTAGTTGGTTTTGCACTCGATTGTTGAATGCTTTTGATTAGTAACTTGCTAGTTTCAGAGTAAAATCGTGGACATGAAGCGCTACCAAATGAATGCATTTATCATTACAATAGCAGTAACGTGGATACATATACTGGAGATGATACAATAATATTAAAGTGAAGTACGTTTTCTTGGCTTTGAGTTATAATTAAAAAATTTTATTCAGTATTTGTGAATCAAAGTGTTTCTTATAAAGATTTGACTTTGAATCAAAGTTCCAATTTGTGAACATAACGTGTTTTAAGTAAATAACTAGACATGGAGATTATGCAAGAGTGGATGAGTAGATACGGGATACAACTCTAAGGATCTCATTAATCGAGAGGTCGGAGGTTCAAATTCCCTGTTAAATCTCTACCTGTGTGGTGTACCTAAATGAGAAATGACAGGTCATCACCGTAAAGTTTTTTTAGCCAAAAAAAAAAAAAAAAAAAAAAAAAAAAAAAAAAACTAGACGTGGAGCTTAGATGGAGATTATCTAATTCAAATGTACGCATTGGAGATCACGCCAAAACTCACTGTATCCCCTATTAACGGAGACGTTTAGAATTTTTTTTAATTTTTGTAAAACAAGGCCTCATTGTCAAAACAAATCAACAAACCACGTGAAGGATCCCTCTTTCCCTCTCTGTCCATTATTTTTTATATTATTTAATTTTTTCCCTTTTCTTGTCTCTCCTTAGATCCTTCCCTTTTTCCATGGTGCTTATCTATCTACCATTGTCAGAGGAAATCTCATTGAAATCCCAACCTGACTCTATTCTTCCATCCAAGAAAAACAGAGCTGCAAAATAACTACCATTCAAGGAGGTAGATCTCACGTACTTGTGACATAAAATAATCAATAAAGAAATATTAATTACCCGTCGGTCAGTAACTACCATTCTGTTCTACAATGAAAGATACAAGTAATCTTATCAAGATTCCTTCTAATCTTGTTGGCTATAGTTTTCTATTCTCTCTATGTTTGGTTGGAAGGATGGAGAGAATTTGAGGGACGGAGAAATATAAAGTATGAAGAGAGTTGTGGAAATTCTTTATGTTGTTTGGTAGGAGAGATGGAGAGTTATAATGATGGATGATATTTATAAGTCTAATTACTGTATTGTCATTTTGTAAAATATTTTACTAATTCAAAATATAGGTCTAACAATCTGTTCAAACTAAAAAGTGGAAGAAGAGCTGCAAAATGGGTTACTAATTCAAAACATGGATATAACAGTGTTTTCAAGTTAAAAAGTGGGGGAACTTGTATCCTTACACTAGTGGAAAGATGTGAAATTGTAGGCCCGAAAGGAGACTCTGAGTCTCCCTCCATCTCTCCTCTCCCCCCATTCTCCCTCCAACCAAATGATGGAATGAGACTCTCATGCCACCTCTATCCTCCATCTCTACTCTCCCTCCATTCTCCCTCCAACCAAATGATGGAATGAGACTCTCATGCCACCTCTATCCCTCCCTCCATCTCTCCCTCCAATCAAACACACTCTAAAAGGGAGAGAATAGAGACCCAAGAGGGAGGCCGAAGAACAGTCCACACTTGGGCAGCCATTTACTAAATTTGAAATAAAAGCTTATAGCTATTTATTCAAAATAATATTACTATTTGCCATGTCGTTGACGATTATTTTTACCAATTTGATAAATAAATAATAACTACACAATGCTATAGGGAAACTAGCCTCCAAGTGTCCTAGATATCATAGAAGGCGATTTTCAACGGATCACCAATATTCGTAGTGCCCGGTTTTAAAATAATGTCGCTGGGAGCATGGTATGAATGTTCGATGATTCTATCAAGAGACATTATGGAGCTAGCATGAAGACTAATAAGACTAATACGACCTATGTACTTGAAACTCAAGTTGTTAGTATTTAAATTTAATTAAGCTGTTAAGTAGTCAACTAAATATCATTAGTAATTTATTTCTCGCCATGATCAGTAATCAAGATTACTGTAACGACCAATGCCTTATTTTAGCATTATATTGACTGCTTTGGGTCTTATGCCCGTACGGTTTTGCAATTAGATTTTACCCCAAAAATGCCTCCTGCCATAAGTATGTGATCACTTTACTTATGAAGTATCACATTATAAATTACTGCACAACTTACCCCTTTTCTTATAGAAACAGATAAGTGTCATAATCATCCTTCCATTTAGGACCCAACATACTCGTTGGTCACACTTCCGATTAGGTATAGACTCTAATACCATACGTAACCACCCATAAATTTTTGGGTTATAAACATAAATGTCCAAATTGAAAGTGTTGACTTAAAAAATGTCTGTTTTTGCTTTTATTTACATAAACATCTAAAAGAATAATTATAAAGACAACATTACCCTTCATAATAAATGGAGAGTAACAAATAAAGAAATTACAAAAAAAAGGGGGGAAAAAAAGGAATCTAAGATATGTTTATCAAAGAGGGCTAAAATTGATTAAATGAAATTGCTAAAGGAAATGATATAAAAGGAAAATAGGATTTTTTTTTTTAAATTTATTGTAAAGAAGGTGTAAATCTTCATCATGAACCAAAAATTAAATATTTTCTCAAAAATCAGATTAATGAGAATGAGCTAAATGAAATTGCTTGGACGGCAAGACTGCAGTCCCATGACTAATAACCAAAACTCTGCACAGATTTCACAATGAATTTTGAAAATTTTAAATAACAAATTCATGCAATAGGATTTATAATTAGGTTACGTACTTGCACAGTGAGTCCATCTTCTGCTAGCCATAAGTAATCCACAACTCTCGGAATATGCTTCTTGAAAGCTTCTACATTAATAAAATTTATTTAAGGTGAACTGTGTACTAAAAATTTTACTGAATAAGTTTGAATAGAAAAATTTATTTTAATCTTTACATCTTAAAACCAAAAAAAAAAAGAGATATAACTAAATATCATATAAGCTTTAATTCTATCTTTTAGTGTTTTAGATAAGTTTTAAATATTTAACTAATTCTTATTATAACAAAATGAGAATTATAGAGGGGGAAGTGAAAAAAATCCACTCGATAGGGATACTAACTATTTTGCATAAATATTCATTTTGATGTGGCTTTTAAATTTATCAACTATTTTGCATAAATATTCATTTTGATGTGGCTTTTGACAAAATTTAATGTGTGTACTATTTTGTATAAATATTCATTTTGATGTGGTTTTTGACAAAATTTAATGTGTGAAAATTTTCATTACAAATAAGATATTTCTATTATAGAAAAAGTCTCCTCAAATTTTTTGCTTTACGTCGCAAAATTACTTAAACTGACCATGCATGTGAAACACGTGCCACACAATTAGTAAACGTTAAAATTGCTATTTACACAACCATGCAAATTGTTCCAAAATTGGAAAGGAACATAATGGGAAGTGCACATGTGTCAATACACCACTATGTGCATGGCTAAACATGCCCATTAGTGGCAGAAACAAAAACAACATTTTAAGAGAAACTGGAAGTGGATAACAAAATATACATCTATCTATGTAGTTTTTCTATATACATACATACATATATATATATATATATATATATATATAAGGCCTGAAATATTTCATATTTATCTAGGGAATGAGAAGCCTGGAATTACTTCAAAGTAGTTTATTTGATTTTTTTAATTAATTTTTTGTAAATTAAATGTTACTCGACTCTTATTTTGTTTTCTTTTGGTGAGTTGTACGCAATTTAAGTTTTTTTTTTTTTTTTTTCTCTTCCGCTTAAAGTACGTCAACCTAAATGGTTTATTTGAATTTTTTTGTTAATGTTTTTGTAAAACAAATGTTACTTGACTCTTATTTTGTTTTTTGTTTTGTTTTGTTTTTTTTTTTTTTTTTTTTTCGTAAGTCTTATTTTGTTTTCTTTTGGTGAGTTGTAAATGCAGTTCTTTTTCTTTTCATCGGCTAAAAGTACTTCAACTTTAATAGTTTACTTTTTTTTTTTTTCCAAAGCCAATTTTTCTTAAATATGTCCCTATTCATATATAATTTTTTAAAATATTGACCTTGTCATTTTCAATTATCGCACTATATATATATATATATATATATTTTCCTAAAATTGGTTCAAATTTTTTCTAGATCTTATAATTAAAGAATAAATACATGCTTGATTGTGTGGTCCTTTATTTAAAATAAATCTTTTACTTTTAATGTTTCTCATAAAAATGTTTTTCTTTAATTGTTTCTTTGTAATCAATTTTCTCAAAAACATAATTAAACTCTACTATGGTGATGCTACTACAAAGAGTCGGTCCTCTTTTGTCATAACCAAAAAAAAGAAGTTCAGGGAGAACCACGAAAGAGGGACTTTTCACATAATCAGCGACCTTTCACATACTCAGCGACCTTTTATTGGGCTAAGTATACTCCTGATCCAATATTTACTTTACTTTTTTACGGCAAACCTGTTTCAAATATATAGTGGATTTGGCCTCTCTAACCTTAGCCTATAATGATGCTTGCTATGAGACAAACCCATGATATAAGCCATGTTGCGTGTGTGATTATAAACTTGTAAAGAAGAATTTGAGTTACATTAAGGGGCCAAAACGATACAATTTTTATGCGAACAATGACCCTTTTGTTTTGTTTTTTGTTTTTTGTTGTTGTTTTTGGTATTGTTTTTCGTTTTTTTTTTAGTATTTATTGTTATTATTGTTATTATTATTATTTTCTTGAAACAATTATTTTGTTAATTAATACAAGAGTTGAAGAGCGAAAGAGCAAACGGCTTGAACATCTCTGACAGGCTTTTTTTTTTTTTTTTGCCCCCCAACTTTCACAAGTTTGACTCAAATGTACATAAAACACACACACGCATGTGCAGTAAGCAAGACGAGATCAAGGAATATCACCAAGCCCAGTTCACCAAGCACAATAACATTATGTTGTTAATTAGCCATTATAATAAAACTTCCTAGCAAAGAAGATGGTTAAAACCAAAATTTTAAAGAAATCAGAGCTCCAATTTTTTTTTTTTTTTTTTTTTGTTTCTTTTGTTTTAAACTGGTTTCTGTCCATTTTCTTTCCTTTTGTTTGGAGACAAAACGCTTTCTTTCTCTTAGCTCATTCAAGTAAATTAAGTAAAAATATGAAGCGTTTGATTTTGTTAAAGAAAACCAAGATAATGAGAGGTACTTCAAATAGACTCCTTTTCCATGTTGAAAGAGGTATGCTAAGGGTGTGTTTGGTACTCAAACTCGAGGTTTTTTATTATTTTTTTTATTTTTTTTCAAAAGTCATTTGTTTCTCTAACTCAATTTCAAGTTCACACCTCTTTTCTTTCTTTTTCATTTTCAGAAAGCTTTAAAAGGTCATATTTTTGTTATTTTAAAAATTAGAGTGAGATGATTCTTATGTCAAAATACACACAAATACGAAAGGAATGGAATAAGATCTATATTATTATTTTTTCTAACACATTTTAAATGTTTATATTATGTAAATATATCAATTCAGTTTCAATTTATATTTCAACTAAACACGTATTTCAAAACGTTTACTCATTCCCAATTAAAAAAACTCCAAAGTCCGACTAGCGTTAGAGT
>CM046381.1:1837661-1937327 GCA_025413485.1 Ficus microcarpa | reverse complement strand
TCCAAACGCCAGTAATCAACTTTTTAAGACAATAAGAAACACCTGATAATATAAAGTCGTTAAGCGACATGAACTCGAGGACATATGGAACTTCACATTCTCAAAAACATTGATTTGCATTTGCGCGTCTAGTGACAGTCTTCTGCTTTGCGCGCTACTTCGAATCCATGTCTCACTCCGGCGCTTATGGCTATGAAAGCCGCCACTCTTTGCCCCCTTCTTATAGATACGGCTCATTCACCGTAGGATGAAATCTCTCCCCATAACCTAATATTTTCCTAGCTGTAGAAAACATTGTGTCTGTGAAACATGGTTCTCCTTATTCTTTCATTTTGAATTACTTTTGTCATCTCTATTTACATATACTTGATTTTAACCTTATTTGGGTTCTTTCTCTATCCCCCATGGTTTACAAAACTGATCCTATTCAATTACAACTTTTGCACTTGAAGGGAAAAAGAGATAGTACAAGTGCATAAATGATAAAAACAAAAATTAAGAAAACAAAGTGAGTAGAGCTCGCTGAAGGAGATTATTCATTTTTCAAGGACTAATCTTTCTAAGGCTTCGTTTGGAACAGTACGGGTTTGTGACGAAGGTTTTAGATTCAAATTGGTTGACTTTTTAAAAACTAGTTATACTTTTTGTTGACTTTTCATAAGAAATAAATAAATAAATAAAAGAGACAAAAACTATCATGAAAAACTTAGATGCGAACCAACAATTCAAACGCATGCTAAGCCTTTTCATTTCATTTTATTTGAATTTTTACTTGATGCTCTTTCAATACCTCATACTTGGTTATTGCTCTATTTTTCTGTTTTAAAAAATAAAAAGTAGTTCTCGCGTGCTTATTTGCTTAATTCATACGCTAAATTTGGCCGAGGCCTATTACTTTTCAAGTTTCTTATTTAATTTCATTCCTCGGAGTCACATTGGTGGTGGAAAGAGCAGAGACAACTAATCTATGGCCGGCATACAAATAATCTCAGGGAAACTATGGTAATTAAAACAACTAGCAAATGTAGTTTTTGGCGTAAATAAACTAATAGTGGATATAAATTCAAATTTTCATGAGAGAAAATTACAATTCAAACTGTTATCCAAACAACATATAAGATGACACCATTTTATTGTCATAATGTAAGATTCTCTTTAATTTGTTTTAAATCTTATTATGTTTGTGTAATAATTACCTATGGAATTGGACCAAGTGATAAGCTTATAGCTGATTGTCTATGCGTATGCATTTTAACCTTTTGCAAAGATTTGTTGACAGTAGCCCCATTGTAAGCGGTGCTAAATTTGAAACTTGCTGCTATGATTTCATACCAGAGAATTTATTGATCAAACTCGACAACCCTTCATTTATCACAAGCTATGGAGCACCACAACATGTATGAGAGACATGTATAAATATACATACACATATATTCTCTTAATGATTATTATTATATATATGTGTGTGTGTGTGTGTGTGTGCACGGGAATTTATATTTGAAGGCGAGCCGAGGACATAGATGCACTATTCCTGTTTAGTTGTTAGATTGGGGTTGAGCTTCTACTTCATCAGCGTAAGCGCCATAACCACCACCACCATATAGGCCTCCTCCATAACCACCTTTCTCGTCATATCCGCCTCCATACCCGCCATCGCTGCCATATCTGCCTCCATACCCACCTTTGCCACCACCGTAGCCGCCTCCATACCCACCTTTGCCGCCATAGCTGCCTCCATAACTGCCTCCATAATTACCATCTTTTCCACCATAACCGCCTTTGTCGCCATAGTTACCTCCATAACCGCCTTCGTCACCATAATTGCCTCCATATCCTCCACCATACCCTCCACCATATCCGCCATATCCGCCCATTTTCAGATCATCAACCGGCCACTTTTCTTCAGCGCTAGCATCCACTGCAAGAGTAACTGGTGTCAACACGTTAGAATATATTCGCATTTCTTAATTAATAGCCGAAATGCAAGAGTAGAAACTGTTGTACTGCAAACAACCAAATTCAACTAATGAGAAAAAGTTTAATTAAGTATATACAATTGTCCCTCAACTTTAATGTTTGATTTTGAATTTAAATTAAATGTGTCAGAATGTTTCGTCGTTAAAATATAATCGAAATTTCCCACACCATATATAGGCTCATTTGAAGGAAAAACATTATCAGTAAGAACTTTGAATAATAACATGACATATAATTATGTCACATCACATATATACAAATGTGTTCCCTTCAAAATTTTAACCAACACTTTATTCAGTATCAATTTACTGTAATTAATTAATTAAAAGCTAATAAAGTATATATTGACAACTTGTCAAATCACAAAAATAAAAACTAAAAATAAAAAGGAAAAAAAGTGCCAAAACCAAAAATGAAACCCTAACCTCCATTATTAGCTTCTCCAGTGGCAACCTCTGAAGAGACGACAAGAAGAATCGCAAGTAAAACACCCAGAGAAAGGAGAATCTTGGTACCCATTTTTCTTTTCTCTTAAGGGCTACACTATTTAGTCTATGAGGAGAAGTGTTTGTAATGGAGAGTGGTGCCAAAATTAGTTTTCTTTAAGCCCTATTTATAGGCTGAAAATATGAGTAATGCTACTAATAACAAGTTGCAAGATGTCACCCTATACGGTTAGGGACGTAAGTGGGCCGGGTTTAATGGGTAAGATATTTCACCTATCTTTCTTGTCCCGTCCCATTTACATCCCTATTATACAGTCTCGTAGTAAGACATTGGAGAGGCTTTTTAATCTCAATATAGTCGGTTGCCGTCCCGCAGGGCCATTACTCTTTTTTAGAGGGTATTGATGAAACTCTCTTTTTTGTGCTAACATAAAAAATACTTAATTAACTTGTACGCAAGTGATTAGTATTGTATTCTCAATCAGAGGACAGTTGGTCATTTTTATTATTGCCTGATCGATATACTCCAGCAGCTATAATAAAGTGTTAGACCAAAGCTCAACTATATTAAATAATAAAATTCATCAGCATATGAAAAGAAGAAGGATTAATTTCATTTTCAGGTCCGGAATTTTAGTTGTGGAAGATGTATATGGAAATTTTCAAAACATTTGTATCTTATAAAAGTAAAAAAGATAAAAATAAACCTCGATCAAAACGCACAAATCACGTGATAATTTCATTATCAATTTTCTAACACTATTTTGGACTGGGATAAATTAATATTTTGAGAATTAATAATATATTTAAAAGATCAGAAACTAAAATAGAATTAAATCTATAATTTAGTCATTTAGAGACCAAAAATAATCTTAATAAAAAAAAGAGAAACATTTCAAAATTTCGTTATGTTCGATAACGTTGGATGCCCAAAGTCAATGATGAGTTGGTCACATACCCAAGACAATACTTTGACTCTGTTTGGAGCAACCATCCAAACTGTAATATTTGGATAGAAATATTTGAACAGAAATATTTAAATTGTCATCCGTATTTGGATGTTAACATTTAAAATAATATATTTGAATTGAAACATTGAATTTTTGTTTAAATGTCAAAATAGACATCCAAAATTTTTATTTTTGATATGCAAACTCCAAACACTTATTTGGATAGACTATTCAAACGGAATGACCCAAATTAAAGGAAATAGTTGCGGGTTATTTACATTAATATCTAAAATGGAGATAATCACTTAAAAAATATTTATTTTTTATTTTATTGACATGAATGTCTAAATTGATACTTGTAAAGACTACATACCTTTCAATTAAGAAAAAAGCATAGTAAATTGACTAAAAAAAGAAAGAAAGAAAAAATGTTTAAAAAATATCAGAGTAAATAAATTGCTATAAAAGTAAAAAACACCATTACTTGACTTATTATAAAGGCAAAAAAAAACCGTATCAATTATAAGTTGTATAGTACAATATGAAAAAAAAAGATCTTTACACTAAATAACTAATCATTAAGATAAAATCAACATATTAAATATGAAAATTGTAAAGAAATAGAAAACAATTTAAAATTGAAAAATACATCATAATGACAGAATAATTATCATAAAGAAAAAAAAATATCAAATTTTAAGAAAATAAGATGATACAGTAATTAGGATAAAGAAATTACTAACTTCATACCACATTTAAAACTTTGACCCTAACTATTAAAACAAGAACCTAACTACTAAAACAAGACCAATAATAATAGAAAAATTATCATAATAACATCAGAATTATCATAAAGAACTTAAATAATATTTAAAAAAAGGTTTTAATAAATCAAAATCATACTTAAAAAATATATCTCTAAAAACCTAAAACATACTAACAAACAATCATTATAATAAAAACTTGGTCATTAAGATAGAGATACAATATTGATAAAAAAAAAAAAAGTAAGGAATATAATTTGAATCATCATGAAGGAAAATAATATTTAAAAAAAGGTTTTAATAAATCAAAATCATACTTAAAAAATATATCTCTAAAAACCTAAAACATACTAACAAACAATCATTATAATAAAAAATTGGTCATTAAGATAGAGATACAATATTGATAAAAAAAAAGTAAGGAATATAATTTGAATCATCATGAAGGAAAGTTGTGTTAAAGAAACATTTTATTCATATGAGAATATTAATGAAATGTTGAAACAAAAAAAAACAAAAAAAATTTTACTCAGAATCAAAATGAAAATATTCTAATCACATATAAAAAAAAAAAAAAAAAAAAACCATGAACCTCAAAACGTTAAAAGAAAAAAAAAATCACAAACTATTGAACCAGCAAAAATCACCATCAACCAATCTTTAAAAAAAAAAAAAAAAAAGTCACACGTATACATTGAAGTGATCGAACAGGAAGCAAATCAAAAATTACTTGGAAAAAAAATTGAAGGATGGTACCGACCTATTCCATTGCTGCATCCAAGGTTTTTCTTTTCCTTTTTTCCTTTACTTTTTTTTTTCCCCTAAATTAAGATTATCTTACGACTCACACACATATAATATAAATAAATAATATATATATATATATATAAATACATGCGACCAGAATATAGTATATTGACGGTGGTTGGTTAAACTGAAGAAATGAATACCACATAAAAGAAATATAAATGGGGGTATTTCATAATCATTTCAAAATGAAAGAAAAAAAGAGGAGAAATTAATTTAGGTTTCTTAAGAGTGATTCACATTTATCACCAAAAAATATTCATCATTAAGTCAACAAAATATAAAACAATGTCAATTATAGTAATGATGTCACCAAAATATATTCATCACCAAACAATATAAAAAAGAAATGATGTCAATTATAGTAAAATGACAAAATTGCCACAAACATTTATTTATTTAAAAATAGACATTTACATAAATTAATGGACATATAATAAAACGGAACCCTAAAATAGACTTTTTATTTAATTATAACAATGGTTGCTCCGAGCATACCATTTGTCTTTGGATCTTCCCTGCTGATCACTAGATACTAGATAACAAATCTATAATAGTTCCTAATTTTTCCTACAATACTCAGGTTAAAAAGATTTAGAAATTTGGGTTACCTCCCAAGAAGCACTTAATTTATAGTTGTCAGCTTGAATATGGAAAATGGTTCATCAAAAAGCGCTTTCACCCATAATATGTGTCATATAACACCACATATGGGTCTTGGTTGTTGATGTCCTCGAGCTTATGGAATGAATCGGCACGTGTCTCCAACATGATTTGGCTTTGTTGTATATGCTTGGTAGGCATGAATGATTGATGCTAATAAGTGGTGGAGGAATTGACCACATAGGATCATGATATACATGAGCTTCAATAATCAATGCGGGCACAATATGCTGGGCACTACAGACTTCTATTTGTGATTCCTCTTCAATGACTAAGTTTTGTACCGTTATCTTAGTTAAAGAGTTGTTGTTATATAACAACTCCAAGTGCTCCTTTTTTCGTGTCAGCTCCTCATGATGGTAATCTTTAATGGTTTTTCACTACTAGAAAATGTGGATTTCACGACGGAACTTTCACGACCGTTTTTAAAAAACCGTCGTGGAAAATGCAGTAAAATCACGGAGCGGAACAGAGTTTTCGAAAACCGTCATGGAAGGTAATGCTTCCACGACGGTTTTTAATAACCGTCATGGAAGCTTACAAAATGCAAAAAAAAAAAAAAAAAAAAAAAAAAAATTTACCTTCCACGATGGTTTTTAACCGTCGTGGAAGACCACTCTTCCATGACGGTTAAAAACCGTCGTGGAAGACCACCTTCCACGACGGTTTTTTACCATCGTGGAAGACCACTCTTCCACCGTGGTCTTCCACGACGGTTAAAAACCATCGTGGAAGGTAAAATTTTTTTTTTTTTTTTTTTTTTTTTTTTTTTTTTTTTTTTTTTTGCATTTTGCAAGCTTCCACGACGGTTATTAAAAACCGTCGTGGAAGTATGCTCTTCCACGACGGTTTTTTATAACCGTCGTGGAAGTTTCGGCTTCCACGACAGTTTTCGAAAACTCTGTTCCGCTCCATGTTTTTGCTGCATTTTTCACGATGGTTTTAAAAAAACAGTCATTGAAGGGTCTTTTTTCACAAATTTTTTTTATTTTTTTATTTTTGGACTCTACCACGACGGTTTTTGGGGAAAACCGTCGTGGTAGGTGAACATACCACGACGGTTTTCTCCAAAAACCGTCGTGGTAGGTACTAAGGCGGGAATTTTGAAAATTTTTGAATTAAATTTAATTTTTTGGAGCGTGTATTAAAACCCAAAAAAATACCATATTTCCCACCCCATTACATTCCGAACCTTTTTCACTTTTTCACTCTCTAATACACACTCTAACTTCATACTCAAAGCTGCCCAATTTCCTCCCTCTATTTCTCTCTCTCCGCTCCCTCCCTACTTAAAATCTCCAAAAACTCGCTCTATCTCACCGCGCCTCCTCTCTCTATTTCACCTCTCAAAATTTTCTCTTGGCTCCATTCTCCGATGGCCTCCTCCACCACTCACGCAGCCTTCTCCATTCTTCGACGGGTCTACCAAGGAACTCACACGGCTTTCCCTCTCTTTCTCGCCACACTCCGCCCGTACCCACGCTCGACAAGCCGGTAAGTTGTAATGTATATTGTTTGGGTAATACATGGATTTGGAAATTTTTCGTCTAAAATGTTGATTTTGTTGATTGTGGTTGTTGATAAAATGTTCCGTCCAAAATATTGATTATGTAGATTGTTGAGTTGGGAATATTCCATCCGAAATGGCCAAAATCCGTCCCGTACATTTTCGGTGATTGTTCATTGTGGTTATGTTTTAGATTTGAATTAAATTGGTTGGGTAAGGCATGAATTTGAGAATTTTCCAGAAAAAAGTATTGATTTTGTGATTTAAATGTTTTTGGGGAAATGATATGAATTCGTAAAATTTTTTTTTTCATTGTTACCTACCACGACGGTCAAAAACCGTCATGGTATGTTCTTAAATGTCCATATTTAAGCCCTATTTTTGCCCATTCCACGACTCTGGATTCCACGATGGTTAGAAAACCGTCGTGGAAATGTTACCACGACGGTTTTTAACCGTCGTGGTATCCACATTTTGTAGTAGTGTTTATTGATATTTTGATGGTGGGAGTAGATGCTTTCAAATCTCTAAGGCACTCCACCATTACCTCAAGAATCCTTCTCAAGACTACTAATATTTCCTTTAGCTATGCACCTTTCCTTGCAAGACGTTGATTAGTCCATGGCTCCATAGTGGTTGAATAGTTCTCCCATCCTTGGTTGTTCATTGAACCATTTAAACTCCAATAATTAAACTCGGTTATATCTTCCAACATATAATATGCTTCATCAATGGATTGTTTGTAGAAAGAGGTGGTACCATCTCCCTTTTCAACCCAATTTCTTGTTGCAGCACATAAGCCATCGAGGAAGATTTCAAGGATATCTTCCTTGGAGAAACCATGATATGGAAATCTTGTGAGCAAATCTTTATATCTCCACCAAGCACTATACTATACAATGGTTCCAAATCTTATTGAACAAAATTCATGAGTACCTAACGATGAAATATCTTGAAGTACCCCAAACAAGATAAAAACAAGAAAATAAATCCAAATAAATTCAAATTAAAACTAGGGCTAATTGGTATCGATATTAGTAAAACAAAATAATCCCCGACAACATTGTCAAAAACTTGTTGTGGATTTTGTAACGCAAGTGTACATTATTGTTAACAAATAATAAAGTAATGAGTAGGGTATCGTTCCCATGATGATTGATTGTTACTAATTATTGAAATTCATTGACTCTACTTTTATTTGAATAAACCGAAAAGGAATTTAAAATAAAAATGACAATTAAGCATAGAACTCAAAATACTAAAATTTAGGGTTATGATTTCATCATAATTACTCTTCATTAATTATTTAATCTCAAAAGTCTCAATTTATTTTCCTAATTGACAGCCGAGAATCTCTAACCTATTCACTAGCCCCTCCCGAGATCTAACAAAAATATCCCTAGAAGTTAATCCACTATATTCCTATGTGAATTAAAACCATCAAGAACTCATTAAGATTTGTGGTTCCCATTTAGCAACTACACAAGTCACAAAGGTAATATTCATATCCCAGATGCAATCTATTACATTTAACACAATGAATTAGACATATAAATCTCCTTCCGGTTTCACTAACTTTAACCCATCAACTAAATAGTGGCCAATTATTTAGAAGCATTAAGAATAGTGAATAACACTCAATCATGGAAAATAAATCAATAACTAAATTCAAAGAAAAAAAAATCAAAACATCATAATTAAGTTACATTGGAATCCAAAATTAGTTCATAAATAAAAATCTACAAAATAATTGTTCAACCATTCTTAAGAAAATTAGTCCATAAATAAAAATCTACAAAACGAATGTTCAATCAATCTTAAATTACAAAAGCAAAAAGATACAAAAATAATAAGAAACACTCCTTTTCTCTAATCTCCTTCTCCTTCTCCTATTGATCATTAAGATGATCTCTCTCAAATTTTGAAGAGAACAAAACCTAAAACTCGAGAAATATCTTTTTTTATTTATTTATTTTTTTCTTCATTGGTTTTGGCTCTTCTCAGGCAGCCAAAGACCTCTCTTCACGAAGCCCTTGGCTTCTATTTATAAGCCTCCAGCTGCACCGATTTTGGTTCCTAGGTTTTCCCTTTTTTTATTTTTTATTTTTATTTTTTTATTTTTAATTATCCTTTCTTTCTTTTTCTTTTCTTACAGCAAATCTGACGCACAGCAGCCTTGGGGGCCCAAAGCAAACAGGTGACGCCTGGCCATTGGAGATGCACTGGGACTAGGATGCATGGCGATTTTGGACTCGCTGGAGCTCGCAAGAGCACGAGACGAAGCTGTAGCACGCCACACCCAATCAGGCAAACCTCTGCAAGGCTGAATCCGTTTGGAAATGTGCCTGCAGCTGCGGTTTGCTACACTCGCGATTTGGGATGCTGATGCTGATCCGTCGGTTCAAATGGCCCGTGGGTGCGCGTGAAGGAGTCTGCGAGTGGGAAACTTTGGATCCAAATTTCTCCGATGTTTTTAATTGACTTTTTGATCCCAGTTGAGGTCCAATTTTCAAATTGATTCCTTTAACCTGTTAACATAATTAACCTACGTAGTAGTACAACATAATAATTTGGGGAGAAAATCAAAATAAATATTAAGATTGTGATAAAAATATAAGTTTAAGAATGTTAAAATAAATCTATAAAAATAGAGTTTTCAGTAAGTGTAATTGTAATGGTTTAGCACAAGTCCCGTAAGATTATTACATAAAATTTATACGTTTCTTTTTTTTTTTCCCCCTTCAGAAATCACATTGTAGAACTCCTTTTGGGTTAATATACAATAATGTTAAAGACATATAACTGTTGTGTTCAGCATTAGTCACTAATATAAGATGATGTGAAGCTCACATTGAAACTATATTTCTCTATTAGTTGTGGTGTTTAACACTACTGTTTTTCTTTTTTAAAATGTGATTAGATCAATATTTCGGTTCTTGACTTCTAAATCCTAAAACGAGCGTCATATCCCAATTTAAACATCCTATCTCTCTGATTGTTAAAATCTTAAAAGAAAAACGATCTTTCTGGTTAGTACGAAATTGTCCCAGATTAATTTTTTCATCTATATTAATCGATGGTTAAAATCTTGATGAGCAAAGAAACATGAAAACCATATGTACTTTATCAGAAAGATACATCTCGATGAAAAAAGTACACACACTTGTGATTTATTAGTAAGATATTTGTTTTAGGATTTATTGAAAATCATGAACTAATATAAGATTAGATCGGTGATTCGAGGACTAAAAAGGTAATTAATAATAATCAAAACCAAAGGCCATCTTGAAGAGACAAAGATCATATTTAATATACATATATACGTACATCATATAGTTCATTTAATATAATGGAAACATTCATATGTAAGTAACAATCTTTACGTCAAAACAAAAAGCCACCACGACAATGATGAATATTGTAGAAAAATCAAGGAAAGTCTAAACATATAAGCTTTTTATGTTTTTTTTTTTTTTCAATGAAATATCACCTATTAAAGTAGTGTAACTTATATATCTATATATGTTTATATTTTTTAATTAATAATTACGCCACAAAAATCTATTGATCTACTCCTTCCCTTGAACATAAAAATGCACATGTTGAATACTTTATAGTTTTTTGAGCACAGAAACCTGTCTTTCTAGGTCATACACCGCCTACAATCTGCATTAATATGATACATCCAAAGGGAGGGAAAAAATAAAAAGGTTTAAGGAAAAAAAAATATATATATATAAAAGAAAGAGTTTACATCAGTAATTATTTTCAAAATGACATTCACTACGAAACAACCACAAAGAAATAAAAACATATACTGAAACAACTAAAAGTTTACATACGACAATTGGAAAACGTGGATTTTTTTTTTTCCGTCTTTCACGGAGATTCAAACTCTTTACTTTTAAACATAGTCAAGTGTGATTGTACACACACAAAAAGGTCAATATCATAATTATAAAAAATAAAAAATAAAAAATAAAAAAAATAAAAAATAAAAAATGTCATTCAAATGGGTAGGATCCAACCAATCTAATCCTAATTTTTGCTACCTTCCCAAATCGGAAAAGGGACGTATTGTCGTTTTCCTATCAAGATACGCTTTCGTTTCTTTGTCATTTGACTGAGAAAGTTCATCTTCTCTTTTACTTATAACTTTGTTATTTGTAATTTGAAAATTAATGTCAAGCCTACAAACTACTTATCATTTTCCATAATAAAGATTTGTTATTTATGGTTGATACTTGTCGTTTGTCCTCCATGTGTTTGTGTTCTTTTTCATGTTTTCTCTGATAAGAATAATCTTTACCCGTTTCATATATATTTTTTTGGGGTTAATTTTAAATTTGATTCTTAAATAATTGGAATTGTCTCACTTTATACCCTTATAGCTCAAAATGGAATAAAACTAGTCCTTGAACTTATTATCTGTTATAACTACGGTACTTTTTTTTTAAATGTAAATATTCATTTTTAATTACGGTTTTTCATTCATTCCTACATACACAGACATGTGTATATACACATAAGTCCCGTGATTAGTTAAGAGGGAGCCAATTTTTTTAATGATTTTAATCAAGTTTGAAAACCCAACAAGCACACATGATTAAAATTATTTGAAAAATTGACATAATTTAATGATGGAAGTACCAAAATTGTTACTTATGTTAAGGTTAGGGGGATATTTTTGTTACAATATTTTTTAGTTTTAGAAAGGAAAGTTAAACAAACCTTATTCAAATTGAAATTAATCCTAATTTTTTAGAATTTTCTCTGCGTATATGCGGCTTTTGGATTTGACATAAGGTTTGTTACTTATACATGTGAATATCGCCATTGAATCAAATAAAGCAAATGTTATTATAACCTTTATCTCCTAATTAACCCTATTTTTTGAATTTTTTTCTCCGACTCATTCGGCTCCTGGTTTTGACTAAGGTTATTACTTATACATGTGAATATACCTCCATTAATTGAATGGAACAAATCATATTATATTAAATAATCTTATAACCTAATGGTAGGCTTTGGTTTTGATTGTACACAAATAAATACACCATTTAAATGCCAAGTACAAATCTACAAATTAATCAACAAATATAAAACTTTGCAATGGAAGTAGGTGGACTAACTATTACCAAGCGTTGGAGTGTAATTATGGTGCTTGTTTTGGTGATAATTATTATAATAAAATTAATGTTGGTCATGGAGAGTGAAGCTATAGGAGTTACTCATAATAAACGACATTATACAAAACTGGTTACTCTTGATATCATGTCTTCAAGTACTTCCGACAATGTGTGGATAAATGTAAGGAATCCCATGGGCATCTCTTCATTAAGGCCATTTGTGTATATGGCTATTTGTGTCGCTGTGAATTTTACTCTGCCGATTATTAATAAATACCATATGAATTTTTCTTTGTAATCCTTGATGCTTTATTTAGCTCTCTCTTTTTATTAAAAAAAAAAAAAAAAAAAAACTACAACAACTTTTTCTTAATATAAATAATGAGAGCAATATAGCATATAACAAGCATCGAAGAAAATAGACGTTGTAAGACTAGTTCGGTAAAAAAATAAAGGGTTAATTTCATTTCTAGCACTCCTGAAATAAATAAATTAAATACAGCACCACTTTTTTTTTCTTCAGTTTTAGCACTGCCACATCAGTTTTGTGGGACCCAGTAGCATTAAATGTATGCAAATTTCAAGTTTACCCTCATCTCCCTCACATGCTCCTAAAAAACTTTCAAACCAGTATCTACAGTATTTTAGAGAGAGAAACTGAAATCCAGAGAGAGAAAGAGTTGTAACCGGTCGGAACCGCTCGGAAAACGTCCGAAATCACCACGAAAGTCCTCTATAAACCGCTTGGAAGTCTGTGAATGTCGGAAAGTCTTTAAAAACTACCCATGTCAAAAGTCACAAAATTTACTAAGAAAAACATTACTCCCGAATGTTTGCTTAAAATACATAAAGTTTGTATTTTTATCTAATTTTGTAACATAAAATTTAGTGTTTTGGTTTATATAAAATTTGGTTGGTCATAACAGTTATAACCTCTTTCCATATCGTGAACAAGAGTAACGATTATAACTGTTATAACCGGGTGATCATAACGGTAATGACCGCTACTATTTATAGTTAACTAGAGTAGCGGTCATAACCGTTATGACCATCCGGTTATAACAGTCATGACCGACACTATTATAGTGAATTAAAGTAGCGGTCATAACCGTTATGACCGAATGGTCATAACCGTTATGACCGCTACTCTATAGAGTGAATAAGAGTAACGGTCATAACCGTTATGACCGCTATTATTTATAGAACTAATAGTAGAATATTTATAACCGTTTTACTATTATTAGTTCTACAAATAGTAGCGGTCATAACGGTTATGACCGATACTATTTATAGTGAATAAGAGTAAGCCATAACGGTTATGATCATTACTATTTTAAGAACTAATAGTAGCGGTCATAACGGTTATGACCACACGGTCATAACGGTTATGACCGCTACTCTAGTTCACTATAAATAGTAGCGGTCATAGAGTAGCGGTCATAACGGTTATGACCACCAGGTTATTACCGTTTTGACTGCTACTATTAGAGAACTATTAATTCTCTAATAATAGCAGTCATAACGGTCATGACCGCTACTATTTATAGAACTAATAGTAGAATAGTTATGACCGTTCTACTATTATTAGTTCTACAAATAGTAGCGGTCATAATGGTTATGACCGCTACTATTAGAGAATTAATAGTTCTCTAATCTCTAATAGTAGTGGTCATAACGGTTATGACTGGGTGATCATAACGGTTATGACCGCTACTCTATAGAGTGAATAAGAGTAACGGTCATAACCGTTATGACCGACTGGTCATAACCGTTATGACCGTTACTATTTTAAGAACTAATAGTAGCGGTCATAACGGTTATGACCACACGGTCATAACGGTTATGACCGCTACTCTAGTTTACTATAAATAGTAGCGGTCATAACGATTATGACCACCCGGTCATAACCGTTATGACTGCTACTATTAGAGAACTATTAATTCTCTAATAGTAGCGGTCATAACGATTATGACCACCCGGTCATAACCGTTATGACCGCTACTATTTGTAGAACTAATAGTATAATGGTTATGACCATTGTACTATTAGTTCTGTAAGTAGTAGCGGTCATAACGGTTATGACTATCCGGTCATAACGGTTATAACCATCCGGTCATAACGGTTATGACTGTTACTCTTATTCACTCTATAGAGTAGCGGTCATAACGGTTATGACCATCCGGTCATAATGGTTATTACCGCTACTCTAATTCACTATAAGTAGTATCGATTATAACTGTTATGACCACCCGGTCATAACGGTTATGACCTCTACTCTAGTTAACTATAAATAGTAGCGGTCATAACTATTCTACTATTAGTTTTATAAATAGTAGCGGTCATAACGGTTATGACCTGGTGGTCATAACCGTTATGACCGCTACTATTTATAGTGAACTAGAGTAGCGGTCATAACCGTTATGACCGTGTGGTCATAACCGTTATGACCGCTACTATTAGTTCTTAAAATAGTAACGGTCATAACGGTTATGACCATTCGGTCATAATGGTTATGACCGTTACTCTTATTCACTCTATAGAGTAGCGGTCATAACCGTTATGATCGAATGGTTATAACGGTTATGACCGCTACTCTAATTTACTATAAATAGTAGCGGTCATAACCGTTATGACCGCTACTATTTATATAACTAATAATAGAATAGTTATGACCGTTTTACTATTATTAATTCTACAAATAGTAACGGTCATAACGGTTATGACTATCTGGTCATAACGGTTATGACCGTTACTCTTATTCACTCTGTAGAGTAGCGGTCATAACGGTTATGACCATTCGGTCATAATGGTTATGACCGCTACTCTAATTCACTATAAATAGTATCGGTTCTAACAGTTATGACCACCCGGTCATAACGGTTATGGCCGCTACTCTAGTTCACTATAAATCGTAGTGATCATAATCGTTATGATCATCTGGTCATAACAGTTATGACCGTTACTCTTGTTCATGATATGAAAAGAGGTTATAACTGTTATGACCAATCAAATTTTATATAAACCAAAACACTAAATTTTATGTTACAAAATCAGATAAAAATACAAACTTTATGTATTTTAAGCAAACATTCGGGAGTAATGTTTTTCTTAGTAAATTTCGTGGCTTTTGACATGGGTAGTTTTTGAAGACTTTCCGACATTCACAGACTTCCAAGCGGTTTATAGAGGACTTTCGTGGTGGTTTCGGACGTTTTCCGAGCGGTTCCGACCGGTTACAACTCTTTCTTTCTCTGGATTTCAGTTTCTCTCTCTAAAATACTGTAGATGCTGGTTTGAAAGTTTTTTAGGAGCATGTGAGGGAGATGAGGGTAAACTTGGAAATTTGCATACATTTAATGCTACTGGGTCGCACAAAATTGATGTGACAGTGCTAAAACTGAAGAAAAAAAAAGTGATGCTGTATTTAATATTATTTATTTCAGGAGTGCTAGAAATGAAATTAACCCAAAAATAAAAGATATTATAAGACACTCGATATTCTACGTGACTGTTAGGGTTTAGCACCTAGTCACGGAAGAAAAAACACTACAAAAGTTTGCATTTTTGTGTTTGTGTTTGTGTTAATTTATTTATTTTTTTAATTTTTTGTTTTTTTGGTTATGCTTGAAAGAGTCCTTGTAAGTCCTTATGTTTGGTTATGCTTACAATATTATTCGCAAGAAAACCTACTCATGCCTTTGCATACATTTATCGCAATAGTAATAAGGTTTTTTTTTTTTTTTTTTTTTAAATAAATTTCCTTGTCTCCAATTGCAAGATATTTTTGTAATTTGCAATTGAATTCCTTTTTTTTTTTTTTTTTCCTGCTGGGTGCTGGGTCGACATAGAAACAACTTACAATAGAGATGTGTCAAGATTAAGTGAACAATAGTACTTTTCTTTTTCTCATTCATTCTGTTATAAAAATTCAAACCACTAAAAATTCAAACCACTTAATTAGATGCGTGCTGAAAATTAATTAATTGAATAGATGAATATTGAGAGAGAGAGAGAGAGAGAGAGAGAGAGAGAGAAAGGGAGGGAAAAAGAAAAAAGAAAAAAGAAAGAAAAGAAAAAACTACTTGTATGGAAAAGCTCCAATTTCATGACCCTAATAAATGGGATTAATTAAGAAACTGTAAAATGCGTGTTTCATTAATTTAACTTCCTAGGAGGCTGGAGATTCGAATTTTTCAACAAAGCAACGATGATGCACAATGTCATATTTTTACAATTGTTAATTCCTTTCTTCCTTAATTAGTACTGTAGCTTGACACTTCTAGAGAAGGATCATGAAGCATATATACATAAATACACACACACACACACACACATATATAATGGGTTAATTACAATGCTTATGTTTTACTGAAATTACAGAGACTCCACTTAATTAAAACAAATAATATCAACACCTCCTGACTTTTCGAAAAAAAATTATAGAGAAACCCTAAATTGCCCGTTAGTTTGACCATTTAATTTAAATAAAATACCTAAATTGTCCCTCCTTTCATTAGAAAATTATATTTTCAGCTATATTGGAATTCAAAATTACATTTTAAATCTTTTTGAGCACCTTGAATTAATTTTTTTACACATTCATATTATACTATAATTGATTTTTACACGTCATTATCACATTCTAGTGAAAAGAAAAAAATATTTATTTTGGTTACTTTATTTTCACAAGTCCTTTTTTTAATAATAATTTTTTTTTTTTTGTAAATTTTAACAATACATTTGTTTTTTTTGGTAAGATTTATTAATACATTTATTGGATAATATACATTTATACCATGTGAAAATATAGAGATATAATCAGATATTTAAATCCTTAAAAAAAAAAAAAAAAAGGGATCTAAATGATCAAGTGTTGCTATATTCTCTCTCTATTTTTTAATAATTTTTTCCCCTTTAAAATGGATAATAGATTAACAATCACTAGAACCTTTACATAATTCTTCCACAGGTGTAAAATTAAATTTCGACTTATTTATTCGCTAAAAGAAAAAATCGACCTCTTTAAACAATCTCTTTAAGCTAAACAGCAAAGTTCTTTACATCACATGAACAAATACTCGATCGACAAAGCACCAAACAAAATTTTATTATTGCAATTAACTTTCAAAGGATTATTGATCAACTTAAGCTGCTTGTGGTCATTACTTTTCGAGAGTCCCTCAAAACTCCAGTTTTATGTTCAATTACAAAATACCTCCATTAAAACCATTAGAAATCAAAAATCTGAAAAACCCAGTTAAGTGAGCAAGTGCACATATGTAATCGGCACAGGGGAATGAATATGGGGGCTGGACTATGCGGGGAAGGGCCGATGGAGGCTGGAACGTGCTGGGAAGGGTCGTCAGAGGTTGGATTGCGCAGACAAACAAACACATAGTTTGGAGTTGGAGAACATTCATATCCATACACTCACACTTCTTTTTAAAATGTAAACGGAGAGGAATATCTAACTCCCCCACTAAGTGTCATAAAAGAAAAAATTGAGCAAAAAAAGAAAAAAGGTTCAGAATCCCCCGTGTGTGTGTGTGTGTGTTTTTGTATATATATATTATGTAAATATAGTGAAGAAGTTTGACGCAAATGATTATAATAATTATTATTATTTTGAAAAGAAACCAAAACAGACTTACAGTATCCCATATACACATGTGGAATGGTCTTAAATCCGGCAATGTGAACTTTAGTTACTGTTAATATGAATTTCAGTTCCTAAAAATGTGAATTTATACAGAAAGAAATGTAAAATAAGGGGAAGTCATATTTACTTTAGCTATATTTATTTCTGTATGAACTCACAATTTTGGTAACTGAAGTTCACATTTACAGTAATTGAAGTTCACATGCCGGATACCATCAGGTATTAGATTTAAGACTTTGCATATGTATTTATATATTGTGTATTAAACTATTCCGAGTAAAATTCATGGCGACAAAGATGGCTAGGTACACAAATGGCCCTAGAAAAGAGGATGCCAACGGATTCGTTGCACTGATAAACACATTCATCGAAGTACAAGGAGACATTTGGATATAATTAAATAATATATATCCTGTTTTCTCTAATGTCGTTTGTTATGCGGAACTCCAATAGCTTCACTCTCCGTGACCAATATTATCAATTCTATTATAATAATTATCAGCAAAACAAGCATCATAATTACACTCTAACGCTTGGTAATAATTAGTCCACTTACTTCCATTGCAGGGTTCTATATTTGTTGATTAATTTGTAGATTTGTATTTGGTATTCAAATGGTATATATATTATACATCCCAAAGGCTTCCATTAGATAATAAGTTTTACTTAAAATAATATGGTTTACCCTATTTAATGGAGATATTCACATGTATAAGTAATAACCTTATGTCAAAACCAAAAGCCGAAGATGTAGATAAAAATTCTAAAAAATAGGGTTCTTTTTAAATTTGGCCCCTAAAAGAACAATATTTGTTTCACTTTACGTCCTACAATTCAAAATGTGAAAATAATCTCTCCCTGAGTTTGTAATAAGTTGCGGTGTTGGTACTTTCATAATTAAAACATCAATTTTCAAATAATTTTAATTACGTGTGATCGTTACGTGATTAAAATCCTTTAAAAAATTTGTTCCTTAGTTTCTTACTAACTAATCACACGTGACTTTTAAATATATGTGTGTGTCTGATAATTAGAACTGTACTTAAAAATTTGATATTTGTAAATGAAAAAAAAGAGTACCAAAGTTATAACAAATAACAAGTTCAAGGACTATTTTTTATTCCACAAGATCCTAACGTGAGAAGGGAAGCACTTCGCGGCGAGCCCCGACTAAGTCCAGGTTGGACCAAAAAAGGTTGTTGGCAGTCTGCTGAACCAACAATAGATTCCTTATGTGGACATGACTATAGAAAAAAGAGGGCAAAGACCGTATTGAGAAAAGAAAAAAGAAAAAAAAGCTATGAGATATATATATATATATATATATATATATATATTAGAGAAATATAAAAAAGTATAGAAATTATCTGTTGCTTCTAGAACCCTAATAAACTAACATTCCTACTTTTCACATGCCAACCAATTTTAACAAGCACGTCAGCTAAAAGGTTATCTCAAGTAATTTTAACCTACCCTTCTTAAGATATCGATACATTTGGAAAAAGAAGGTAAACTTTTTCCCAGCAACCCGTTCGAAAAAATTTGGACCCTTTTTATGGCGAGAAAAAAAAAAAAAAAAAATCTTCCTCGACCTTCTTATTTGATACATCTGTATTTTTAATGAACTTAGGCGATTAAAAGCTAAGGCTATAAAAACAATGCATATGTAAGTAAGAGTTACAATCTGATGTGGTTCGTGACCATTGATGTAGAATTATTGTCGTATGAAACCGATAATAAATTTGTACTTTTAAAAACCCTTGATAATATCTTTCACGTGATATTATAGTTTCCATAACAATAAATAGATACAAAAAATAAAAAAATAAAAAAGAAAATAAAAAAGCAATAAAAACGATGAAAAAAAAAAACTACTACTTTTTTAAATAAGAAAGAATCATAGACATGATTTCACTCGATCTATAATGTTTAGTTTATTTCAAGATTATAAATACTATTGTTGCTATTAAACAAACGAGATAACTATTTTTGTTTTTTTGTATGTTTTGTTTGTTTGTTTGTTTTTTTTTTTCAAATCACTACACACGGTTTATAATACATCAATTATACATAGATTTATCTATATTTGATCCGGATCCTTCTCTAGAAAATCTGTAATTAACAATTGTTAAAATCTGACATGGTGCACCATCACTGCTTTGTTGAAAATTCAAATCTTCAGCCTCCTACGAAGTTAAATTAACTAAACGCACATTCTATAGTAGCTTAATTAATTTCTTTTATTGGGAACATGAAGTTGGAGCTTTTGCACAGGTTTTCTTTCTTTTCTTCTCTCTCTACTCTCTGTAAATTCGTCTATTCATCTAATAAATATTCACCACGTCATCTAATAATTAAATCGATTAAATTTTTAAATATCTGAATGAATGAGAACAAAGAAAAAGTACTCTTGTTTGTTTTCCAACCTTAACACATCTGCATTGTGATTTGTATATGTACGTTTACCCAGTCCCCCACAGAAAGAAAAAAAAAAAAAAAAGAAAAAGGGAATTTAAGTGAAAATTATAAAAATATATTGCGAATAGAGAGAATGAAATTTAAAAAAAATTATTGATATTGCGATAAATGTATGGGTTAATTTCATTAATAGCATCTGTGGGATAAATTTTATTAAAAACAACACCACTTTTTTTTTCCTTTCATTTCTAGCACTGCCACGTCATCAATCCATCTGATATGTGGGGTCCAACTGCATTTAATGTATGCCAAATTCCAGGTTTACCCTCATCTTCCACCTGCCCAAAAGTTACTCTCCTTCGCATGCCCTAAAAAAAATTTCGAACCAGCTTCTACAGTGTTTTAGAGAGAGAAACTGAACTCTAGAGAGAGAATTAAAGAGTTGCAACCGGCAGGAACTGCTCGGAAACCGTCTGAAATCATCATGAAAGCCCTTTATAAACTGCTTGGAAGTCTGTGAACGTCGGAGAATATTCAAAAACTACCCCTGTCAAAACCCACAAAAATGTCTGAGAAAAACATAACTCCCGAAATGAAATCTGTCTGAGTAACAGCTTTGGCATATAAAAGCCCATTGGCCAAGGAAAGTTCAAAAAAACCGGCACCAGAGATCGAGAGAATGGTGTTCGATTAAGGGTTGAAGAGAACGCAGGGGGAAATCGAAGTAAAGCATTTAAAGAAGTTGAAAAGTGCCATAGAAGAGAAGATATCGGAAGCTGAAGAGGTAAAAAAGTTGAGTTCTATTTTTATGTTTATAAAGTTTACATTTTTAATATTTTTCAGTAAGAATGTGTATTGTACTTGAGGTGGTTTGCAGTTTTTATAGGTTATGTAAAAAAAAAGTTTTCATTTTTGGATGTGTTTTTGCTAAGATTCCACATTTCTAATTGATTTGTTGAAAAAAACAGCTTAAAATACATAAAGTTTGTATTTTTCTCTGATTTTGTAACATAAACCATCCGTTTGTAAAATTTAGTGTTTTGGTTTTGATACGAACCACGCCAATAATGTGACGAAACCTGATATCAAATCTGGAAACAACAACCTAAGATCTTTCAAGTTTGATGGAAATCGCGACCCGTTGCTTAGCGAGCAAGAACCTTGGTATGGTGAAAACGCCACAAACGGTTATGGAAGCCCGTTTGATAAGTCGATTTAAACGCTATAAGTAATCCTAGATAAGTTCGGATAAGTTTCTTCAAGAACTCAAGAAGAATAACTTACAATATGAATAAAACATCAAAAATCTTATATATGCATAATCTGAGAAGTCAGCCCTTATATAGCTGAATTTACAAGTGTAAAATTCTTAATCTACCCCTAAGGATAAACATGCCTAAAAATCAGATTTATCTTAAAAAATTCAGAATTAAAAATATACCTAAATTCAAATTTTGAACTAAAACTTTAAAACTCAAATATGATTACAAAGAAATCAAATCTTGATCAGATCTTATAAACTTCTTGAATTTTGTTTTCAATCTTGAACTTCTTGAAGCTTAAAATCATTATCTTGACTTGATTCTTTGTTGGGAAAAACGTCTACATCTGCTAGAGTCCTCCTTGCACGTTTATTCACATCATTCCCCCCTCTTGAGAAGGATTTGTCCTTAAATCATCACCTCCTCGGAGCAGCAACTTAAAATGTCTTTGTGCCAGAAATCTTTCTTTCTTTAATTGTAACCAACCCCAATCTCCAGGTTCAAAAACCAGCCTGTGAAATCCTTTTGAGCTTGCTTTGCATGCTGCTCTGTTCTCCCCCCTATGTTGATTCGCTTTAAAGTCAACGCTCGTTTAACCTAACTTGTTGTTGCATCGAAATTACTTTTTTTTTTCTCTTAGTTTTAACCTCCTTAGCCGAATTCTTCTCCTTGTTTTCTTCCTCATCGGATTCGACATTACTTTCACTATACATGTCCTCACTACTCTTTTCGCTCAAGGGCTTTTGATCTCCCGGTTTATTTTGTTCACTCAGTCTTTGCAACCTCACTTGATTGTCATAAACTTGTTTCGGTGTCATCAGTACAAGAGTAATTGGTTTTTGATTGAGCACAAACGAATACTTGTTGCTGAAGTCATCATTCTTAACTTGTGGTCAAATTGCCATGGTCGGCCTAATAACAAATGTCCAGCTTGTATCGAAACTACATCACACAAAACTTCATCTTCGTATTTCCCAATGCAAAATGAGACCAACACCTGTTTATTCACCTTAACCTCACCACTATCGTTGAGCCATTGCAATTTATAAGGCTGGGGATGTTTAATTATGGCAGTCCCAATTTTTCAACCAAAATAGTGCTAGCAATATTAGTACAACTACCTCCATCAATAATCACATTACACACCTTGTTTTGCACGTGGCATCTAGTATGAAAGATGTTGTTTCACTGCACCTCGTCATTTTCTTTGACTTGCACACTTAGATTTCTCCTTGCAACCAACAATTCACCTTGGACCGTGTATTCCTCATCATCCACGTCCTCCAATGGTGGCATACAGTCAATTTTTGACTCGTCGTCGGTTTCAATCTCATCATTATCCTGTATCACCTTGATTTTTTTGTTTGGGCATTGACTTGTTATGTGACCCCTACCTTGACATTTAAAACACTTAATGTCACGATTTCGAGAAATGGAAGGGTCGGGTTTACTTTGAGATCCATGGCTGGGTGTGTCTTGTCTTGGCTCGGATATAGGTTTTGCGGTTGGTTTCTCATCTTCATTCACATAACTCGGTTCCCATGGCAAAGAACTCGAACTATGGGATGCACGTGTACCACCCTCTTCAGTTGCCTCTCAACCTTGATTGCCATATGCACCAAATCCTCCAATGTTATATCTGATTTTTCAATGTTCATATTTTCCTTCTAAGGAATTATTTTCACATTATGAAGGTATTCGTGAAAAAGCTCGATTTAGGGCTTTTGTAAGATTTTTGTGAGTTCTTATGGGTCGATAAGACTCAAAATTGATTGTTAAGCTTAAAAACAAACCTTTTGAGTCGAAAAGGCCGAAAAAGTATATGATTTTACGAAAGTCAACTTTGACCGAAAAAGTCAAAGTTTGACTAAGAAAAATCAAAGGTTGACTTTGTGATATGTTGAAAAGCAGTATGGAAAGTATACTGTGAAAAATAATTTTTGTGAGCTAGATAGCAAGACTAGGCCTTAAAATCACCCTAGAAAATCAAGCACACAAAGTTAAGATTAAGGGCAAAAAGGGCTCAGAAAAATAAGAAAAAAATTATACTGTCCAATTTTACACAGATAAATTTTATACTGTGGTACAGTATAAAATACTGTATATTAGTGAAGCACATATTAGAAATATCTGTGTGGCACAAAATGGACAATTTTTGAAGAAAACTAGCCAAACAAGGCCCCAAGGATGATGTCACTTAGCTTTTAATTAATGACATCATTAATGCTTAATTAAGCATGGAAAGTAATCTTGAAAGGCCCTAGAAGCTTGTTGGCCGGCCACCTCACTAGCTCCTCATGGAAATATTAAAAATTTTGGGGCAATTTCACAAATTCCCAAAGTCTTCTCTACCTCTATAAATACCTATGAGTTCTATTCATTTTAATTGGAAAATTTAGGGAAACTTTTGCCATTTTGTTCCTTGAAAATCCGTAGCCAAGAAGTGAGAGAGGGAAGAGAGAAAAACAAAAATTTCTTGAGGACTTTTGCTAGGGAGGATCCGGATTTGAGCTAGGGAAAGCCAAGAAAAAGTTTGGAAATTTTTGGGTCATTTTTGGGTGTGTGGCCTAGTGTGAGAGGAAGGAGAAAGGGAGAAAAAAGTTGAAAAATTTTAAGGGCAAATCCTTGTGGAGTGCTCGGTTTGGAGTAGAGCAACCAAGGAGACCAAAGAAAATTTTTGGTACCCAAATTGGAGGTGTAGCCGTGGCCATAGGGGAGAGCTAGAAGGAGGAAGAAAATTTGTGAACAAAACCTAACTTTGGTCTAAGGTAAATTCTAGAGCCCTAGCTCTTCAATTTGAGTTCATTTTGGAGTTTTATTTATGCTTCAATTTGGTTTATAAGGACATAACTCCACTTTTAATTTTCTTGCCCTAGGTGTGCTAGTTGTGCTTGATTAGTAGATCTAAGGGTGTATGGCTTAATTTCTTGATTGTTTATGCTTGTTGACGGATTGATTTCATGCTAGATGGTTAGGGTTGTGTGTCCCCTGTTTTGGTCCAAAAATCTGCCCTAGGCAGTGGGTATGTGGCTGCTAGCTAGGAATGAAATGGTTGATGCTTGTATGAGATGTATGCATAACTCTAGAACCATGCAAGCCTAGGTTTATGGCTTTCGGGTTAGGCTTGCATGGATCCATTTGAGTGATTTATGGGTTCATGTGAGATGTTAGAAATGCTGTGTGTTTGTTATGTAGGCTCCCGAAGTGGTCGGTCGAGTTAGATTTCGCAAATTAGGACGTAAACCGGACTTAATAACCCAAACTGTCAATTCGGATTTGAAACTGGCCAGTTTCGGGAAAGTAAAAATTTAAGGTCTTTAGAGGCCGAATTGGGTAAAACGTAAAATATGAAAGTTGTTCGGAACGGTTTTTCCTAGGGGGCTACGGGAACAGAATCCCAAAATAGGCTCCAATGGCCTCTGTTTTTACAAAAACCCGTGGCTGGTCCGCCCAGACCCAGTTTTCAGAATCAACCAGTTTCAAACAAAAACTGACGCAAATGCAAGCAGAATTAGATTTTTCGCAAAATACAAAAGTTTTAGCATTTTTCGAGAGCTACAACTTTTGTGAAGACAAGTTTTCCGAATTCAGAATGGATCTTTAAACTAACACTGTTTTCTGAGAAGTGTGCAGGGAACCGAAAATTCCTGCACATGAGTTTTTATAAATGTTTTCGAAAAACTGTAAATTGTTTTAAAACTGTTGTTGTTAATTATGAAAACTGTTCCAAAGGTAGTTTTCGACCTTAAACGACTTTTATAAACATCCGTTTCAAAGATAGAAAATTTCTTTAAAATCAAAGGATTTTAAAGCCAAATTACGCAAGATTTCCAAAAAGTAAGGAAATATAATTTTTAATTGGTAATCAAGCCGATTACAGACCGTAACCAGGAATAGTACTCGAGTTACAGGGCTTAGCCCCAAAGCCCAGGTTGATCCCAAAGGGTTGACCATAGTTGATTAAGGGTTGACCATTAGTTGACTAAATGTTAGCTTTGGTTGACCCAACATTATTTAAGTAAAATCTTAAAGGTTATCCAATGTAACTCTAAGGAATACCAAGGACCTAGAATTGGGTAAGAGAAGAGGGTTAATAGACTTAACCCAATTAATTACGATATAAGAATAAAGCCCAAGGTTTTAAAGAAAACCCAGCAGTATGTCAAGGACCTAGCCCAAGAGGTTACCCAACGTAATCTCTTCAGGAATAATCAAAGTTCGATTATTCTTAAACAATAGGATAACTATATTGGGACCAAGTAAGATTCAAGTATCGGGGGCATACAACTAGGTTTTAGTAGGCATGTTGGTTAGGGCACCAACATCCCACAACAATAATCAGAATCTCACCTATGTCCTTACTCAAGCAGGAAAGGCCTGCAGTTGTGCCCAGTGGAAGGAGAGCGTCAAGGAGGACATAGCAAGAGAGGTAAGTACAACTCCGCCTGCAGCATAGGCTTTAGTTGATACTTGCCTAAGTATGTTAGATGCATGTTAGGAATTTATGTTGATTTGTTGCTATGATATGCTTTGTGGTATGTCTTATGATATGTTAAACTAATGCTATGTTATGTTGCTATATGTGATATGCTATGTGATATGATGATATGCTATGTAAGCTGAGCATGTAAGGTAAGATACCAAGTATGTTAAGATTTATGCAAGAGTGACATCATGATGCATGTTCACTAAAAACAAGATGAGATTAAAGAATAAGAAAGTAAGATGGCAAGCAAGCTTGCCTGTGTCGTACCACCCGTCCGAGGTCGGGTTGGACTATGGTTTGAGTTGGACTGGGCTGGCCGCCCCAACCACTCCATAGTCGCGCCCCGGGACAGACACTTATGTTAAGGGCCCTAAGTAAGATTAAGTATGAAAGTAAGTAAGAATGAAGAAAATGTAAAACGAGCATAACTGGACCATGCATATGCTATGTATGTTATGATGTGATGTAGTATATTATGTGAATGCAAGTATGAGACGATGAGATGTACTATGATAAGCTAAGTTAGAATGTGCATGCTTGGTTATGTATGTGATGTCGCGGTTTAGATAGTTGTGCTTACTGAGCGAAAGCTCATAGTTTGACGTCTATGCTGTAGGTAAGCCACATGACAGCAATGAGTAATGCAAGATGGAAGAGCGAGGCGGGGCACACTGTGAAATTGTGGGAATACGATACCGCTACGCGTTTTGCCATTATGCATTTTTTTATGTTAAATATTTTCTTTACGATACGCTTATTTCGTTTAGACGTAAATAAGCTCGGTATAAAAAAAAAATTTCCGCTGCATTTTCGTTAAAATAATTAAGTACGATAAGTATGTAAGTAACTTAGGTAAGTAAGGTAGCGGCCTGTGCTAGGCGGGTCATTACATCCAATTCCACATAATGGTATAGCTCGATGGTGTTCGCAATCTCTCGGTTCAAACCATTCAAAAATCTGACCATTGTCACCTCCCGATCCTCCTCCACGTTGGCTCTAATCATCGCCATCTCCATCTCTTTATAATATTCATCAACACTCTTATTGTATTGATGGAGACCTTGCAACTTCAAGTAAAGATCCCGGTAATAGTGACTCGGTACAAATCGTCGTCTTATCACTCTCTTCATCTCATTCCAAGTTTCAATAGGATGTTATCTGTTCCGTCTCCTATTGATGCATAACTGATCCCACCATACAATAGCATAATCAGTAAATTCAATTGTGGCAAGTTTTACCTTCTTTAGTTCGGAGTAATTGTGGCAATCGAAAACCAGCTCTATCTTCTTTTTTCACTCGAGGTATGCTTCGGGATCACTTTTTCCTTGAAACGCAGGAATTTTCATCTTGATATTTCCCTAGTTATTGTTTACCAAATTCCTAGCTTCTCTATCCCTACTGTATCTCCTCCAGCTGCCCGTTGACATCCTATCAAATTCCTCCTCTAAATCATCCCCTTCAAATTCGCCCAAATCCTCAACTTTCCGTTGGTGCAATTGGTGCCTTCTTGGAGCGTTCAGAGCAAACGGCGGCTATCCCCATTGTGTTCATTCTTCTACCCTATCCAACCTGTCATGTATATGCTCCAACTCCACCCTCATCATCCATTTCATCTCCCCCAATAACGCTTGCATTTGCAGGTTTGGAATATTTGTTGGTGAAAGCTCTTCGTTTGTGTTCTTCTCTTGATCTTGCGACATGATTGATATCTGCAAACAAGGTTAGAATAGTATAACGAAAAGGACCTCACCACACTCCCTCACATGTTTCACTCGAAGAATTAATTTACTCAAATCCGCTCATGTTTCACTCAAGTTAATTAGCTTTTACCCTCTAATATGCTCACCACTCTTGCTTTTTTCCACTCATTTTCTTCTTTTAGTTCTTTCAAAACTAATCGAACAAGAATAGCAAGAATTTAAGCAGCAAATCAAAATGACAAGTAACCAAACAGATCAAATTTGTCACGATTTTTTTTTTGGATGCTCAGACGTGGGTTATGGTAAAATAAGGGGTCTAGAACGTAAAGAAAAACATTAAACACAATTTCTTTCTTTTTTTTTTTTTTTCAGATTTTTTTTGGATTTTTATTTCTAAATTTGCTTCTTCTCTTTGATTTTACACAAACAAGCAGAAAATAATAGGAAACAAGAACGTCAATTTAATAACCACCAGATCTTATTTCAGGTTGTTTTTTGTTTTTTGTTTTTTTAGGATTTGTGAACCTTGTGGGAATTGGATTAGGGTTTCTAATTCCTAAAAGAACTCAAACTCAAAGCATGTAATCCAACTCCGAACCAAACACTAATATCACTTATTTAAGGAGAGAAAACCAGATTTATTTATTTTTTTTATTTTTTTACTGCAGCAGAAACTTTTTTTTTAGGACGGATTTTTTTTTTCCTAAAAATTTTTTTTGAACAATTTTTATTATTCTTTTTTTTTTAATTTAAGAACGAATTAGAAGAAAAGAAAAAAAAAACGAGATAAGGATAGGCAAACCGGAGGAACTTTAGGCTCTGATACCAACTGATAGGAACCACGCCAACAACGTAACGAAACCTGATAACAAATCTAGAAACAACAATCCAAGATCTTTCAAGTTTGATGGAAACCGCGACCCATTGCTTAGCGAAGCAAGAACCTTGGTATGGTGAAGACGCACAAACCGTTATGGAAGCCCGTTTGATAAGTCGATTTGAACGCACAAGGAATCCTTGATAAGTTCGGATAAGTTTCTTCAAGAACTCAAGAAGAATAACTCACAATATGAATAAAACATCAAAAATCTTCTATATGCATAATCTGAGAAGTCAGCCCTTATATAGCTGAATTTACAAGTGTAA
This sequence comes from Ficus microcarpa, assembly GCA_025413485.1. Lineage (NCBI taxonomy): Eukaryota > Viridiplantae > Streptophyta > Magnoliopsida > Rosales > Moraceae > Ficus > Ficus microcarpa. The sequence goes on along the minus strand of CM046381.1, from coordinate 1,908,413 downwards.
AATTCCTAATCTATCCCTAAGGATAAACATGCCTAAAAAATCAGATTTATCTAAAAAAATTCGGAACGAAGAATATGCCTAAATTCAAATTTTGAACCAAAACTTTAAAACTCAAATAGGATTACAAAGAAATCAAATATTGATTAGATCTTATAAACTTCTTGAATTTGTTTTCAATCTTGAACTTCTTGAAGTTTGAAATCATTATCTTGACTTAATTCTTTATTGGGAAAAACATCTACATCTGCTAGAGTCCTCCTTGCACGTTTATTCACATCAGGTTTATATAAATATTTGAGTTTTTGTTGATGTTTGTAGGTGAGATCGGTAGTTGGTTTTGTGATCATCCTATAATTTTTGTAATTAATGGTCATTTTTGTAATGACTCTCTGGTCATAATAATAATTACTCAATTTATGCTATTTTCGGATGGTTATTTTCATGATGGCTTGTTGGTTGCAATAATAATTACTCAGTTTTATGTTATTTTTGGATAGTCATTTTCATGATGACTTGTTGGTCACAATAATAATTACTAAGTTTTATGCTATTTTTGGATAGTCATTTTCATCATGACTTGTTGGTCATTATAGTAATTACTCAGCTTTTGATGACTTGTCAATAATTACTCAGTTTTATGCTATTTTCGGATGGTCATTTTCATTATAACTTGTTGGTCACAATAATAACTACTCAGTTTTATGCTATTTTCGGATGGTCATTTTCAATATGACTTGTTGGTCATAATAATAATTATTCACTTTTTGAAAACTCGAGTTAAATTTAAGGATTATGTATGACTTCATATTCCGATAAACAAGTAATGTGTATGGATGGAAAGTTTATCTATATAGACTAGACTATTCATATGGTGTTTAGAGAGAAAAAGAAAAAAAAATTATTCTCTAATATTCAGTAAGCTTAAGTATTTAAGACCAAGGTTTAATTTAAGTAAGCATGCTAACGGCCCTACGTAGGTGGGGGCGTTACAGAAACTGTCAAAAAAAAAAAATACAAGATTAATTTATTAAAAATTATAATTTAAAGACCAAAATGTCGAATGTTCATAATTTCGATACTAAATGGACAAACTATCATTTTTTGAGGGGAGAATGAACGAAATGGCTCAAAAACATCTAGTAATAAAAATAAATATCATAAAATTTTTGATTGATGATAAATAGCACATGTATGGTAAATAATTTAAAAAACATATTTGTGAAAAAAATATGTCTTAAAAATATGATTGTAAATAAAATATTTATGGTAAATATCATATTCACGAAAAGTAATTAATTTTACGAGAAATTCTTATGATGAAATTATTTTAAAACCTTTTTATAAATAAACAAGTTAGCATAAAAAATACTATTTATTTTAAATCTGTAACCTTTTTTAAAAACATGAATGTGCTATTTGGTCATCACCTCCCTAGTTGTCGCAAAGCAATTAGGTCATTGTCACGTGATTGCCTACACGATAGCCTAGTTAACGCCATGTGGGGGTTTTTTTTTTATTTGTTTGTTTATTCCGCACGTGCGAATCATGTGCTATGCAATTAATAATTTTAAAATGTGCTACTTATTTTAAACATTTTCAAAAAAAAAAAAAAAAAAAACCTCTTTAGTGTAATTTCTCCTTTTTGAAAGGGAATCTTCCAAATCAACCATGGTTGCATGTCTTATGTTACATTTGGTACAGTGGAAAAAAAAGAAGGAAAGAAAATATAAAAGGGATTTTATGATGGAAAATGATAATTAGGGGTGTTTGGTACCAAAGAAATTAGAATGGAATGGAAAAGTGGAAAGGATAATTTAAAGATGGGACCCACAAAACTATGTCCTCCCAAATATGGAAGGATTTTGTGAGGAAAAACATTGAGAATAACATAGGGAAATGAAATTACATAGTTACCCTTATTATCCATCAAAATTCTAGCAAAAAAAAAAAAAAAAAAAAAAGCACCAATATGGGAAAAATGGGCGGCTGTCCTGAAATCAAAGATGAATTTAACTTCAATGTGGTTCTATTCTTTTCTCACTTTGATGCTGTGTTTGATATGGTGGAAAAGAGGAAGGAGTGAAATAGGATGAAAGAAAAGTGAATGGAAAATAATTTGGTTGGTTGTTTGGCAAAAGGAAAAAAGGAAGGGAAAATATGATGGATTAAAATTATTGTGGAGTCCACCAATTTTTATCTTCCTAAAAGTGACTGAAAATACAAATCCTCCCAATGATGATTAAAATTATTCTTTTGTCCTTACTTTTGAAGTATAAGAAAATGTATAAATAAATAAAATAGTTATTATACAACTTTTTTCTTTTCTCTTCTTTTATGATACAAAACAACATAAAAAAAAAAAAAAGTAAAATCTTTCATCTCCCTCTTATTTTCCTTTCCCTCTTCTTTTCTTTTCTTCTTACCAAACATAGGCGAACTGGTAGCTAGTTCAACAAAATCAACCAAAAAAAAAAATGTAATTTTTGAGCTTTTGATTATCGTTTCTGTGTTGGGTGGAGGCTTTGTTCTTTTTTTTTTTTTTTTTTTTCCTTCTTATGTAATTACGAGTTTTACTCAAAGACATACAAAGCAATAGCAATAGGAAAGAAAAAAAAACATGACATTGACTGTGCCACCATATAAGCATCTATATGGCATGCACGTGGCTGCCACATGGCAATCACTAGATGCAAAACAAAAAGATCTATTTACTCTTTTAAGTATATAATATATATACTAGTTTTAATAACGCGCTCCAAGCATGTGGTGATATATTTGAGAAAAAAAGAGAAAAAAAAAAAAGCTAGATTGGGACAAATTTGAGACTTTTATTATTAACAGGGCATATTAACACCCGAAAAAAAAAAAACAAAAAAAACAAAAGGAAGAAGGTGCAATGGCAACTTGAGGAGAAAAAATTGAGAAAAGAAAAATAAAAAAGCGTAGATGTCATATCAAGCAACAAGCAAAGTTGTTTTGGAAAGAAAATAGAAAGAAAAAAAAAAGGCAAATAAATCAGTTAGAAAGCCAACTAAATCCTTAAAAAAGAGTGATACGTGTCGATCATTAAAGACTACATAAAAAGTTAGATAATTTGATTGGCCAACTAAAATTCTTAAAAAAGAGTGACACGTGTCTATTATTAAAGGCTACCAAATAAGTGAGAAAGTTGGATTTGCCGTTTTTATCATATAAATATAAAGATGAAGATAAAGATAAAGATAAAAGTTTTAAGATTTTGAAGAAAAATAGGAATTTTTTTTTTTTGAGAAGATATAAATTCAAGGGAAAACAAATCATGTGGCAAAGGAAAGGGAAAAAAGAAAGAAAAAAAAAAGGGGGCAAATGGTCAAATCAAAGCAAAAAAAAAAAAAAAAAAGCAATAAACGGAGAAGCAAAGAAGGAAAGATTTTTTTAAAAAATGACAAAAGGATGCCACGTGTTGGAAGAAGAGGAATGCACTTTGACACTTATATATATAATATATTTTATATATAGTAAGATAAGAGATATCTATATATAATAATAATAATAATAATAATAATAATATAGGTAAGAGATTCAACCTTATTTTTTTAAGAACTTTGCATATGCTTGTTTGATTTCTGTATTTTTTTAAATTTATTTTAATCATTTTTTATTGTTTTATAAAAATTTGATATATATATATATATATATATATATCCTAAGAGTTTACAATATCAAATCCTGTTACGTTTCTTTGAATGGAATATTAGCCCGCCTTGATCACTTGCTTTCTTTACTGTTAGTGAACTTTTCTTTTTTTTTTTTTTTTTTTTTAGTTCACTAATTATTTTATTCTTTATTGTATGGCCCTAATTAAAACAGTTTGCTGGTTTTGCCGAAATCTTTGGTGTTAATTGTAACAACTGAAATTTTTACGGACTCGCGATTTCCTTAGAAATAACAGAAATCTAAGTTTGTATTATGTATGTCAATATGAAGCTTATGATTTGATTTAATTATCAGAATATGTTCGAGTTCTTATAGTGTTCTAAGACTCAATGACGATCTATTAAGTCAAGAATGAGGCCTTATGATGAAAAAGGCAGAACCATGATTTATGATTTTATTCTGGTCAATGAATGACCAGGATAATTTATGACATGATTAAGACAGTACTGCTGTGTTACCGTCATTACGGATGTAGAACTGAGAATAAGGATTGGGATCACTTTAGAATAATCAGGAATAATATTTGGAGCAAGTAGGACTTAGTAGTTTCAAGTCCTAAGAAAAACCTATATGCGGTCCAATTAAGTACAGATAAATTTTGACTGCAATTCAGTAATATTATATTGTTGATAGTTAAAAAAGTATTGGTACTAGTTGGATTATTAAGAAAATGGACTGCGTATTAGGAAATGGCGAACATGGCCCTACTTGGAGGCCACGTAATTGTAGATAAGTATGAAAGGGATATTTTGGCTTCAACACTCCACATGGCCGGCCATTTTAAGGGACTTAGAAGGCACATATTTTGTCTTTTAAGGACTAATATGCAATTCAAGGAGAATTTAAGGGAAAAAAATAATTATGGAAAATTATGAATTTTACACCTATAAATAGGGGTAGGTTGTAGAGACTTGCACTCTTTAGTTGGCTTCTCAAACTTCTATTTCTTTCTCAACTATTCCTCTCTAGCCTTAGAAAGAGAGAGAGAGAGCCAAGATGGCCGGTTGTGTTATGGAGGGTGCAGAGCAAAATTTTTCTCATCCCAAGGTCTAGAGCAACCTTTCCAAGGTTAAAAGTATTACTCTTGATCCTTTAACTAAGAATTTTATTAAGTTTTGGTTTGAGGATTTATGTGTATTTCAAGTTATGGGTTGTAAGAGCATAAGCTTATGTTTCTTATTTTTCCCATATTATGGTCCTTTATGGTTGGTTTATGCTAGATCTATGCTTAGGTTATCTTGTGTGCTATCTCTAAGCATGGGTTTGATTTTATGCTCCAGGATTGTGTTAAAGTTATGTGAGCTTACCATGTGTTTGTAATTATGCTCTCAGATGTTATGTGTGCTCACCACATGTTTGTGATTATGCTCTCACATGTTTAAGTAGGGATATTTCATGAATGATGATAATGATGATGATTTGAATATTATGTGCATGTTGGTTAAGAAATTAACTTAAAAACACAACTTGGTAAGCTAATAAGGTTATCAATATTTTGTTTTTCAAGAAAATAAACAAGTGAATGATTGAAGTTTAAGAATGAAACCAACGCATTGCATGTTGACGTAGGCTTATGGCTTTGACCGTTTAAGGTAATGTGTGAGGATTTTTAAGCTAAGAATCCACAAAATACAAATTGCCGGTTTTCAAAAATAATTAGGACAGTTTTCTGGAAACCCAATTTTGAGCCTCTTAGAGGCCGAATTTGGAAAAAGTTAAAACTACAAAATTGTAGAAAATAGAAAACCATAGGGGGCTACATGGACAATTTTTGAAAAAAATACTGCAAAGGTCTATGTTTTTATAAGTTTTCAAAACTGACCGGTCCCGAGTACACGGCTAGAACTTTTCAAGGGAAAAAATGAGTAAGTTAAAGGTAGATTTGAGCTTCAAAAAAAAGCACACAAGTTATAAATTTCGATGAGATCTACAACTTCAATGAAGAAAACTTTTCCAAATTCTAAACTAATTTAAAGATAAAACTGTATTTTCAAAACTGTGTATGGTATAGGAAATTTCCAACACAGATACATTCAAGCAAATTAAAAGGGTGTTATAATGGTACCAGTACATAAAATATGTTTATGTTATGATATAATAATATAATGGTACCGGTACTTAAAATATTTAGTACTGGAATAGTATTTAAAGTTTATTACAATGGTAATTAGTATAGTTTATCAAATGTGTTAAAATGGTTTTACAACTTTGTACTCGATTGAGTGCATATAAATTAGTATGAGAATAAGTTAAGTTTTAAATTTGAGTTTAAAATGAGTGAAGAAAAAAAAATATTTACGTATATTTACAAAATACAAGAGTATGTTTAAGTAAGTTAAGTATTTAAGTTAAATAAGCATGATATGTAAGCACGGTAATGGCCCTACGTATTTGGATCGTCACATTAATATAGTGTTTAAGGCCAATGTCATTGGATAGTCACAGGAATTTCATACTCTTTATCTTCAACAACACTACCATTTGTAGTTGAGGTTTGATCTATTCACCATCGTTAAATATCTTTGACACACATTGCATTTTTTAAGGCCGATGTCCTCGGAACAACCACATGTGTTGAGGGCTCAACATCTTCAGAAACTCTCTCTCTGCTAATTCACACACTTGTTGTGCAACAAAAGCCGTGTGCAATTTCTTCAACATTTTGTGCATTGCATCAAGCTTCTTACCCATGTTCCTTTGATTTTTTTTTTTTCTTTTTTTTCAAACAGGGTGGTTTTAATTTACCAAAGGCTGCATCAATTTCAATGCTGCAAATCAATCAATACCGTCATCGTGATTGACTTCCTTTTGTATGTTTCATTAGCCGTTTGCATCTTGAAAACGTTTCATGAAATATTTCTTCATCTTAGCTTTTTATTGCAACAATTGGACTCAAAACCAGCTGTAAAAAGTTTCATGAAATATCTCTTCATCTTAGCTTTTTATTGCAACAATTGGACTCAAAGCCAGCTGTAAAAGTTTATGGTCTATTTGGATCATAGATTTGAAAAGTAAATTTGAATAGAAAATTTAAATTTTTATGAGAGAAAATATTGTTAGAAAAAAAATATTTAAATTGTGTCTAAAGCAGTCTCCAAACAATAATTCAAACGGCCACATAGAGTTAGCAGATTGATCGATATTAGTAAGTCTTGCGAACCAAGAAATACATACTCTACATTAGATGATGACCAAGTACATGGATAATAATGAGAAGGGAAATTAATAAATGCTTTAGTAGAAACTTTTTTTTTTTTTCTTACTGCTAGAATTAGTTGAAACTATTTGCTAAATATAATGACAATGGTACAGAAAAAAACTATCCAACTTGAACAATAATGAATTATGAGGTTTTGCTCTAAATAAAAATATCATTAATGTTATTTCATCCCTAATCTCTTAAATCTAAGCCTATAGAATATGTTGAAACAAACCTATCGGTGTCTTATGACGAAACCATTCTATGTAAATGAGAAAATATCCAAAACACCCATGTATGTTTGTAAAATCAATCACAAAGTATCTCTTGAAGAAATTAAAATATTAAAATATCACGTTTACCTCAAAAGAATTTGGCTTTTAATTGGGATTCAAATATACCTCAAAGAAGTGACAAAACGACATAGCTAAGTGTAAAACTAAAAAACCTTTTGGTAATTTACCCGTTTAATCCCTGAACTATGAAAATTATGTCACTTTAGTACTTCAATTTTTAATTTTGATAAATTAATCCTCAAATAGTTTTAGTAGTTTTGATCTATATTTACTAAAATTAACTAATGATTAATGAAATTTAACAGAGATATAAGTGCATACATATCACATAATGATTAGAAATCTTAAAGAAATTATTATATTAATGTAAAATGTACTAGTTTTTCTAAGAGTTTTTAAGAAGGATAATGGGGGTATAACATTTCATTTTAACATAGAAATCTCAGCCCGCAAATGTTGGGTAAACCGAACTGTGTCAATAAGGTAGCTACTTTGGAAGTAAATGTAAATCTAAATCGGATTTTTTATTTGTTAGTTCGAGTCTAGCAAGTTGCTCTTGACCTTTGTTTCCCTGGTGAAGTGCTCCTATGGTCAATCTTTAACCCAAACTACTTAAAGAACCTATAGGCTTGGCCCTGTCCCATTTGGAGAATAACCCTTATGGCATGGCTTAGTCAGTTATTCTCACAGTTCAAAAAGATTCCAACCGCCATTTCACTGAAAGCATGGTTCTTGCCTCCCTCTCTCTTTCTTCCCTCCTTAGAGCTCATCCATTTGTTGGGTGAGCACTTATTCATGAATTGACAATGATTATTTCATTTAATTTCATATATTTTTCATTAATTTTAAAGAGATCAAAGCCATCAAAAGTCAAAAGTTCAGGGACTAATTTATCAAATTAAAGGTTTAACAATTAAAATGACAGAATATACATCACATATTTTAATAGAGAAAGAATTTTGTGAAATGAAATGACATAAAAACTCATTATGTTAAGAGAATAGCTTCACATCCAAAAAGGAAAAACAGCCAAATCATCCAAGCAAGGAATTTCATTGCACTTTCCTTTTAATTTTCCTTGCCATATTTGCCCATGAAAATACATTGAAACTGTCTTATAATTTTGTACTCCAGATTCATTCCTATTGAGGATTTATATTACCATTCTTTTTTAAATTTTCCTTGTGATTTTCCTCACCATATTTGCCCATGAAAATACATTGAAACTATCTTATAATTTTATACTCCAGATTCATTTTGTAATTCCCCGACCTATGTAGGGTCATTACTGTAAGACCCGAAATTTTGTAGACTTATAATCTCCTTGTTCATAAGGAATTAGAGTCTAATTTATGTATCTATGATGTGTTATATGAAAAATTATGAATAATAATGAGAAATTCATAATTTTATTTAAACGATGTTCGAGTCCTCATTTAATGATTATGAGACTCAATTAATGTTTTACGAGCCAAGAATGAGGTTTTTAAAGGAAAAAGAACGAAAAAGGATGAAATTTTACAAAAGTCAAATGTTTGACCAAAAAGTCAACTTTGACCAAAAAGTCAAAGGGTTGACCGAAAAGTCAAATAGTTGACCAAAAAGTCAAAGTTTGACCGGGACGGGTCACAACGTTGACTTCACAAGTATGACGAAGGAATATGGAAAGAATCTCCGAAAATGAAGTTTTATGAGCCATAAATCCACCCTAGAAAAATCAAGCACACCGAAAAAGAATTAAGGGCAAAAAGGTCTCCGAAAAATTGGAGAAAAAGAGTTTCGGTCCAAATTTTCATGGGAGAATTTTTGGATCAAAATATAAAATAAGAATGCTCATCACAGTGTTGGAAATAACTGTAGAGCGCTAAAAGAGCTGTGAAAGAACGAAATGGCCAAACAAGACCTTGGAAGAGCTAGTGGAAGATGACATCAACCCTTGACATTACCTTCCACTAACTCAAAGTTGCATCATGTGGATTTTACCATGCTTAATGACCGGCCACACATGGAAGACAACAAGGAAAGAAAAATTCAATGGGAACAAGATTAGACATAAAGCCCTAAATCAAGGAAAAAGTTGAACTACTTTTGTCCATCAAGTCTAGTCACTTCTTGCTTAAAATAATGAGTCAAATCCATGTTTTCTCTCCCTTGAAAATCCGGCAGCCATTAGCTCTCCCCCTCCATCACAATGGTCGATAACTTCAAAGAAAAAGGAAAGATATTGGTTTGGTTTTGGTAACTAAATGACCAACCAAAGTCTAACTAAGCAAGGACACTAGCACATGCTTCTTCCTCCCCTTAAATTCAGCTGCCAACAGCCCCCACCAACAGCTATGCACTTCCTTCTCCCTCATTAATTTCGGCTGCAATGGGTAGAGAAAAAGAGACAAGCAAGATGTGACACAAAGCCTTAATTCAAGGGCCAAGAGGGAGAGCTAGTAGGGGAAATTTTTAGAGATCTATAGGGCCATACCTAGCTGCCCATATCCCTCCTTTTTCCCTTGGAAATCTCGGCAGCACAACCCCCCTTAAGCCCCCTTGGATTCGGCAGCTAGAAGGAAAAGGAAATGACAAGACATAAAGCCTTGTTTTGAGACAAGCAACCTCTTCCATTTCCCTTCTCAAGGCAGCCAACTCATACACTCCTCTTCAGAATTTTTTCAGCACAAAGCCGTGGGAGAGAGAGAGAGGAGAGTTAGAGAGAATTTGAAAAATTTTGGGTTTCCATCTCAAGGGTTTCGGTTTTAGCAAGAGAGTGAACAAGAAAGTTAAGAAAATTTTTGGTGAGTTCTACCAAGAGGAGGCCGACCAAGAGCAAGAAAGAAAGAGGAAAAAGAGGTGAGTAACTCTTGACAAATTTTTGGGATTTCCTTCTTGTGATGCTCGGTTTTGTTAGAGCAAGAAGAAGCTAACAAAAAAATCTCTTGGATCTCTTTTTCTTGTACAAACCGTGAGCCACCAACAAGGAAGGATTGAGAAATTTTTGGTGAGCTTTTGGGAAGGAATCCGAGCAAGAGGAAGAAGAGAAAGAGTAAGAAAAACTTGGTTATTTTTCTTGTGATTTTCGGTTTTAGAAGGAGCAAGAAAGAGCTAACAAAAAAATTTGTTGGATGCCATTTTCTTGGAAGAAACCGTGGGCTAGAACAAGCCAAGGAACCAAGGAAGATTTTGGGATTTCAAAACCCTAACTTGGGTTTGAGGTAAATATCTTAAACCACCTTGAAATCAAGTCTTATTTAAGTGTTTTTGATGTTGATTCAAGTGGTTTGTAAGGACATAAGTCCACTTTAAATTTCTACCCTCATTGTTGGTGTGTGTGTGCTTGATAAGGTTAGGGTTTGGTTGGCTGATTTTTGATGCTTGTTTACTTTAAAATTTGTGCTTGAAAATGATGGATTTTTCATGCTAGAAGATAGGTTGTATGTCCCATAAGATTAGGCCAAAAATCTGCCCTTGGCAGCCATGAGAGCATGCTAGATTAGGGATGGATTTTGTGATGCTTGTGTGTGTTAATGCATGTGCTAGAACCAAGCAACCTAGTCTTTTTAATTTTCGGATTTGGGTTGCATGAGTTAAATGAGATGGATTTATGGGTTTCAATGGGATGTTAGAAGCGCTGCTTGATGTTGTCTAAGCTCCCGATGTGATTGGTCGAGATAGATTCCGCAAATAGGACGTAAACCGAAATGAGGAACCGAAACTCCCAATTCGGATTCGAGTCTGGCCAGTTTCGGGAAAGGGTAATTTCAAGGCCCTTAGAGGCCGAATGAGGTAAAACTCAAAACATAAAAGTTGTTCGGAACAACTTTTCCTAGAGGACATCATGGACAGAATCTCGAAATAAGGCTCCAACGGCCTCCGTTTTACCCAAAACCCGTGGCTAAACCCTGGGACGTCCTTTACCCAGTTTTTCTGAGTTAACCCGTTTTCAAATAAAAACTGGTACTGATCTAGGCCGAACTGGATTTTGTGCAAAACATGAAAGTTTTAGTATTTTTCGATAGTTGCAACTTTCGTGAAGACAAGTTTTTCAAATTCCAAGCCGATTTTTAAACTGGGCGCGTTTCGTGGGAGACGCGCAGGGAACTCGAAATCTTGCACATGAGTTTGACGAAAATATTTTCTAAAAAAATTGTGAGGTGCTCTTAAATGGTTATTTTAGCTTCGGAAACCGTTCCAAATGCGGTTTCCGGCCCCAAATGATTTTATAAAAGATTTGTTTCGAAAACCATGAATTTTAAGGGTTCGGGTTTGAAATTTGACATTTTTCTCCGAAGTAAATAAAAAGAGGGTTTCATACCAAATATTTCCAAGTTAAAGAAAATAATGAGATTAATCCAAAGTAATTTCTAATTAAAGGAGTTAGAATTTTTACAAGCAAAATGAAGGATTTTTGTAAGTTAATTACACAAGATTTTCTAAAAAATAAGGAAGAGGAATTTTAAAGTAAAAATTTGTAAGCAAGCCGATTACGAACGGTAACCAGATATTATATCCGAGTTACAAACTCAAGGATAACCAAGGGTTGACAAAAGGTTGACCTAAGGTTACCTAAGGTTAAACTTAAGGGTTATCCAACATAACCCTAAGGGATACCATATGTATATCTGGGCTAAGATTTAATGGGTTAATGGAAATAACCCAATAACAAGATGTATGAGCAAAGCCCAATAGTAGAACAAGGCTCTAACCAAAAAGGTTACCCAATGTAACCTCATAAGGATTTATCAAAGTTCAATAAAGAATGGGGATTAATATGTGGCCAAGATGGATATCATGGATAGGGGACATACAACAAAAGTAGATGTGAGTGTTGGTAGATCACCAACACCTTACGAAAGGATCCTGATCCTATATTTTTGATATATCAGGAAAGTGAATTGCCGTTGCCGACGAATTTAAGGAACGCGATTTTAAGGATACGGCACTAGAGGTAAGTACAAACTTCACCTGCAGTATGAAAACTAATAAATTATGTTCAAGTATGTGGTTTTCAAATATGCTGCAATATGTTGTGTGCTATATCTATGAAATGCCATGTTTATTAAAAAGTGCTATTTTTGTAAAATGCTATGTTTATAAAAAAAGTGCTGTTTTTGCAAAAAGCTATGTTTATAAAAAGTGCTATTTTTGCAAAAGATTATAAAAGTACTATATTTGCAAAATGTCATGTTTATAAAAATGTCATGTTTGCAATTGCCATGAATGAAAAGAATGTCATGTCATGTTATTAATGAGATAAAAAGTATGTTATCATATAGTGACATCATAAGGTATGTTCACTAAAGATAAATAACATGGTAAGAAATCACAAGTAAAGTGTCGTACCGACCTCCCACAAGGTGGAGGATTTTTCATGTTAAAGTAAAGGATTCACCCTCTCGTTGATGCGGGAGGGTATAATCACCCAATGTTCCCGGGACAATTAGGAACCTTGCAACCCCTATCTGTAACCTGGAGGCGCGCTAAATAAATGATGGTACGTACACTATGGGGCCCATAAGAAAGATAAGTAAGTTAAAAGAAATGCATAAATGGAACATAAATGGTTCACGCATATGCATATGATGATGAATGTTTTCAAGATGTTTTAATTGTTTTGTGAGATTATGTTTGTACTTACTGGGCAAAAGCTCATCAAGTTATATTTCATACTGTAGGTAAGAAACCCGCAGCGTAATGGTGGGCATTGTGAGGATGATGTGGAGGCGGACGAAGGCGGTGTGGATACCACTACGTATTAATTCCGCAAATCTTTTGATAAGTAAAGAAGTTTTGTATATATAAGTATTTACATGATGAAGACAAATTATGCTTTATGGTATTTTGGAACTAAAAAGCTTAAGTAACGTTTACTTAAGTAGTAATGATATATTGCTAAGGACAAATGTTTTATAAGTATGTTTCAAAAAAAAAAAAATATTCCTAATTTTCAAGTAAAGTAAGTAAGTAAGTAAGGCGTGACGGCCCTACGTAGTAAGGGGGCGTCACAGAGTTGGTATCAGAGAGGTATCCTGCCAGCCTACTTCGTCTCGCTCCGCATCGTTCCGCAATAGCCCAAGTAAGTTAATTGTTTTCTTACGCTTAGAATTAGATTTTCGTATTCAACGTATATCGATGGTTCTCAATGGAAAGGTTGGTTGTAAGAATGACGTTGGGTTGTGCCCTCGCTCGGTGGTGGTAAACAAGTAATGTATGCCTATGATGAGGAAATTATGTATTTTTCCTAAAACTATGATTATGAAATGAAGATTATGGTTCTGTATAAAAGATATGATTTTATGAAAGTTTTGAAAATAAGAAGCTTATTTTGTTGCTTCTATACAGAACCATGCCACCAAGATGTCGAGCGGCACAAGCCCAAAACGTCGATCTTGCAGCTCAACTGAACGAGCTGAGAGAGATGATGCTAGCCCAGCAACGAGAAATAGGTGGGCTTAGGGCTCAAATAGCCCAACAGAACCAAGGACCGCCTGAAGCCAGGGTACCACCGGCACCTGAAGAGCAACCAGCGGTACCGGAATTTCCCGAGGAGGAACCAGTGATTCCGGAACACCCTGAGGCCCCAGAAGTACCAATGGCGCCGGTAACTGCTCTGCCAGCCCCTTGTGTTCGGACTCCGGCCGAGCTGTATCATGAATTTCGGCGCATGAAGGCACCGGAATTCGAATGATCGACGGACCCGATCGAGGCCGACAACTGGCTCATTGACCTTCAAGTCTCCCTGAACTTCTTAGGGCTCGATGATAGAGAGAGAGTCCTTTGCGCGTCCTTTATGTTGAAGAAAGACGCCCGGTTATGGTAAGAAACGGTCCAAATCAGATGGGACGTCAACCAGATGACATGGGAAGATTTTGTGGAAGAATTCCGTGAAAAGTACTTCAACACGGAAGTAATGGAAGCCCAACAAGACGAATTCAACAATTTCCGCCAGGGAAATTTGTCTGTGGCTGAAGCCGTAAGGAAGTTTGAACAGCTTGCCCGCCTCTGCCCTCAGCTCATCAGTTCCGAGAGGGACAAAGTAAGAAAAATGATGAGGATGTTTCGTTCAGACTTGGCCGTGATTATCAGCAGTGGCCCTCATCCACCGCTCACAGTCGCATAATGCGTCAGTCGAGCAGTTCGAGCCGAATATTGGGTCGGTCAGAACAAGGCGCAACGGGCTCAGTTCTTTAAGGAAAGGAATGAGGAGAAGGCACTTACCAAGCAGAGTCATACCAAACCCAGCCAACCATCGCAGCAGAAAGGTCAAGGAGGACCTTCTGGCCAACGCGGCGGCAACAAGCCGTATGGCAACCCCCAGCAGAAAAGAAAGTGGAATGCTGGAGGACAGGGGAGCCAACAGAACCCTCCCCAGAAGAAGAATGCCCCTGACAACAGCGGAACTCCCCCTTGCCAGAAATGTGGGAGAAAGCACCCGGGAGACTGCCGGGCAGGGACAAACCGCTGCTATCTGTGTGGCAAGGAAGGCCACTTTGCTAAGAATTGCAATGCCAATGTCCAACACCAGCAGAATTACCAGCGGGGTCAGGGAAGTCAGTTGCACGCTGTACAGATGAAGCTCGAAGGACCTGCAGCTCCTCAAGGTCGAGTTGAAGCTCCAGAACCGCAGGGACGCATCTATGCCTACACAAAGGAGGATGCTCAAGCTGGACCGTCCACGGTGATGACAGATCAGCTCCCTATTGCCCAACAAGATGCTTATGTGTTGATTGATTCTGAGGCTACGCATTCATTTACATCACCTAGGTTTGCTAAGAAACTAGGTAGAGATAATGAGAAAATTGGAAGAACATTTCATACTGCATTATCCTCCGGGGAAATCTTGTTGTCTGATTGTTGGATACGCCATGTTCCAATAATCATATGCGGTAGAGAGATGTACGTCAACCTCATCGTCATTGACCTATACGACTACGACGTAATCCTGGGTATGGACTTCCTGGGAAAGTACAACGCGGTTATCGACTGCCAGCGTCGTGCCGTTACGTTCAAGCCAGTTGGAGATAAGGAATTTATCTTTCGAGGATCGACCCCGAAGTAGCCGAAGATGTTTATTTCGGCGCTAAAGGCTAGAAAATTGTTGGCAGAAGGATGTACGGGATTTCTAGCCAACATGGTAGACAAGACGCAAGAGACTGAAAGTAAGCCGGAAGATGTGCTAATAGTCAAGGAGTTTGTGGACGTCTTTCCTGAAGATCTGCCAGGATTGTCACCAGAACGAGAAATCTCTTTTGAGATTGAGTTGCTTCCAGGATCAGCGCCTGTGTCCAAGGCACCGTATAGGATGGCGCCTGCTGAACTCAAAGAATTGCAAGTCCAGTTGAAAGAGCTCCTAGATAAAGGATTCATCAGACAGAGCTATTCACCGTGGGGAGCCCCGGTGTTATTTGTTAAGAAGAAGGACGGCACTCTAAGAATGTGCATCGACTATCGGGAATTGAACAAGATCACCATCAAGAACAAGTATCCTCTGCCCAGGATCGATGATCTGTTCGACCAGCTGAAAGGAGCCTCCGTCTTTTCGAAGATTGATCTACGATCGGGATATCACCAGCTCCGAATCAAGGAAGGAGACGTTCCGAAGACGGCATTTCGCACTCGATATGGGCACTACGAGTTCCTTGTGATGCCGTTTGGACTAACGAATGCACCAGCCGCCTTCATGGATCTGATGAATCGTGTATTTAAGGACTACTTGGATAAGTTCGTCATTGTCTTTATAGATGACATTTTGATCTATTCAAGGTCGAAAGAGGAGCACGAGGAGCATCTAAGGATTGCACTCCGGATTTTGAAGCAAAATCAGCTTTACGCCAAGTTCTCCAAGTGCGAATTTTGGTTGAAGAAGGTCCATTTCCTTGGACACGTGGTCTCAAAAGAAGGCATATCCGTAGACCCGGCTAAGATTGAGGCGGTAAGTAAGTGGCCAGCTCCCCAGAATGTCACCGAAGTGCGCAGTTTCCTCGAATTAACGGGCTATTACCGACGATTCGTCGAAGGATTTGCTAAGATCGCGGCGCCATTTACCGCACTCACAAGAAAAGGGAAGGCCTACGAATGGACAAATAAGTGTGAAGAGCACTTCCAAGAGCTCAAAAGCAAGCTGACAAGCGCTCCAATCCTCACAATTCCAGTCGTGGAGGAAGAAAACTTCGTGATTTACAGCGATGCCTCTAAGATAGGATTGGGAGCCGTACTCATGCAGAACGGAAAAGTAATCGCTTATGCTTCGTAACAGCTCAAGGAACACGAGAAGAACTACCCGACGCACGATTTGGAGCTTGCGGTGGTAGTTTTTGCCTTAAAGATTTGGAGGCACTACCTCTACGGTACAAAATGCGAAGTGTACACGGACCATCAGAGTTTGAAGTACATCTTCACCCAGAAATAGCTGAATATGAGGCAAAGAAGATGGCTCAAATTGGTGAAGGATTACGACATAGACATCCGATACCATCCGGGAAAGGCTAACAAGGTGGCCGATGCCCTTAGTCGGAAGTCGTCTTCCTTGATGATGTCAATCAGGATATTGACTGAGCCTCTTCAAAAGGAGCTAATGGAAGCCAGAATTGAGCTTATTACGGGAAGATTAGCTGCTCTAACCTTCCAGCCTACCATTTTAGATGGGATGAAGGAACATCAAGAAGCCGATGCCTCGCTGCTTAGGACGAAAAACGAGGTTTAGAAGGAAAGAAGTCAGACTTCCACATATCCGATGAAGGCATACTCTATCAAAAGAATAGATTGTGTATTCCTAACGAGGAAGAGCTAAAGGAAAAGATCATGAAAGAAGCCCACGAGACTCCGTACTCTGTCCATCCCGGAGCCACGAAAATGTACAAGGACTTAAAAAGAGCTTTTGGTGGCCCAAAATGAAGAACAATGTCGCTACTTTTGTCAGTAAGTGCCTTACCTGTCAAAAAGTAAAGGCTGAACACCAACGTCCAGGAGGAGAATTGCAGAAAATTTCCATCCTAGAATGGAAATGGGACCAAGTGACGATGGATTTCGTGGTTGGTCTGCCTCGAACTCCTAGCGGCAACGACGCGATTTGGGTGGTCGTTGACCGATTGACAAAGTCGGCGCACTTTATAGCCATCAAGCTCAGTTTCTCAGTGGAACAATTGGCAGAATTGTACGTGGCCCAGATCGTTCGCTATCATGGAATTCCGAAAACTATCATCTCGGATCGCGACGGTCGCGTTACTTCAAAATTTTGGAAGAGCGTACATGAAGCAATGGGTACCAAGCTTTCGTTTAGTACAGCTTTTCACCCACAAACGGATGGACAATCAGAAAGGACCATTCAGACCTTAGAAGATATGTTGCGAGCTTCCATGATGGATTTCAAGGGAACTTGGGATAAGAAGCTTCCTTTAATCGAGTTCTCATATAACAACAGTTTCCACGCTTCAATTGGAATGGCTCCTTATGAAGCTTTGTATGGAAGAAGATGCAGATCTCCAGTCCATTGGTACGAGACAAGAGAAAAAGAACTTGTATCTACGGACTTCATTCGAAGGACCACGGAAAACGTGAAGCTCATACGACAAAGGATGGAGACTGCATTTAGCCGGCAAAAGAGTTATGCCGACAAACGCCGAAGACCTCTCGAATTTCAAGTAGGAGACTTGGTTTTCCTCAAAGTCGCTCCATTTAAGGGAGTTATGCGGTTCGGAAAGAAGGGGAAGTTGAGCCTAAGGTATATAGGGCCGTTCGAGATACTCGAGAGAGTTGGGAACGTAGCCTACAAGTTGGCTTTACCCCAAGATTTGGCATATGTACACAATGTGTTTCATGTGTCGATGCTGAAAAAGTACATTCCGGATCCGTCGCACGTATTGGATCACGAACCGATCGAGATTCGCGAAGATCTAACTTATGAGGAGAAGCCAGTCCAAATTTTAGCACGTGAAGAAAAAGTGCTAAGGAATAAGGTCATACCGTTGGTAAAGGTATTATGGAGAAACCACCATATTGAAAAAGCGACGTGGGAACGAGAAGAAGACATGAAGAGAGACTACCCCGATTTGTTCTAATTTTCGAGGACAAAAATCTTTTAAGGAGGGTAGGTTGTAAGACCCGAAATTTTGTAGACTTGTAATCTCTTGTTCATAAGGAATTAGAGTCTAATTTATGTATCTATGATGTGTTATATGAAAAATTATGAATAATAATGAGAAATTCATAAATTTATTTAAACGATGTTCGGGTCCTCATTTAATGATTATGAGACTCAATTAATGTTTTACGAGCCAAGAATGAGTTTTTAAAGGAAAAAGAACGAAAAAGGATGAAATTTTACAAAAGTCAAAGGTTTGACCAAAAAGTTAACTTTGACCAAAAAGTCAAGGGTTGACCGAAAAGTTAAAGGGTTGACCAAAAAGTCAAAGTTTGACCGGGACGGGTCACAACGTTGATTTCACAAGTATGACAAAGGAATATGGAAAGAATCTCCGAAAATGAAGTTTTATGGGCCATAAATCCACCATAGAAAAATCAAGCACACCGAAAAAGAATTAAGGGCAAAAAGGTCTCCGAAAAATTGGAGAAAGAGAGTTTCGGTCCAAATTTTCATGGGATAATTTTTAATCAAAATATAAAATAAGAATGCTCATCACAGTGTTGGAAATAACTGTAGAGCGCTAAAGGAGCTGTGAAAGAACGAAATGGCCAAACAAGGCCTTGGAAGAGCTAGTGAAAGATGACATCAACCCTTGACATCACCTTCCACTAACTCAAAGTTGCATCATGTGGATTTTACCATGCTTAATGGCCGGCCACACATGGAAGACAACAAGGACAGAAAATTCAATGGGAACAAGACTAGACATAAAGCCCTAAATCAAGGAAAAAGTTGAACCACTTTTGTCCATCAAGTCTAGTCACTTCTTGCTTAAAATAATGAGTCAAATCCATGTTTTCTCTCCCTTGAAAATGTGACGCCCCCTTACTACGTAGGGCCGTCACTCCTTACTTTACTTACTTACCTTCTTTTAAAACTTTGGAGTATTTTTTTTTTTTGAAACATACTTATATAATTTGAGTAAACATTTGCCATCAGTAATATATCATTACTACTTGAGTAAACATTTACTTAAGGTATTTAGTTCCAAAATACCGTAAAGCATAATTTGTCTTTACCATACATGCTTATATGTACAACCTTATTTACTTATCAAAAGATTTGCGGAAACCATGCGTAGTGGTATCCATACCGCCTTCGTCTGCCGCCACACCGCCCCAACAATGCCCAGCATTAAGCTGCGGGTTTCTTACCTACAGTATGAAATATAACTTGATGAGCTTTCGCCCAGTAAGCACAAACATAATCTCACAAAACATTTAAAACATCATGAAAACATTCATCATCATATGCATATGCGTGAACCATTTATGTTCCATTTATGCATTTCTTTAACTTTCTTATCTTTCTTATGGGCCCCTTAGTGTACGTACCCTTAACATATAGCGCGCCTCTAGATACAGTTAGATGGGATTGCAAGTCCCTAACTGCTCCAGGAAACATAAGTGATTACACCCTATTTCATAAACGAGAGGGCGAATCCATAACTTTATCATAAAAATCCTCCACCTTGGGGAGGTTGGTACGACACTTTACTTGTGACTTCTTACCATGTTATTTATCTTTAGTGAACATACCATATGATGTTACTACATGATAACATACTTTTTCTCTCATTCATAACATGGCATGGCATTCTTTTCATTCATGGCAATTGCAAACATGACATTTTTATAAACATGACATTTTGCAAATATAGCACTTTTATAATCTTTTGCAAAAATAGCACCTTTTTATAAACATAGCATTTTACGAAAATAGCACATTTTATAAACATGGCATTTCGCAAAAATAGCACTTTTCATAAAACATGGCATTTCATAGATATAGCACACAACATATTGCAGCATATTTGAAAACCACATACTTGAACATAATTTACTAGTTTTCATACTGCAGGTGAGGTTTGTACTTACCTCTAGTGCCGTATCCTTAGAATCGCGTCCCTTAAATCGTCGGCAACCGCAATTCACTTTCCTGGTATACCCAAAAATATAGGATCAGGATCCTTTCGTAAGGTGTTGGTGACCTACCAACACTTACATTTACTTTTGGTTGTATGTCCCCTATCCATGATATCCATCTAGGCCATATTTATCCCCATTCTTTATTGAACTTGGATAAGTCCTTATGAGGTTACATTGGGTAACCTTTTTGGTTAGAGCCTTGTTCTCTTATTGGGCTTTGCTCATACATCCTTGTTATTGGGTTATTTCCATTAACCCATTAAATCATAGCCCAATATACATGTGGGTATCCCTTAGGGTTATATTGGGTAACCCTTAAGGTTAACCTTAATAAACCTTGGGTCAACCTTTTGTCAACCCTTGGTTATCCTTGGGTTTGTAACTCGGATATAATTCCGGTTACCGTTCGTAATTGGCTTGTTTACCAATTTTACTTTAAAATTTCTCTTCCTTATTTTTGGAAAATCTTGTGTGATTATCTTCCAAAAATCCTTCATTTTGCTTGTAAAAATTCTAACCCCTTTAATTAGGAATTTCATTGGCTTAAATTTCATTATTTCCTTTAGCTTGGAAATGTTTGATCGAAACCCTCTTTTTCTTTACTTTATGGGAAAATGTGAATTTCAAACCCGAGTCTTTTAAAATTCATGGTTTTCAAAATAAATATTTCATAAAATCATTTGGGGTCGGAAACCATCTTTGGAACGGTTTTCGAAGCTAAAATAATCATTTAAGAACACTTCTTGATTTTTCTAGAAAAGATTTTCGTGAGATTCAATTGCTTGATTTCGGACTCTCTGCGCGTCTCTCACAAAACGCGCCCAGTTTAAAAATTGGCTCGGAATCTGAAAAACTTGTCTGCATGAAAGTTGTAGCTATCAAAAAATACTAGAACCTTCGTGTTTTACACAAAATCTAGTTCGGCCTAGATCAGTACCAGTTTTTATTTGAAAACGGGTTAACTCTGAAAAACTGTGTGGTGAACGTCCCAGGGTTCAGCCACGGGTTTCGGGTAAAATGGAGGCCTTTGGAGTGTTATTTCAAGATTCCGTCCGCGTTGTCCTCTAGGAAAAGTTGTTCCGAACAACTTTCATGTTTTAACTTTTACCTCATTCGGCCTCTAAGGGCATAATATTTTCATTTTCCAGAAACTGCTCAGGTTCGAAACCGAGCTGGCAGTTTTGAGTGTTGTCCGGTTTACATCCTAGGCTAGCATGCATCAACGGGGGCTGCCTTGGCAGATTTTTGGCCACATCTTATGGGACACACAACCTAATTTCTAGCATGAAAAATCCATCATTTTCAAGCACAAATCTTTAAAGCAAACAAGCATTAAAATCAGCCAACCAACCTAACCTTATCAAGCACACACACATACCATAGATGAGGGCAGAAAATTAAATGGACTCATGTCCTTACAAACCACTTAAATCAACCTCAAAAACACTTAAATAAAGCTTAGATTCAAGGTGGTTTAAGAGATTTACCTCAACCCAAGTTAGGGTTTTCGAAATCCCAAAGTTTTCCTTCCTCCCTTGGCTTGCTCTTAGCCCACGGCTTCACCACACCATGAGATCCAAAAATTTTATTTTTGTTAGCTCTAAGCCTCCACAAAACCGACCCTTAATCCAAGATTACAAGAAGAAAAAAAATCAAGTTTTTCCTTACCTCTTTTTCCTCTTGTTTGGTTCGGTTACCCCCTTGGTGGATTCACCAAAAAAACTTCTCACTCTCTTGTTCGGCCAACACACTCAAAAGCTCACCAAACTTTTTCTCAAATTTTCTCTAGCTCTCCTCTCTCTCTCCTTCCTCTTTGCTGCCGAAATGACCAAGGGAGAATGAGAGTTTTTGGCTCTCTTTTTCCCCCAAAAGGCACAAGGAAAGGGAGGACTTGTGATGTGACTTGGTGGTTGGTTTCTTGCCCTTGATTCAAGGCTTTGTGTCAAGTCTTTCTTGTCTTTCCTTGCAGCCGAAATTAAGGGACTTGAGGGGGGGTTGCTGCCGAAGTTTCCAAGGGGGCTAAGCATGAGTTTGACTCACTTTTGTTCAACAAAAATGACTAGAGAGTGAGGGGACTTGATGGACAAGAGTTGGTGCACTTTTCCTTGATTTAAGGCTTTAAGTCTTGTCTCTTTTCTTTCCTTCATTGAAGCCGAATCCAAGGGGGATATTGGGGGGTTGAGTGGCCGGATTTGGTGGAGAGAAAAAGGGGTAGATGGTAGCCCATGGTTGGCTCTAAAAGCTTCTAGAAAAATCTCCCCTTTAACCCACCTTTTGAGTCCTTAATTTATGGCTTTATGCCATACCTTCTTGTCCCCTTTTATTTCTTTTCTTTCTTTCTTTCATTGGGGCAGCCGAATATGATGGGAGGGAGGACAAGCTCACTTATTTAATCTTTGGTGAGTGGAGAATGATATCACAAGCATGGGTATGTGTCCTTGACTTGGTTAGACTTTGGTAGATCATCTAGTTACCAAAACTAACCAATTTTCTTTTCTTTTCCTTGTCTAGATGGCCGGACTTTTATGGGGGTAGGGGGCTGCCATTTGAAGTCTTGAGTTAGTGGAGGGTGATGTCAAGAGTTGATGTCATCTTCCACTAGCTCTTTCAAGGCCTTGTTTGACCGTCTCGTTCTTTCACAGCTCCTTTTGCGCTCTACAGTTATTTCCAACACTGTGATGAGCATTCTTATTTTATATTTTGATCCAAAAATTATTCCATTAAATTTTTGGACCGAAACTCTCTTTCTCCAATTTTTCGGAGACCTTTTTACCCTTAGTTCTTTTTCGGTGTGCTCGATTTTTCTAGGGTAAGTTTACGGCTTATAAAACTTCATTTTTGGAGTTTCTTTTCATATTCCTCCATCATACTTGTAAAGTCGACGTTGTGACCCGTCCCGGTCAAACTTTGACTTTTTGGTCAACCCTTTAACTTTTGGTCAACCCTTTGACTTTTTCGGTCAAAGTTGACTTTCATAAAATTTTGTCCTTTTTTTATTCTTTTTCCTTTAAAAACTTCATTCTTGGCTCGTAAAACATTAATTGAGTCTCAAAATCATTAAATGAGGACTCGAATATCGTTTAGATAAAATTATGAATTTCTCATTATTATTCATAATTTTTCATATAACACATTATAATTACATAAATTAGACTCTAATTCCTTATAAACAAGGAGATTACAAGTCTACAAAATTTCGGGTCTTACAGAAAATCCGGCAGCCATTAGCTCTCCCCCCCCATCACAATGGTCGGCAACTTCAAAGAAAAAGGAAAGAGATTGGTTTGGTTTTGGTAACTAAATGACCAACCAAAGTCTAACTAAGCAAGGACACTAGCACATGCTTCTTCCTCCCCTTAAATTCAGCTGCCAACAGCCCCCACCAACAGCTATGCACTTCCTTCTCCCTCATTAATTTCGGCTGCAATGGGTAGAGAAAAAGAGACAAGCAAGATGTGACACAAAGCCTTAATTCAAGGGCCAAGAGGGAGAGCTAGTAGGGGAAATTTTTAGAGATCTATAGGCCATACCTAGCTGCCCATATCCCTCCTTTTTCCCTTGGAAATCTCGGCAGCACAACCCCCCTTAAGCCCCCTTGGATTCGGCAGCTAGAAGGAAAAGGAAATGACAAGACATAAAGCCTTGTTTTGAGGAAAGCAACCTCTTCCATTTCCCTTCTCAAGGCAGCCAACTCATACACTCCTCTTCAGAATTTTTTCAGCACAAAGCCGTGGGAGAGAGAGAGAGGAGAGTTAGAGAGAATTTGAAAAATTTTGGGTTTCCATCTCAAGGGTTTCGGTTTTAGCAAGAGAGTGAACAAGAGAGTTGAGAAAATTTTTGGTGAGTTCTACCAAGAAGAGGCCGACCAAGAGCAAGAAAGAAAGAGGAAAAAGAGGTGAGTAACTCTTGACAAATTTTTGGGATTTCCTTCTTGTGATGCTCGGTTTTGTTAAGCAAGAAGAAGCTAACAAAAAAATCTCTTGGATCTCTTTTTCTTGTACAAACCGTGAGCCACCAACAAGGAAGGACTTGAGAAATTTTTGGTGAGCTTTTGGGAAGGAATCCGACAAGAGGAAGAAGAGAAAGAGGTAAGAAAAACTTGGTTATTTTTCTTGTGATTTCCGGTTTTAGAAGGAGCAAGAAAGAGCTAACAAAAAAATTTGTTGGATGCCATTTTCTTGGAAGAAACCGTGGGCTAGAACAAGCCAAGGAACCAAGGAAGATTTTGGGATTTCAAAACCCTAACTTGGGTTTGAGGTAAATATCTTAAACCACCTTGAAATCAAGTCTTATTTAAGTGTTTTTGATGTTGATTCAAGTGGTTTGTAAGGACATAAGTCCACTTTAAATTTCTGCCCTCATTGTTGGTGTGTGTGTGCTTGATAAGGTTAGGGTTTGGTTGGCTGATTTTTGATGCTTGTTTACTTTAAAATTTGTGCTTGAAAATGATGGATTTTTCATGCTAGAAGATAGGTTGTATGTCCCATAAGATTAGGCCAAAAATCTGCCCTTGGCAGCCATGAGAGCATGCTAGATTAGGGATGGATTTTGTGATGCTTGTGTGTGTTAATGCATGTGCTAGAACCAAGCAACCTAGTCTTTTTAATTTTCGGATTTGGGTTGCATGAGTTAAATGAGATGGATTTATGGGTTTCAATGGGATGTTAGAAGCGCTGCTTGATGTTGTCTAAGCTCCCGATGTGATCGGTCGAGATAGATTCCGCAAATAGACGTAAACCGAAATGAGGAACCGAAACTCCCAATTCGGATTCGAATCTGGCCAGTTTCGGGAAAGGGTAATTTCAAGGCCCTTAGAGGCCGAATGAGGTAAAACTCAAAACACAAAAGTTGTTCGGAACAACTTTTCCTAGAGGACATTGCGAGCAGAATCTGGAAATAAGACTCCAACGGCCTCCGTTTTACCCAAAACCCGTGGCTAAACCATGGGACGTCCTTTACCCAGTTTTTCTGAGTTAACCCGTTTTCAAATAAAAACTGGTACTGATCTAGGCCGAACTGGATTTTGTGCCAAACATGAAAGTTTTAGTATTTTTCGATAGCTACAATTCTCGTGAAGACAAGTTTTTCAAATTCCAAGCCTATTTTTAAACTGGGCGCGTTTCGTGGGAGACGCGCAAGGAACCCGAAATCTTGCACATGAGTTTGACGAAAATATTTTCTAGAAAAATTGTGAGGTGCTCTTAAATGGTTATTTTAGCTTCGGAAACCGTTCCAAAGGCGGTTTCCGGCCCCAAATGATTTTATAAAAGATTTGTTTCGAAAACCATGAATTTTAAGGGCTCGGGTTTGAAATTTGACATTTTTCTCCGAAGTAAATAAAAAGAGGGTTTCATACCAAATATTTTCAAGTTAAAGAAAATAATGAGATTAAGCCAAAGTAATTTCTAATTAAAGGAGTTAGAATTTTTACAAGCAAAATGAAGGATTTTTGGAAGTTAATTACACAAGATTTTCCAAAAAATAAGGAAGAGGAATTTTAAAGTAAAAATTTGTAAGCAAGCCGATTACGAACGGTAACCGGATATTATATCCGAGTTACAAACCCAAGGATAATCAAGGGTTGACAAAAGGTTGACCCAAGGTTACCTAAGGTTAACCTTAAGGGTTACCCAACATAACCCTAAGGGATACCACATGTATATCTGAGCTAAGATTTAATGGGTTAATGGAAATAACCCAACAACAAGGATGTATGAGCAAAGCCCAGTAGTAGAACAAAGCTCTAACCAAAAAGGTTACTCAATGTAACCTCATAAGGATTTATCAAAGTTCAATAAAGAATGGGGATTAATATGTGGCCAAGATGGATATCATGGATAGGGGACATACAACCAAAAGTAGATGTGAGTGTTGGTAGATCACCAACACCTTACGAAAGGATCCTGATCCTATATTTTTGGTATATCAGGAAAGTGAATTGCCGTTGCCGACGAATTTAAGGAACGCGATTTTAAGGATACGGCACTAGAGGTAAGTACAAACCTCACCTGTAGTATGAAAACTAATAAATTATGTTCAAGTATGTGGTTTTCAAATATGCTGCAATATGTTGTGTGCTATATCTATGAAATGCCATGTTTATTAAAAAGTGTTATTTTTACAAAATGCTATGTTTATAAAAAAGTGCTGTTTTTGCAAAAAGCTATGTTTATAAAAAGTGCTATTTTTGTAAAAGATTATAAAAGTGCTATATTTGCAAAATGTCATGTTTATAAAAATGCCATGTTTGCAATTGCCATGAATGAAAAGAATGACATGCCATATTATTAATAAGATAAAAAGTATGTTATCATATAGTGATATGTTCACTAAAGATAAATAACATGGTAAGAAATCACAAGTAAAGTGTCGTACCGACCTCCCACAAGGTGGAGGATTTTTCATGTTAAACTAAAGGATTCACCCTCTCGTTGATGCGGAAGGGTGTAATCACCAATGTTCCCGGGACAGTTAGGGACTTTGCAACCCCTATCTGTAACCTGGAGGCGCGCTAAATAAATGATGGTACGTACACTATGGGGCCCATAAGAAAGATAAGTAAGTTAAAAGAAATGCATAAATGGAACATAAATAGTTCACGCATATGCATATGATGATGAATGTTTTCAAGATGTTTTAATTGTTTTGTGAGATTATGTTTGTGCTTACTGGGCGAAAGCTCATCAAGTCATATTTCATACTGTAGGTAAGAAACCCGCAGTGTAATGGTGGGCATTGTGAGGATGATGTGGAGGCGGACGAAAGCGGTGTGGATACCACTACGTATTAATTCCGCAAATCTTTTGATAAGTAAAGAAGTTTTGTATATATAAGTATTTACATGATGAAGACAAATTATGCTTTATGGTATTTTGGCACTAAAAAGTTTAAGTAACGTTTACTTAAGTAGTAATGATATATTGCTAAGAACAAATGTTTTATAAGTATGTTTCAAAAAAAAAAAATATTCCTAATTTTCAAGTAAAGTAAGTAAGTAAGTAAGGCGTGACGACCCTACGTAGTAAGGGAGCGTCACAATTACCGTGCTTATATACCAAATCTTATGGCGATCCACCTTACATGGCCACTACTTTATACTTAAACATACTCTCGTATTTCGTAAAAATACGAAATTTTTTTTTTTCACAAAACCTTGTTTGATATTATCTTACCTTTTTCTTTTAAAACCATTTAAACACGTTTGATAAAACCATACTAATTATCATAGTAATAAACACTGTCCCAGTATTAAGTACCAGTGCTATCAAAATAGTATAACATATCATAAACATATTTTTTTTTTCAAAACATGTGGTGGTGTCCAACCCAAATTTCACAGTTTGCAGTGTCATCTCTCCACAATCTTGCATCAAGTATTGCCAGTAAGATTGCGTACCTACAACATGAACGTAAGTTATGAGTTTTCGCCTAACAAGTACAACTTTCTATTCCGCAAAACATTTTTAGTGAAAGAATACATGAATTGATAATGCATGAACCAATTATGCTTTCTTATAAATCAATTATGCTTTTAGTATGAACTTATTATCTTGTTTAACATATGGGCCCTTTGTGCATGTACCAAATGCGCTCAATTCATAGAAAGTTAGGATTTGCAAGGACCCTAACAATTCTAGGAATCATATACATAACCCTTCACGATTTACGGAAGGTCTGAGAATTATTTTTAAACATGCATAATCTTCCACAATCTGCGGGAGGTTGGTACAATATTTTATTGTCTTGGTTTAGTCTTTTTCTTGTCATCTGATTTTTTATTTGTGAGCATACTTACATAATGCCATAATAATAAAACATAAATCATATGCATCACATACATTAACACATGATGCTTTGAAAAAACATGCAAAGCAGTAAAAACATTTAAATCAATGCATGAGTTTTTGAAAAACATGCAAAGCAACAAAAACATTTTGCATATGCTGTAGGCAGAGTTGTACTTACAAGTCATCCCACGCTTTTGGTCTATCATCCAAACACGGCATGACAACAGGTTATACTCCTGTTTCATCAAACAAGGCGTAAGATAAGAGTCATTCTATCTTATCATAAACCATAACATACTAGATTGGTATCCAATCTGATTATCTTTGGTAATCATAGATACAAATCCTATCATAGTAAACCAGTATCCTATCCGATTACCATTGATACCTTGACATAGTAAACTGGTATTCAATCCAGTTACCATTGGTAATCATGGATACAGACCCTAACATAACAAATTGGTATCCCATCTGATTACCATGGGTAATCATAAACATAAAGCCCAATATAGTAAATCGGTATACCATCCGTTTACTATTATCATAGAATTGTTATCATATTCTTATGTAACTTAGTGTATTTTCTTTTCTTAAAAACATCTTGTTTACTTGAAAATGTAATTTAAGTATTTCTTACCAAAATACATGAACTAATCTTTTATAAAACATTTTTGTAAAATCGTAATTCCTTTTTAATCGGAATCATAAAACTTTGAAAACTGCTTTTGAAAATAGCCTTGTAGTTTGACTAAAGGTACATGTGTATGAATTTCCTGTACTATGCACAGTTTTAAAAAATCTTATACAGGAATTTCCTGTACCCTGCACAGCTTTGAAAATCCAGTTTTATCTTTAAATTGGTTTAGAATTTGAAAAATTTTTCTTCATGAAAGTTGTAGATCTCATCGAAATCTACAACTTTTGTGTTTTTGTCAAAAACCTGAATCTACCTTTAACTTGCTCGTTTCTCCTTTTGAAAAATTCTAATCGTGTACACTATCTGTACAGGCCAGTTTCAGATTTTGATAAAAACAGAGGCTTTTGAGACTTATTTTCAAAAACCGTCCATGTCATCCCTTAGGATTTTCCATTCTCTACAAATTTACAGTTTTGACTTTTTCCAAATTCGGCCTCTAAAGGGCTCAAAATTACATTTCTAGATTACTGTCCAGTTTACTTCGAAAATTGATAGTTTCGAATTTGGTTGGTTTTGTAAGACCCGAATTTTTCCTGAACTTATGATTTCCTTGTTCATAAGGAATTAAAGTCCAAATTATGTGTTTATTAGGTGTTTCATGAAAAATTATGAATATTAATGAGAAATTTATAATTTTATTTACTAATATTTGAGTCCTCATTAAATTGACAATGAGGCTCCATGAATGATTGATTAGTTATGTATGAGGTTTTTAAAGGAAAAAGAACGTGAAAGGATGTGATTTTACGAAAGTCAAAGGTCCGACCGAAAAAGTCGACCTTGACTAAGGAAAGTCAAAGAATTGACTTTACAGTATGATGAAAGACAGGAAAGAAAAGAGTTGACAAACACTTTCTTTTGATAAAGATAGTGAGAATGAGCCTTAAAACCACCCTAGAAATCAAGCACACCGAGTTAGGATTAAGGGCGAAAAAGTCTCCGAAAAATAAAAAAGAAATTTTTACGGTTCGATTTTACACACGAAAAAATTTTGGACCGAAGTATAGTATGAAAATAAGGAAGCACAGCATTAGAAATATCTGTGTGGCACAAACAAAAATGAATTATTTTGGGAGAATAGCCAAGAGCCAAACAAGGCCCTTGTTTTTAAAGGTGACGACCTCATGAAGTTTTTAAGTCATGACATCACAAGCCCTTAGCTGGCTTTGGAAGAAAACTCTAGAAGCTTCCCACCACCCATTGGTTGCCACCTACACCCCCCTTTGGTCGACCAACATACTCCCCCTTTCTCTATAAATAGTGACCCCAAAAGCCCATTTTAATTCACAAAACCAAGGGAAACTCTTGTCATTTTTCTTCACAAAAATCCGTGGGTAAGGAAGAGAAAAAGGGAAGAGAAAATCAGAATTTTCCTTGGGGTTTTTGCTTGGGAGAGTTGGATCTTTGCTGGGAAGAAACAAGAAAAATTTTGAGAACTTGGAGACCCATTTTTGGGCTAGTGTGGCTGTGGGTTTGGGGGAAGAAAAAGGAGAGAAAAAAAGTTGGAAATTTTGGGGGAAATCCTTGGTGAGTGTTCAGGTTTGAGTGGATCTACCAAGGAGCCAAGAAAAATTTTGGGTATCCCACCTAGAGCCAAAGCCATGAGCTAGGAAGCCAAGGAGAAGAAAGGGGATCTTGGATTTCCAAACCCTAACTTGGGTTTAAGGTAAAATCTTGAGCCAATCTTGCAATTAAGTTCAAATTAAGCATTTTTATTGTGGTTCAAGTTGGATTTGTAAGGACATAAGTCCAATTTTAATTTCAGCCCTAGATGTGTTGGTGTGTGCTTGGTTAGGGATTAGGGTTGGTTGGCTTGTTTATGATGTTTGCTTGCTTGATTTATGCTTGAAAATTTGTTAGGATGCATGCTAGATGTAATTGGTATGTCCCCTGATTTTTGGTCACAAAATCTGCCCAAGGCAGTGCTTGTGTGGCTGCTAGTTTAATGGTGGATGTCATGGTGTATGTTTGATCTTGATGCTAGACTAGAAACCATGTAGCCCAAGGATTTGGGTATTCGGTTTAGGGCTGCATGGACATGTAGGAATTACATGCTTGAATTTATGGAACGTTAGAAACGCTGCTTGATTGATGTATAAGCTCCCGATGTGATCGGTCGAGATAGATTCCATGAAATAGGAGATAAACCGGACTAAGCAACCGAAACTGTCAGTTCGGATTCAAAACTGGCCAGTTTCGGGAAAGTGAAATTTTAAGGCCTTTAAAGGCCGAACTGGGTAAAACTCAAAACACAAAAGTTGTTCGGAAGGGTTTTTCCTAGGGGGCTAGTGAACAGATTTCTAAAATGAGGCTCCAATGGCCTCCATTTTACAAAAACCCGTAGCTAGTCTGCCCAGACCCAGTTTTGATGATCAGCCAGTTTCAAACAAAAACTGGTACGAATACAAGCCGAACTGGATTTTTTACAAAAGACAAAAGTTTTAGCATTTTCGAGAGCTACAACTTTCGTGAAGACAAGTTTTTCAAATTCAGATTGGATTTTTAACTGACACTGTTTTTCCAAGGACTATGCAGGGAACCAAAAATTCCAGCGCAGGATTTTCTAAAACTAGTTCAGAAAAACTGTTTTCTTCTAAAACCCACTGTTTTGACTATGGAAATTTTTCCAAAGGTAGTTTCCAGCCCTAAATGATTTTTATAAAGATCTATTTTGAAAACATGAATTTTTCAAGTAAAATTAAGAGTTGTGGAATTTTCCTCACATCTTTTCAAGTTAAGAGGAAGAATGGGATTTTAAGCCAAGATGGGGCAAAGTAAACATAACAAGTGGTTTTCAGCCCTAAATAGTTTTATTAAAATGTTACCCAAAAAAGTAAGAATTTTTACAAGGGAACTAAAGGATTTTTGGAAGATAATTACACAAAGTTTTCCAAAGGTAAGGAAATAAGGTTTTAAGGTAAAAATTGGTAATCAAGCCGACTACGAACGGTAACTGGATATTATATCCGAGTTACAGGATCAAGCCCAAGGATAACCAAGGGTGGACTATTAGTTGACCAAATGTTGACTTTAGTTGACCCACTATTGAATTAAGGTTAACCTTAAGGGTTACCTAATGTAACCTTAAGGGATACACAAAAGATGAAATTGGGTTAGGATTTAAGGGTTAATGGAGATAACCCAATGTTTATGATGTAAGAGTAAAGCCCAAGGTTTAAAAGAAAACCTAGCAGTATACTAAAGGCTTAGCACCAAAAGAGGTTATCCAATGTAACCTCCTATGGAATAATCAAATATTGATTATTCGTAAGCAGTAGAGTGACTAATTGGGACCAAACAAGGTATCAAGTATCGGGGACATACCACTAAGATGAGGTATAAATGTTGGCTAGGTTACCAACAGTTTATGATAGGATTCTGATCCTATATTTTTCATATAGCAGGAAGTGATCTGCTGTTGCCGCCTGATTTGAGGACACAACATTCAGGATACGGCACAAGAGGTAAGTACAAACCTCACCTGCAGTATGAAAGCTAGTAAAAGTATTTTCAGATATGCTATCTTCAAATATGCTATTACACATTTTGTGCTATGTTCTATGTGATACCATGGTTGCAAAATGCTATGTTGCTAAAGTGCTATATTTACAAAATGTCATGCTTTTAAAAGTGCTATATTTGCAAAGTGCTATGTTTTCAAAAGTGCTATATTTGTAAAATGTCATGATTTCAAGAGTGCTATATTTGCAAAAAAAAATATTATGCTTGCAAAAGTACTATGAATGTAAAATGCCATGCCATGTTATGAATGAGATGAAAGTTATATTATCATATAGTGACATAATAAGGCATGTTCACTAAAGATAAACAACATGGTAAGAAATTACAAGTAAGGTGTCGTACCAACCTCCCATCAGGTGGAGGGTTTTCATGTTCAAGTTATGATTATCACCCTTCGTTGATGCGAGAGGGTATAATCAATCATGTTTTCCCAGAACTGTTAGGGACCTTGTAACCCCTAAGTTTATCTGAAGGCGCACTTTTCTTCTGGTACGTACACAAGGGGCCTGTTAGGATCTATAGGTGCCCTAAGGATAGAAAATCTTAGGGATTTTCTGTAAATATGACATTTTGATATTAATAAGAGGAAATTATTCATGTTTAATAAGTTGTGTCCTATTTACTTTCATTTGTTGATTGCATAATTATTTTGAGCAAACATAAAATACTCCTAGGCTGTTGGTAATATATCGAATTACCATATGTATACGGGGTATGTATAGAAGACGTGGTAATTTGATAACAGTCTAAATAAATAGTCCGCAATCAACGGAATAAGATTTGGGGATCTTATTCATGATAAGATTTGGGGATCTTATTCATGATAAGATTGTAAAGGTTGTCTACTTCCTTGGAGGGATGGTTTGTCTTGACCATCGGATAGGTTCCGAGTAGAAACTTTAATGTATACCAGTATTGAGGTATGACATTGACTGGACCTAAAGTGTTAATTGATTCGGTTTAATAATTCCGTTTATAAGAATCAATGATACTTTGATTATCATCCTGCATTAATCTTAATCCTGAAATGATTACTTGAGTTCGCATCCATGACTTATGTACTTTGATGCACTAAAGGTGAGACACTGTTAATTCATGGTCAACATACTTGTGTTTTGGGTGCATGACTTATGGATGGAGAAATCAAGATTCATAGATACGGAATCCATAGCTATCTTAATGATAGTAAATGTTATCTACTTAAAGTATTATTCGGGGATTGAAATATAGTATAACAAGATCTTGGCTATCGGTTTACTTTGTGTTCTCTGGTGGTTTTCCAATTGTATGGTTTTACAATTGGTGATTCTTTCAATGGAGAATAATTGAACTTTAAGTTAAAATGATTGAAAAGGTAAAACGGAAAAAGTCCTTAATTCAATCATGGATAACATATGGGGATTAAGCAAGCGATGAATAAATCATGGAAGAAACACTACGTGAGAGAGCTTTCGTAATACGGTATGTAAACAGGAGTTCAGCTTCAAACTTTTAGTGGAATAGTTTTGAAGTTGATAATTGATGGATAATTAATCTGGGATTAATTTTTCACAATTATAGGAGCCTCTTTACATATTTCCATCGGGTCCCTCTATTAGCTCATATAGTTCCACGAAGCGTCTCGGGATTTGTTCCTAATGAGATCGGTAAATTGTAAATGGAATTTTGTAATGTCTATTAAGACATGGTACTCTCTAACATGCAATTCAGAAAGGATTGGACATGTGAAATTTGTAGACAAATGATTTGTCAACATGTGATTGGTTAATTTGAATTTTGAAAATAAGATTGTATTTGAATTTTGGAAAACAAAATTTCTCTCTCCTAATTAAAAGTGGTGCACGTTTTTTAATTGTATGGAGGGAAGAAAATTTTGTTTCAAAATTATTTAAATATATTCCTAACATTTAATTATTAATTGGTTTAAATAATGGAGATTATTTCATGAATTTTTCTTTCCTAATTAAATAGGTGCATGGTTTTTGTGAGGAAAGAAAATTTGAAATATTTCATTAATTTAAACTAATTAATATGGATAATGTTTATGGAAAATATTTATTCAAATATGTGAATCCTATTTAAATTCGAAAAGGTTTAAAAGAAGTTTGAATCTAGATAGGACTAGGATCTTTTAACTAGTCTAGATTCTTGATTTAAAATTTAAACCACCAATCAAGATTTCTCTCACTTTGTGGCCGAATTTTAAAGGGGATTTCCTCTTGAAAATTATTTTTATGTTCAATGAATCTAGCCCTAAAGTTGTATGATCTTTTGGTTCAAGATTTATCCGGAAAATAATTATTAATTATTTTTCAAGTAGGAGATAAATTTTGAAAAGGATTGGAATACTATATAAAGGCTAGGAGTTCTTGAAAAAAAATTTTTGATTTTTTTTTGGGAGAAAAACGTTTTTTAATAATAAAAAAAATTTGTTTTTCTTCCACATCAAAAATTCGGCTTTCTTGTGAGAGAGAAAAAGAAAGAAAATCCCATTGAATCAAAACTGCGAGGAAGGTTAAACCGAGTGATAATTTTTCATAGGAGGTTAACCGGTTCTTGTTTTGTAGTTTTGAAGAAAGAAATTGGATCAAATTCTCAACGAGGATCATCGGAATTGAGAATGAGGGATCTAGACTTCAGAAAGTATTACTGGTCGCTTGGATTCATAGAACGTGTGCCCACACACACTCTGAGACGTGGAACTCGAGAATAGTAGAGAAGACATGTTGGTCAAACGCTCTAGCAATTCCGAATCCAAGAAATAAGGTACGCTTGATCATGAATTAATTTATTGTTATATGCATCATGAGCTTCTTTTCCGGAAACGGCATAAAATTTTTAAAACTTCCACTGCGCCGTAACTCCAATATCGGATCCGATTTTTCCAACAACTGGTATCAGAGCCAACTAATGATCATGCATATAACATAAATTATTTGATCAAATAAATTTCTCTCTATGCATTAATGAAATATTTTAGAGAGTTGGCACTCTAGGTTTTATTTTGAGTATGTTAAATATATTATGAATTGATGTATGGATGGATGCTTTATATTATTTTGATAATATATGATGCTTGTTCAATTTTGCCAGTCATGATTCCATAGAGGTTAGAATTTGTATCTAGGTTTTTCAAGTGTAATAGATGCGGTCTATAATTACCGCTAGGTCGTTCTTTCAATTCTTAGAATTTTTGTAGACCGGAAACGGCATAGGAATTTTTTTGTAAAATTAGAGCTACAATGGATTCAAGGAGATTGAAGATGAACGAAGGTATGGAAATTTTCAAAGTATGTGATTTTTTTTTATTTTTGGAATTTTTTTTAATTAAAAAACGTTTTTTTTGTATTAAAAAAAATCACAAGAATCTTTTGAAAATTTAATTTCCAATGATATGTGATTTTGATAATTTGGAAATCAAA
The DNA here is from genome assembly GCA_025413485.1 of Ficus microcarpa. Taxonomy (NCBI): domain Eukaryota; kingdom Viridiplantae; phylum Streptophyta; class Magnoliopsida; order Rosales; family Moraceae; genus Ficus; species Ficus microcarpa. The sequence goes on along the minus strand of CM046381.1, from coordinate 1,872,735 downwards.
ATTGAAAATTTAAATTTAAATTTAATGGATATTATTATGAATTTTAAAATTTTGTAATTTAAATTTGAAATTTGGAATTTCAAATTTTAAATTTGGAAATTTCAAATTTTAAAATTTAAAATTTAATAAACCGGATTTTTAATTTAAATTTTGATATTTTGTAATTTTGATTAAAATTAAAAATCACATATAATCTTTTTTGAAATTTAAATTTAATTTTAAATTTAAAAAGATGTGACATTGGAGAAGGAAGACACATTGAAGAAGGATACACGGCATGGATCTACAAATGAAGGCCGATATATGTTTCGGTTAATTTTTGTAAATTTTTGCAATTTTCTTTTCTCTAGGATGGAATCATGATCCACGGCTATTTACATATTATGCAAACCATGGATGATGACTTGCTATATGAAAATGTTATACTATTTCATGATGTATTGATAACATGCCATATAGACTAGGGAGTGCCACTCAATAAATATTGTTTATGCATGAAAAATAAAAACCATAATTTAAGAGATTGAGTGGGAGAAGGTTTTACACACTAAGACCTACGGCTTGCAGCGTTGGTCCAATAGTTACGCATGGTAGCGCCTACTACTCGGTTTCGATCCGGGAATTCCCTTCGGATAGGTATCTTACCTAGAGCGCACACTGATTTGGATTTCTGAAATGATAACAATTTTGGGCATATTTTATGTTTATATCACCCCTCGGTGGCGGATGTAAAATATGGATTCAAAATTGGAAACGATGGTTACACACTCATACTACTTTATTTATTAACCCTCCCTCGAGGCTCTGTTATGTAAAGTAGTGGCCAAATAAACGATAGTTAATATATATTTAATGGAGTTTGTTCCATGGATGAATATGTATTAATCGGAAGGGATCCGTGTTCTTGGCTAGTTATTCTATGACTACCCCTCGGTAGCTTAGAAAGCGGTAGCTAGGAATTGTCGTTGTAAGGTATGTGTTTTAAGGGTTTTACACATGAACATTTAGATTGCATATAGATCTTTTTGTTTCATTACAAAATCATATTTTATAAATTGATAGGATGTTTGCTCATACTTATTACATGTTTTCTTATTATAGATCAGAATGTCAAGCCCTTTATCTGTGATACTTACGCAAAACAAATTAACTGGCGAGAATTTTAATGACTGGAAAAAGAACTTGCTAATCGTCCTAAACTTTGAGAAACACAGTTTTGCCCTAACCCAACCTCGACCACCTACGCCTGCGATCGATGCTTCTGATAGGGATTTTGTAGCGCTTGAGCGCTGGGACAATTCCAACCTTAGTGCCATGTGCTATATTCGGGCGAGCATGTCTAACATACTCCAGAAACAACATGAGGAACATCAAACTGCTAGGCAGATCATGGATAACTTGGAGGAAATGTTTGGTGAACAAACTATCCAGGCTAAGACCGATGCTATCAAAGGTCTCATGAACTGCAGGCAGAAGGTTGGAACTACCATCAAGGAGCACATGATGACAGTCATGGCTTATTTGTCTGAAGCTCAGGCAAATGGGGCTGAGATCGATGCTACAACTCAACTGGTTGTGGTTTTTCAAACCTTATCCAAGGATTTTGATTTGTTTCAGGCATCCTACAACCTTAACCGGAAGGAGATGTCTTTAACAGAGTTGATGAAGGAGTTGCAAGCCTTTGAGAACATTTTTAAGGGTTCTGGATCTAAGGCTGAGGCAAATTTGATGAACCTAGTTCGTCTGTTCCTAATCCCAAAAGGAAGAAGGAAAAAGGAAAGAACAAAGGGAATAAGCCTGCGGTGAATGCACCTGCTTCTAAGAAGTCTACCAAGACTAAGAAGCGGAAGGTGGATCCCAAAAAGGTTAAGTGCTTTCACTGTGGGAACAAAGGACATTTCAAGAAGGATTGCCGAGATTTCCTGGCTTTGCAAAAGCAGAAAGGTAATTTCAATGTCCTGTATCTTGAGGGTTATTTAGTGGAAGAATCTAAGGGCAATTGGGTTATAGATTCTGGAGCTACTAACCATATTTGTATTTCTCTACAGGGGTTCAAGGTAACGAGAAGTCTGCATAAGGAGGACTTTACGTTAAGAACCGGCGATGGGACGCTGGTGCGAGCTGAAGCAGTGGGAGAAGTGCATCTTTATTTTGATGAATTTAGGTTTATTGTTTTGAGACATTGTTTTTATGTTCCTAATTTTAAGAGGAACCTAATTTCGGTAGCTTGTTTAATTAAAGATTCTTATTCAGTTTCTTTTAATAATAAAGTTGTTATTAGGAAAAACAATTCTCTTATCTGTAATGGATGGATGCATGGAAATCTTTATTTTATCAAACCTAAGATGCACTCACTGCTTGATACAGAATTGGAAAAGAACTCTAAAAGACATAAGTCTTCTCACTCTAACAAATCATATCTTTGGCATTTACGACTTGGTCACATAAGCCTTAACAGAATTCAAAGGATGGTAAAAGATGAATGCCTCGACTTGTACGAGGTTGAACCTTGGCCACAATGCGAATCCTGTTTGGAGGGCAAGATGACTAAACGGCACTTTGCTGCCAAGGATGGTCGTGCCGAGAAACTTTTAGAACTTGTGCATACAGATGTTTGTGGTCCCATGAACATAGAAGCACGTGGTGGGTATGAGTATTATATCACTTTTATTGATGATTACTCAAGGTATGGATATGTCTATTTAATGACCCGCAAAAGCGAAGCCTTTGACAAGTTCAAAGAGTTTCAGGCTGAAGCGGAAAAACAATTAGGCAAGTCCATTAAGACACTTCGATCGGATCGAGGTGGGGAATACCTATCGGATGAGTTCTTAGGATATTTGATAGAGAATGGGATACAATCCCAGTTGACTGCACCTGGTACTCCTCAACAGAATGGTGTAGCTGAGAGAAGGAATAGGACCTTATTGGATATGGTCCGGTCTATGATGAGTTATTCCACTTTACCTTTATCATTTTGGGGGCACGCCATACAAACTGTATGCTATCTTCTGAATAACGTTCCCTCCAAATCGGTTCCTAAAACTCCTTATGAGTTATGGACGAGTAAGAAACCTGATTTGAATCATATTCGAATTTGGGGTTGTCCGGCACACGTCCTGGATAAGGAAGCGAAGAAATTAGAGTCACGATCAGAAGTGTGCTTGTTTGTTGGCTATCCAAAAGGGACAAAAGGTGGTCTGTTCTATAATCCAAAGCAAAATAAAGTCTTTGTTTCAACACATGCAACATTCCTTGAGGAAAGTTACATGGAAGACTTTAAACCTCATAGCAAAGTAGTGCTTGAGGAGATGACTTCGGGTTTGGATGTTCCTAAAGTCACAGAAAACTCTGCGGAAAAATCACTAAAGAATCAACAACCACAGGAGTTTCGTCGTAGTGGGAGGATTATCAGGGAACCTGAAAGGTACATGTTCAGTGGTGAAGTTTATGAAGCAGAATCCATAGAACATATTGATGATCCAGCTACGTACAAGGAAGCTATGGAGGATGTTGATTCTAGTCTTTGGCAAAAGGCTATGAATGCCGAGATGGAATCTATGGATTCCAACGGAGTCTGGAAACTTGTAGACTTACCCCAAGGCATAAAACCGATTGGGTGTAAGTGGGTATACAAGAGGAAGAGAGGTGTGGATGGGAAAGTGGAAACTTTCAAGGCAAGACTTGTAGCGAAGGGCTATACGCAGAAAGAAGGAATCGAATATGAAGAAACCTTCTCGCCTGTAGCAATGCTTAAGTCAATCCGCATTCTTTTATCCATTGCGGCTGCTCTCGATTATGAGATCTGGCAAATGAATGTCAAGACAGCTTTCTTAAATGGCTCTCTTGAGGAAGATATCTATATGATACAACCAGACGGATTCAAGGCAAAAGGCCAAGAAGACAAAGTATGCAAGTTGCTTAAATCCATTTATGGATTAAAGCAAGCATCTCGTTCTTGGAATATTAGGTTTGATCAAGCGATCAAAACTTATGGATTCGAATAAAACATTGATGAACCATGTGTTTATAAATGTATCAAGAACGAGAAAGTGGTGTTCCTTGTACTCTATGTGGATGATATATTGCTTATTGAAAACGATGTGGCAATACTATCATCTGTCAAAGTATGGTTAGCCAAACAGTTTGACATGAAGGACTTAGGGAAAGCTAGTTATGTTCTTGGTATTCAACTCTTTAGAGATAGAAAGAACAAAACGATAGCACTCTCCCAAGCTTTATACATTGATAAAGTACTTGAGAGGTTTTCTATGAAGGATTCCAAGAAAGGTGCTCAACCTTTCAGGATTGGAATCAAACTTTCTAAAGATGACTGTCCCAAGACATCGGAAGAAAGGGAGCGTATGAAAAATGTACCTTATGCATCAGCGGTAGGTAGTCTTATGTATGCTATGTTATGCACTAGGCCTGACATTTGTTTTACGGTTGGTATGGTAAGTCGATATCAGTCGAATCCGGGACGAACCATTGGGCTGCGATCAAGCATACACTCAAGTATCTACGGAGAACGAGGGATTATATGCTAGTGTATTCCGGTCAGGACCTTGTTCCTATAGGATATACAGATTCTGATTTTCAATCAGATCAGGATTCAAGGAAAATCGACTTCATGATCTGTCTTCACCCTTGGAGGTGGTGCCGTTGTGTGGAGGAGTGTTAAGCAATCTTGTATTGCTGACTCGACCATGGAAGCCGAGTATGTGGCAGCCAGTGAGGCATCGAAGGAAGCGGTTTGGCTCCGCAGGTTCCTTAGTGACCTTGAGGTCGTTCTTGGTATGGATAAAGCTATGGTGCTTTACTGTGACAACAGTGCAGCAGTAGCTAATACCAAGGATCCTAGGCATCATAAGAGGAGTAAGCACATTGACAGAAAATATCACATTATCAGAGGCTTTGTTGAGAGTGGAAATGTGACGGTTTGCAAAATCGCATCGGAGGACAATCTTGCTGACCCGTTCACGAAGACTTTGGTGGCCAGAAGATTCGAAGAACACGTCGAAGGCATGGGGATGCGTAATATGTCACATTTACTCGCTTAGGGCAAGTGGGAGATTGTTAGGATCTATAGGTGCCCTAAGGGTAGAAAATCCCTAATAGAAAATCTTAGGGATTTTCTGTAAATATGACATTTTGATATTAATAAGAGGAAATTATTCATGTTTAATAAGTTGTGTCCTATTTACTTTTATTTGTTGATTGCATAATTATTTTGAGCAAACATAAAATACTCCTAGGCTGTTGGTAATATATCGAATTACCATATGTATACGGGGTATGCATAGAAGACGTGGTAATTTGATAACAGTCTAAATAAATAGTCCACAATCAACGGAATAAGATTTGGGAATCTTATTCATGATAAGATTGTAAAGGTTGTCTACTTCCTTGGAGGGATGGTTTGTCTTGACCATCGGATAGGTTCCGAGTAGAAATTTTAATGTATACCAGTATTGAGGTATGACATTGGACTAGACCTAAAGTGTTAATTGATTCGGTTTAATAATTCCGTTTATAAGAATAAATGATACTTTGATTATCATCCTGCATTAATCTTAATCCTGAAATGATTACTTGAGTTCGCATCCATGACTTATGTACTTTGATGCACTAAAGGTGAGACACTGTTAATTCATGGTCAACATACTTGTGTTTTGGGTGCATGACTTATGGATGGAGAAATCAAGATTCATAGATACGGAATCCATAGCTATCTTAATGATAGTAAATGTTATCTACTTAAAGGTATTATTCGGGGATTGAAATATAGCATAACAAGATCTTGGCCATCGGTTTACTTTGTGTTCTCTTGTGGTTTTCCAATTGTATGGTTTTACAATTGGTGATTCTTTCAATGGAGAATAATTGAACTTTAAGTTAAAATGATTGAAAAGGTAAAACGGAAAAAGTCCTTAACTCAATCATGAATAACATATGGGGATTAAGCAAGCGATGAATAAATCATGGAAGAAACACTACGTGAGAGAGCTTTCGTAATACGGTATGTAAACAGGAGTTCAGCTTCAAACTTTTAGTGGAATAGTTTTGAAGTTGATAATTGATGGATAATTAATCTGGGATTAATTTTTCACAATTATAGGAGCCTCTTTACATATTTCCATCGGGTCCCTCTATTAGCTCATATAGTTCCATGAAGCGTCTCGGGATTTATTCCTAATGAGATCGGTAAATTGTAAATGGAATTTTGTAATGTCTATTAAGACATGGTACTCTCTAACATGCAATCCATAAAGGATTGGACATGTGAAATTTGTAGACAAATGATTTGTCAACATGTGATTGGTTAATTTGAATTTTGAAAATAAGATTGTATTTGAATTTTGGAAAACAAAATTTCTCTCTCCTAATTAAAAGTGGTGCACGTTTTTTAATTATATGGAGGGAAGAAAATTTTGTTTCAAAATTATTTAGATATATTCCTAACATTTAATTATTAATTGGTTTAAATAATGGAGATTATTTCATGAATTTTTCTTTCCTAATTAAATAGATGCATGGTTTTTGTGAGGAAAGAAAATTTGAAATATTTCATTAATTTAAACTAATTAATATGGATAATGTTTATGGAAAATATTTATTCAAATATGTGAATCCTATTTAAATTCGAAAAGGTTTAAAAGAAGTTTGAATCTAGATAGGACTAGGATCTTTTGACTAGTCTAGATTCTTGATTTAAAATTTAAACCACCAATTAAGATTTCTCTCACTTTGTGGCCGAATTTTAAAGGGGATTTCCTCTTGAAAATTATTTTTATGTTCAATGAATCTAGCCCTAAAGTTGTATGATCTTTTGGTTCAAGATTTATCCGGAAAATAATTATTAATTATTTTTCAAGTAGGAGATAAATTTTGAAAAAGATTGGAATACTATATAAAGGCTAGGAGTTCTTGAAAAAAAAATTTTTTGATTTTTTTTTTGGAGAAAAACGTTTTTTAATAATAAAAAAAAATTTGTTTTTCTTCCACATCAAAAATTCGGCTTTCTTGTGAGAGAGAAAAAGAAAGAAAATTCCATTGAATCAAAACTGCGAGTAAGGTTAAACCGAGTGATAATTTTTCATAGGAGGTTAACCGGTTCTTGTTTTGTAGTTTTGAAGAAAGACGTTGGATCAAATTCTCAACGAGGATCATCGGAATTGAGAATGAGGGATCTAGACTTCAGAAAGTATTACCGGTCGCTTGGATTCATAGAACGTGTGCCCACACACACTCTGAGACGTGGAACTCGAGAATAGTAGAGAAGACACGTTGGTCAAACGCTCTAGCAATTCCGGAATCCAAGAAATAAGGTACGCTTGATCATGAATTAATTTATTGTTATATGCATCATGAGCTTCTTTTCCGGAAAATGCATAGAATTTTTAAAACTTCCGCTGCGCCGTAACTCCAATACCAGATCCGATTTTTCCAACAGGGCCCACATGTTAAAGGAAAATAATAAGATCAAGTTAAAAATGGATGCATAAATGAACATAAATGGTTCATGCATATGTTATATGATGATTGTATGTTTTCAAGATGTTTAAAAATAAAAATGTTTTGTGAGATTATGTTTGTGCTTACTGGGCGAAAGCTCATTCAGTTATATTTCATACTGTAGGTAAGAAATATGCAGCCTAAATGATGGGTCATGTGTGGACGATGCGGCGGATGAAGGGCGTTATGGATACCACTACGCATAAATTCCGCAATCTTTTTATAAGTTAAGAAGTTTTTGTGTATACGTCTATATGGTGAAGACAAGTTATGTTACCTAGTATTTTATTTTGGTACTAAAGACTTTAAACGACATTTTTTATTTCAGTATGTATGTAAGATAAGTTCCTACGAGCAAACCTTTATATAATTAAGTTTCAAAAAAAAAAAATATTCCCAAATTTTTAAGCAAAGTAAGTTAAGTAAGTATGAAGGTGTCGGCCCTACGTAGGAAGGGGTTGTCACAAAGTTGGTATCAGAGCGGTATCCTGCCAGCCTACTTCATCTTGCTCTACATCGTTCCGCAATAGCCCAAGTAAGTTAAATTATTTTCTTACGCTTAGAATTAGTTAAGATCTTACGTACGCATCTCTCGTCGATGGAGAATGTTGGGCGCAAGGATGACGTTGGGTTGTGCCTTAACTCGGTGGTGGCAATCAAGTAATGTATGTATATGATGGGAAATTTTATACTTCCCTAAGAGATATGACCTGACCATGAACTTATGATATGAAAAAGGTTATGGAAAGAAGATTATGGTTCTGTATAAGAGACATGATTTCATGAAATTTTTGAACACAAGAAGCTTATTTTTATCGTTTCTATACAGAACCATGCCACCAAAGCGTAGAGCGACACAAGCCCAAAACGTCGATCTCGCAGCCCAACTGAACGAGCTAAGGCAGATGATGTTAGCCCAACAACAAGAGATAGGTGGGCTTAGAGCACAACTGGCTCAGCAGAATCAGAGACCTCCTGAGGCCAGGGTACCACAGGCACCTGAGGATCAGCCTGCTGCACCGGAAATTCCTAATGTGGACCCGGTGATTCCGGAACACCTTGTGACCCCTGAAGTACCTATGGCGCCGGTAACTGCTCCACCAGCACCTCGAGTTTGCACTCCGGCAGAATTGTATCACGAATTTCGGCGCATGAAGGTACCGAAATTTGAAGGGTCTACGAACCCTATTGAGGCCAATAATTGGCTAATCGACCTCCAGGTTGTCCTGAACTTCCTCGGACTCAACGATCAGGAGAGAGTCCTTTGTGCGTCCTTCATGCTGAAGAAAGACGCTCGCCTATGGTGGGAGACAGTTCAGATTCGACGAGACGTTAACCAGATGACGTGGGAAGATTTTGTTAAAGAATTTAGAGAGAAATACTTCAACACCGAGGTCATGGAAGCTCAGCAGGACGAGTTCAACAATTTCCGTCAGGGGAATTTGTCTGTGGCGGAAGCGGTGAGAAAGTTCGAGCAGCTGGCACGTCTCTGCCTTTACCTTATCGGTTCCGAGAGGGACAAAGTAAGAAAGATGATGAGGATGTTCCGCTCAGACTTGGCCGTGGTAATTAGCAGTGGCCCCCACCCACCACTCATTGTGGCCGAATGTGTAAGCCGAGCAGTTCGAACTGAATATTGGGTAGGACAGAACAAGGCTCAACGGGCTAAGTTCTTTAAGGAGAAGAATGAAGAGAAGGCCCTAGCCAAACAGAACCAGGCCAGACCAGGCCAAACCTTGCAGCCGAAGGGTCAAGGAGGATCTTCTGGCCAACACGGCAACAACAAGCCGTATGGCAACAACCAGCAGAAAAGGAAATGGAATGCTGGAGGACAGGGGAATCAACAGAATTTTCTCCAGAAGAAGAACACTCCTGACAACAATGGAAATCCCACTTGTCAGAAATGTGGGAGAAAGCACCCGGGAGACTGCCGAGCCAGAACCAATCGCTGCTATTTGTGTGGCAAAGAAGGCCACTATGCAAAGAATTGCAATGCCAACTTCCAGAACCAGCAGAACCACCAGAGAGGTCAAGGAAATCAGCTGCACGCGGTACAGATGAAGCTTGAAGGACCTGTAATCCCTCAAGGCCGAGTTCAAGCTTCGGAACCACAAGGACGCATCTATGCCTACACCAAGGAGGATGTTCAAGCTGTACCATCCACGGTGGTGACAGGTCAGCTTCCTTTTGCCCAACAAGATGCCTATGTGTTATTTGATTCTGGAGCTACACATTCATTTACGTCGCCTAAGTTTGCTAAGAAACTAGGTAGAGACAATGATAGAATTGGAAGAACTTTCAGAACTGCATTACCCTCCGGGGAAATCTTGTTGTCTGATTATTGGATACGTCATGTTCCAATAATTATATGCGGTAGAGAGATGTACGTCAACTTGATCATCATTGATCCGTACGACTACGACGTAATCCTGGGTATGGACTTCCTGGGAAAGTACAACGCAGTTATAGATTGCCAACGTCGCGCTGTTACGTTCAAGCCAGTTGGAGATAAGGAGTTCATCTTTAGAGGATCGACCCCAAAATGGCCGAAGATGTTTATTTCTGCACTAAAGGCTAGAAAGTTGTTGGCAGAAGGATGTATTGGATTTCTAGCCAACATGGTGGATAAGACGCAAGAAACCAAGAGTAAGCCGGAAGAAGTACCGATAGTCAAGGAGTTCATAGAAGTCTTTCCGGAAGATTTGCCAGGATTGCCGCTAGAGCGAGAAATCTCTTTTGAGATTGAGTTACTCCCCGGATCAGCACTAGTGTCCAAGGCACCTTATAGGTTGGCGCCTGCTGAACTAAAGGAATTGCAAGTTCAGTTGAAGGAGCTCCTGGATCGAGGATTCATTCGTCAGAGCTATTTACCTTGGGGAGCTCAGGTTCTGTTTGTTAAGAAGAAAGACGGCACTCTTAGGATGTGCATCGACTATCGAGAATTGAACAAGATCACCATCAAGAATAAGTATCCTTTGTCTAGGATCGACGATCTATTCGACCAACTGAAAGGAGCTTTAGTCTTTTCGAAGATTGACCTGCGATCAGGATACCACCAGCTCCGAATCAAGGAAGGAGATGTTCCGAAGACGCCGTTTCGTACACGATATGGACACTACGAGTTCCTTGTTATGCCGTTTGGACTGACGAATGCTCCAGCTGCATTTATGGACCTGATGAATCGAGTGTTCAAGGACTACTTGGATAAGTTCATTATTGTCTTTATAGACGATATCTTGATTTATTCAAGGTCAAAGGAGGAGCATGAAGAGCATTTAAGGATTGCTCTACGGATTTTGAAGCAAAACCAGCTTTATGCCAAATTCATTAAGTGTGAATTTTGGTTGGAAAAGGTTCATTTCCTAGGACATGTGGTATCTAAGGAAGGCATATCCGTAGATCCAGCCAAGATTGAAGCAGTAAGTAAATGGCCAGCTCCTAAGAACGTCACCGAAGTACTTAGTTTCCTCGGTTTAGCAGGCTACTACCGACGGTTTGTCGAAGGATTTGCCAAGATCGCGGCTCCACTCACCGCACTCACAAGGAAGGGAAAGAAGTACGAATGGACGGCTAAGTGTGAAGAGCACTTTCAAGAGCTCAAAAGTAAGCTGACGAGCGCTCCAATCCTCACAATTCCCGTCGTGGAGGAAGGGAACTTCGTGATATACAGCGATGCTTCCAAGATAGGATTGGGAGCCGTATTTATGCAGAACGGAAAAGTGATCGCGTATGCTTCTCGACAGCTTAAGGAACACGAGAAGAACTACCCGACACATGATTTGGAGCTTGCGGCGGTAGTATTTGCCTTGAAGATTTAGAGACACTACCTTTACGGCACTAGGTGTGAAGTTTATACGAATCATCAGAGCTTGAAATATATCTTCACACAAAAGGAGCTTAACATGAGACAAAGGAGATGGCTCAAATTGGTGAAGGATTACGACATAGACATCCGATACCATTCTGGGAAGCCTAATACGGTAGCCGATGCCCTTAGTCGGAAGTCGTCTTCCTCGCTAATGTCGATTCAACCATTGATTGAGCCTCTTCAAAAGGAGCTTGTGGAGGCCGGAATCGAGCTTGTTACGGGAGGTTTAGCTGCCCTAACCTTCCAACCTACCATTTTGGACGGTATGAAGGAGCGTCAAGAAGCAGATGCCTCGCTACTTAGGACGAAAAATGAAGTTCTAGAAGGAAAGGAGTCGGACTTCAATGTATCTGATGCAGGCATACTCTATCAGAAAAATAGACTATGCATTCCTAACGAGGATGAGTTGAAAGAACGAATCATGAAAGAAGCTCACGAGACTCCGTATTCCGTTCATCCCGGAGCCACGAAGATGTACAAGGATTTGAAGGAAAGCTTTTGGTGGCCCAAAATGAAGAATGATGTTGCTACGTTTGTCAGTAAATGCCTTACTTGTCAAAAAGTGGAGGCGGAACACCAACGTCCAGGAGGAGAACTGCAGAAAATTTCCATCCCCGAATGGAAATGGGACCAAGTAACGATGGATTTCGTGGTTGGACTACCCCGAACTCCTAACGGCAATGATGCTATTTGGGTGATCGTGGATCGATTGACAAAGTCCGCACACTTTGTGGCCATCAAGCTCAGTTTTTCAGTGGAACAACTGGCGGAATTATACGTGGCGCAGATCGTTCGCTACCACGGGATTCCAAAAACAATTATCTCGGATCGCGATGGTCGTTTCATTCCAAATTTTGGAACAGTGTACATGAAGCGATGGGTACCAAGCTCGCGTTTAGCACAGCTTTTCACCCTCAAACGGATGGACAATCGGAGAGAACCATTCAGACGCTAGAAGATATGTTGCAAGCATGTGTAATGGACTTCAAGGGAACTTGGGATAAGAAGCTTCCTTTGATTGAGTTCTCGTACAACAACAGTTTCCAAGCTACAATTGGAATGGCTCCTTATGAAGCCTTGTATGGGAGAAGATGTAGATCTCCGGTCCATTGGTACGAGACAAGAGAGAAAGAGCTTGTGTCTACGGACTTCATTTGACAAACCACGGAAGCCGTAAAGCTTATACGTCAACGGATGGAAACTGCATTTAGTCGACAAAAGAGTTATGCCGACAAACGCAGAAGACCTCTAGAATTCCAAGTAGGAGACTTGGTCTTCCTCAAAGTCGCACCCTTCAAAGGAGTTATGAGATTCGGAAAGAAGGGGAAATTAAGTCCAAGGTATATAGGGCCATTCGAGATACTCGAAAGAATTGGTAATGTGGCCTATAAGTTGGCCCTACCCCAAGAGTTAGCATATGTGCACAATGTATGTCATGTGTCAATGCTAAAGAAGTACATTCCGGATCCGTCAACGTACTGGATCACAAACCAATCGAGATTCGTGAAGATCTGACTTATGAGGAGAAGACGGTTCACATATTGGCACGAGAAGAAAAGGTGCTAAGAAACAAGGTTATACCTTTAGTCAAGGTATTATGGCGAAACCGTGATATTGAGGAGGCGACATGGGAACGTGAAGAAGACATGAGGAGAAACTACCCCGAATTGTTCTAATTTTTGAGGACGAAAATCCTTTAAGGAGGGTAGGTTGTAAGACCCGAACTTTTCCTGGACTTATGATTTCCTTGTTCATAAGAAATTAAAGTCCAAATTATGTGTTTATAAGGTGTTTCATGAAAAATTATGAATATTAATGAGAAATTCATAATTTTATTTACCAACATTTGAGTCCTCATTAAATTGACTATGAGGCTTCATGAATGATTGATTAACTATGTATGAGGTTTTTAAAGGAAAAAGAACGGGAAAGGATGTGATTTTACGAAAGTCAAAGGTCCGACCGAAAAAGTCGACCTTGACTAAGGAAAATCAAATAATTGACTTTACAGTATGATGAAAGACAGGAAAGAAAAGAGTTGACGAACACTTTCTTTTGATAAATCACCCTAGAAATCAAGCGCACCGAGTTAGGATTAAGGGTGAAAAGGTCTCCGAAAAATAAGAAAGAAATTTTTACGGTTCGATTTTACACACAAAAAAATTTTAGACCGAAGTACAGTATGAAAATAGGGAAGCACAGCATTAGAAATATCTGTGTGGCACAAACAAAAATGAATTATTTTGGGAGAATAGCCAAGAGCCAAACAATACCCTTGTTTTTAAGGGTGATGACCTCATGAAGTTTTTAAGTCATGACATCACAAGCTCTTAGGTGGCTTTGGAAGAAAACTCTAGAAGCTTCCCACCACCCATTGGTTGCCACCTACACCCCCCTTTGGCCGGCCAACATACTCCCCCTTTCTCTATAAATAGTGACCCCAAAAACCCATTTTAATTCACAAAACCAAGGGAAACTCTTGCCATTTTTCTTCACAAAAATCCGTGGGTAAGGAGGAGAAAAAGAGAAGAGAAAATCAAAAATTTCGTTGGGGTTTTTGCTTGGGAGAGTTGGATCTTTGCTAGGGAAAAACAAGAAAAATTTTGAGAACTTGGAGACCCATTTTTGGGTTAGTGTGGCCATGGGTTTGGGGGAAGAAAAAGGAGAGAAAAAAAGTTGAAAATTTTGGGGGAAATCGTTGGTGAGTGTTCGTGTTTGAGTGGATCTACCAAGGAGCCAAGAAAAATTTTGGGTATCCCACCTAGAGCCAAAGCCGTGAGCTAGGAAGCCAAGGAGAAGAAAGGGGATCTTGGATTTCCAAACCCTAACTTGGGTTTAAAGTAAAATATTGAGCCAATCTTGCAATTAAGTTCAAATTAAGCATTTTTATTGTGGTTCAAATTGGATTTGTAAGGACATAAGTCCAATTTTAATTTCAGCCCTAGATGTGTTGGTGTGTGCTTGGTTAGGGATTAGGGTTGGTTGGCTTGTTTATGATGTTTGCTTGCTTGATTTATGCTTGAAAAATTGTTAGGATGCATGCTAGATGTGATTGGTATGTCCCTTGATTTTTGGTCACAAAATCTGCCCAAGACAGTGCTTGTGTGGCTGCTAGTTCAATGGTGGATGTCATGGTGTATGTTTGATCTTGATGCTAGGCTAGAAACCATGCAGCCCAATGATTTGGGTATTCGGTTTAGGGCTGCATGGACATGTGGGAATTACATGCTTGAATTTATGAGACGTTAGAAACGCTGCTTGATTGATGTATAAGCTTCCAATGTGATCGGTCGAGATAGATTCCATGAAATAGGACATAAACCGGACTAAGCAACAGAAACTGTCAGTTCGGATTCAAAACTGGCCAGTTTCGGGAAAGTAAATTTTAAGGCCTTTAGAGGCCGAACTGGGTAAAACTCAAAACACAAAAGTTGTTCAGAAGGGTTTTTCCTAGGGGCCAAGAGGACAGATTTCTAAAATGAGGCTCCAATGGCCTCCGTTTTACAAAAACCCGTGGCTGGTTTGCCCAGACCCAGTTTTGATGACAAGCCAGTGTCAAACAAAAACTGGTACGAATACAAGCCGAACTGGATTTTCCACAAAACACGAAAGTTCTAGCATTTTTCGAGAGCTATAACTTTCGTGAAGACAAGTTTTTCAAATTCAGATTAGATTTTTAACTGACACTGTTTTTCCAAGGACTGTGCAGGGAATCGAAAATTCCTGCGTAGGATTTTCTAAAACTAGTTCAGAAAAACTGTTTTCTTCTAAAACCCACTGTTTTGACTATGGAAACTGTTCCAAAGGCAGTTTCCAACCCTAAATGATTTTTATAAAGATCTATTTTGAAAACATGAATTTTTCAAGTAAAATTAAGAGTTTTGAAATTTTCCTCACATCTTTTCAAGTTAAAAGGAAGAATGGGATTTTAAGCCAAGATAGGGCAAAGTAAACATAACAAGTGTTTTCAGCCCTAAATAGTTTTATAAAAATGTTAATCAAAGAAGTAAGAATTTTTACAAGGGAATTAAAGATTTTTGGAAGATAATTACACAAAGTTTTCCCAAGGTAAGGAAATAAGGTTTTAAGGTAAAAATTGGTAATCAAGCCGACTACGAACGGTAACCGGATATTATATCCGAGTTACAAGATCAAGCCCAAGGATAACCAAGGGTGGACTATTAGTTGACCAAATGTTGACTTTAGTTGACCCACTATTCAATTAAGGTTGACCTTAAGGGTTACCCAATGTAACCCTAAGGGATACACAAAAGATGAAATTGGGCTAGGATTTAAGGGTTAATGGAGATAACCCAATGTTTATGATGTAAGAGTAAAGCCCAAGGTTTAAAAGAAAACCTAGCAGTGTACTAAAGGCTTAGCACCAAAAGAGTTATCCAACGTAACATCCCATGAAATAATCAAAGATTGATTATTCGTAAGCAGTAGGGTGACCAATTGGGACCAAGTAAGGTATCAAGTATTGGGGACATACCACTAAGATGAGGTATAAATGTTGGCTAGGTTACCAACAGTTTATGATAGGATCCTGATCCTATATTTTTCATATAGCAGAAAGTGATCTGCTGTTGCCACCTGATTTGAGGACACAACATTCAGGATACGGCACAAGAGATAAGTACAAACCTCGCCTGCAGTATGAAAGCTAGTAAAAGTATTTTCAGATATGCTATCTTCAAATATGCTATTACACATTTTGTGCTATGTTCTATGTGATGCCATGGTTGCAAAATGCTATGTTACGAAAGTGCTATATTTGCAAAATGTCATGCTTTTAAAAGTGCTATATTTGCAAAGTGCTATGTTTTCAAAAGTGCTATATTTGCAAAATGTCATGTTTTCAAGAGTGCTATATTTGTAAAAAAATATTATGCTTGCAAAAGTACTATGAATGTAAAATGCCATGCCATGTTATGAATGAGATGAAAGTTATGTTATCATATAGTGACATCATAAGGCATGTTCACTAAAGATAAACAACATGGTAAGAAATCACAAGTAAGGTGTCGTACCAACCTCCCATCAGGTGGAGGGTTTTCATGTTCAAGTTATGATTATCACCCTCTCGTTGATGCGAGAGGGTATAATCAATCATGTTTTCCCAAAACCGTTAGGGACCTTGCAACCCCTAACTTTATCTGGAGGCGCGCTTTTCTTCTGGTACGTACACAAGGGGCCCACATGTTAAAGGAAGATAATAAGATCAAGTTAAAAATGGATGCATAAATGAACATAAATGGTTCATGCATATGTTATATGATGACTGTATGTTTTCAAGATGTTTAAAAATAAAAATGTTTTGTGAGATTATGTTTGTGCTTACTGGGCGAAAGCTCATTCAATTATATTTCATATTGTAGGTAAGAAACCTGCAGCCTAAATGATGGGCCATGTGTGGACGATGCGGCGGATGAAGGGCGGTATGGATACCACTACGCATAAATTCCGCAATCTTTTTATAAGTTAAGAAGTTTTTGTGTATACGTTTATATGGTGAAGACAAGTTATGTTACCTAGTATTTTATTTTGGTAGTAAAGACTTTAAACGACCTTTTTGTTTCAGTATGTATGTAAGATAAGTTCTTACGAGCAAACCGTTATATAATTAAGTTTCAAAAAAAAAAATATTCCCAAATTTTCAAGCAAAGTAAGTTAAGTAAGTATGAAGGTGTCGGCCCTACGTAGGAAGGGGTCGTCATAGGTTTTTATTTAAAATCCATGCACACTACTTCAAACGGACAAAGCCATAAGCTTACATCAACATGCAGTGCTTTGGATTCATTCTTAACATTCATTCGTACACTTCTTTCATCATCATGAAAGCATAATATTGGATAACCTTCAAGTTAACCAAATTGTGTTCTTAGGTTAATTCTTTAACCAACACACTTAGATCATATCCATATTGATCATTCACCAATAACCATATTCAAACATGTGAAAAAAAAATATTCACAAGCACTTGGTGAGCAATCATACCTACAGCACTCATTCAAGAACAAAATTCAAACACATGCTTAGATCTAGAAATCAAATCATCCTAAGCATAGATCTAGGCTATTCTAATCACATAAAATCATAACATAGGGAAAAATAAAAATGGTGAGCTTATGCTCTTACAACCTAAGCTTGAAATACACATAAATTCCTTGATTAAAACTTAATGAAATTCTTAGAGGGGTTAAGAGGAATACCCCTAAAGCTTGGTGGGGTCTAGACTTTAGGATGAAAATTTTTTTTTCCTTCCTTGCTCCATTAATCACCAACCAGCCATTTACTCTTTCTTTTCTTTTTATTATTATTATTATTTTTTTCCAGTTCCTAAGGCTAGAGGAGAGGTTGGAAGTGAACTAGAAATTTTTGGGGCCAACTAAATGGTTCACAACTAATCCCACATTACCTATTTATAGGTGAAAAATACCTAATTTCCTATAATTATTTTTATTCTTTAAAGTATATATTTGTCCCTAAAAACAAAATATTTGCTCTTGAGTCCCCATGAGGTGGCCGGCCATGTGGCTGATTTTGGGGCTAAAATCATTTCATAATTATCCATTTTTCCCATAATTTCAAAAATCCCAAAATTCACATATTTATCTTTACTTACTTGGCCTCCAAGTAATGCCATGTTTTGTACTTCCCCTAATACGCAGTCCATTTTCTTACTAATGTAAATATTACAAATATTGTTTTCAACTATTAACAGTACTAAACTACTAAGCAGCAGTCCAGAATTTATCTGTACTTAACTGGACTGCGTGTAGGTTTTTCTTAAAACTTGAAGCTACTAAGTCCTTGTTGCTCTAAATATTATACCTAATTTTTCTAGAGTGTTCGCATGCCTTATTCTTACTTCTTCATTGTAATGACGATTTATTACAGTATAATTTCCATACTGCTGTAGTACCATCTGAATCATACCCTAAATCATCCTGGTTAAACTTTGACTGGAATAAAATCATAAATCCTTATTCTGTCTATTTCATCAAAAAACCTCATACTTGACTTAATAAATTATCATTGAATCTCATAATACTTATAAGAATTCAAACATACTCTTTAGATCATGAGCTTTATGTTGACATACATGATTCAGACTTAGATTTTTCTTGTATATAAGGAAATCATAAGTTTATCAAAATTTTGGGTTATCACACATTTCCTATTGAGGATATATATTGCTATTCTTTTTTAAATTAATTGCAGATTTATGCAAATTATCCTCGAATTATAAACAACTAAACATTAAAAAAGAGGTTTCAAAATTTTTTTTTGAACTTGGTATGACGAAGTCAAACTCTACGTTTTGTAGTAGAGTGAAGTGTTGAATTATAACTAGGCTATTGTTTGCAATCATTTTCTTTGTTCTATTTTAAGTTAAAATTTAATTAAGTTTGTTTTTAATTTAATTATCTTTTATTTATATTTAAAAACTCCAGTGTAATGAGTTGGTGAAAGACTTGTATTTTAGATTTTATTTTCGACGTTTTTTAGATTTCATTTTTTTTAACAATTGTTCGTTAGTAGAATTAGGAAGGTGATTTAATGTTCTGTTTCTCTCCCCCTTTCTCTCTCTTTCTCCTTTTTCTATACTGATTGTCTCTGTCCTTGTTCTCCTTTCAGCATTTTCACTTTTAGACCATTTTCTCTCTCCTCTTTCCTTCTCAATCTCCTCTTTCTCTCTCTAGCTTCAATGGCTTCTGCTCCGACGAAAGGCATCTGCTCATATTGCCAGAACGAGTCGACTCAGTTGAGAAATGGTCGGCAGTTTTGTAATTTGGAATTTGCCGGGCTCTGCGAACCTTGTGGGTAAGAAATATACACATTATACTAATATACTTTTTACTGTTTTTTCTATAGTAAAATGACAGTTTTAACCCCTTATTTTCCCCTACCGGTTGATTTCCCCACAGTGAATGGATGCTTTTGTCCTTCTATCACTTTGAGGATGCTTTTGCCCTCATTAGTCCCTCTATCGGTTTCCCTCCCCACAGTTGAAGGATGATTTTGCCCTCCGAACCCTAATATTCCCCTCTTTTCTTGTTGTCACCCCTCATAACTCTCTTTATTCTTGATGTTTTGATTCTCTCTCTCTCTCTCTAACGTTCTCTTTCTCGTTCCTTATTTTTCAGTTTTTTGGACTTCCAATCCTAATATTCCTTTTTCTTTATTGCTGTTGTTGCTCATAACCCTCTCCATTTTCTCTCTCTATTTTTGATGTTCTGACTATCTCTTTCTCTTTCTCTATCGTTTTCTCTCTTTCTCTCCTTATTTTTCAAAATTTTGCCCTTCAAACCCTAGATTTTGGTTTATGTTGTTTTCCCGGCCGCTTATCTCTTCTTTTTCACTTTCAGTTTCTCCTGTTGATGATTTTCTTTTTGGTGTGTTTGTTTTCTCCGAAGCTTGAAGTGTGGTTTTTGTTTTTTGTTAAATGTTGTCGGGTTTTGTTTTGAAGGTTTAGATTTTTTTTTTGTTTTCCTTTTAATTACTGTTTTTGGGGTTTTTTTTCCCTCTTTTTTTTTATTTTTTATTTTTAAAGTTAGTGTTGATATTCTCTTCTGGGCTTTTCCTTTTCTTCTTCTTTTTTTTTCCCCCAAATGGTGAGGTCTGATTTTTTTTTTTTCATTTTTTTTTGTGGTTGTGTCTGAACCCTAAATTGTGAAAAAAAAAATAAAAAAAATTTTTTGGTCCATTTTTTTTATGATGTTGTTGGGTTTTTGTTTTAAAGCTACTCATTCTCTTTTTTTCACTCTCGGTTTCTACTAATGATGATCTTCTTTTTGGTGTGTTTGTTTTCTCCGAAGCTTGAAGTATGGTTTTTGTTTTTGGTTTTGTTTTAGTTTTTAGTTTTTAGTTTTTAGTTTTTTGTTTTAATGTTGTTAGGTTTTTGTGTTGACGGTTGTTTATACCCAAATTGTGTCAAAAACAAGTGGTCAATTGTTGCACAATTAGGATGGTCGATTCCACTAGGAGGTGATAAAAACAAACAAGAAAAGATTAGCGGAACAAAAATGTTAGAGAAATAAGTAATCAAATAAAGAAAATGAAGAAGTATTTTTGTAATTTTGAAACAAATGTAAAGACAATGCAATTAAAAATGGAGAAAAAATGAATAATCAAAAGTGGTAAGACATCGAGAATCTCCTATATGTTTCGTTTACCTATTTGGATTTTGATTCATAAAATAACTCAATTGAAAGTTTCACATCCCGAATAATCAATCAGAAAATAAAGATTTGAAGAACTTGTGAATTAAAATGTACTTGAATAAATAAAAGTCTCACATTAAGAACTAGCAAAAATTATCTTAGAAGAAATCCAAAAGCGACAATATACCATAAGTAATATTGCAGTAAAAAACTACTTATAAAATAATGCTATCAATACATAATATCATGCAACAATCATATAAAAAGAGCTTGATTAAATTTATATAAAAGTTGACAACAAAATTTATTGATATGAGAAAGAAATAAAATGAAAGAAAATTATTTACTCAAATGTATAAACCTTACAAATCATTGGAGAATCAAAACCCAAACAAATTCACTACACATATAGGATCATCTCTAGCCTCACCAATGAGTCTAGCTGTCACGCCCCACTAGCCTCCCTAAAGCCCACGCGGTGTCTGACCACGCGAACCTGGGGTTGGGTTCGTCACATTACTACTTACTTACTTGATTGAAAATAAAGTTACCCAATTTCTAGAGTAATTTTTTTTTTCTTCTTTTTCTAAAAATCGTTACTAGAAAACTTTTATTGCGGAAATCATAAAACTTTAAACTCGATTAAAGCATAACTCAAAACTGCTTTTCTTTTATAAACTTTATTTCCTTAAAATGTACTCACTCGAGTACTGAGCTTTCACCTATGAGGAAAGCTCCATACATACATACATACATACATAATCTGAATCGTGGACCAGTCCCGACCTAATACGGACCGGTGCAACACGTGGCAACTTGCTTGCCATAACTGCTAAAAACTGAAAACTGAAACATACATGCTGAAACATAATGAAAACACATTTTCATTTTAAACGCATTTCGGAAACCCCGTAGCAGTCCATACCCACGTTTCACAATCCGCGACGCCATCTCTCCACAGCTTGTATCAAGTTTTGTCCGTAGGTCGCTTACCTACAACATGAACGTAAGTAATGAGCTAAAAAGCTCAGTAAGCATAACGTCCTATCCGCATGCAACAAATGCACAAAAACGTGAACCAATTATGATTTATTATAAACATCATTTATGGTCTCACTACTGATCTTATCTTGCTTCTATACCATGTGTGTATGTACTTAGGTACGTAACCATGGAGTGATTGAAGGCGGTCCGTCCAAACCAACTCAAACCATGAAACACACAGTTTAACATGGAGTAGTGGAGGCAGCCCTTCCATATCAGGTCAAACCATGGAACATGCCGTTTGAACTTACCACGAAGGCAAGCTAGTACAACACAACATGCCCTACTGTACTTATCTCATACCTTACCATGTGACTTATTAATAGTGGACATGCTTCGTGATGTCACAAATTTAACGTAAAACATAACATGCTATACATACTAACTTATCACTTAACGTGGGTGACATACTGAATCTTAACATATCAACATACTACATAACATGAACATACATACTGCATAGCTTAACATGAAACATACTGCATACTGAACATGAACTTGCATAACATACTGCATGCTTGACATAACATATTTCATCTTGACATAACATAAACATACTGCATAACATGTACATATTACATAACTTAACTTAACTTACTACATGACATAACATATCACATACTGCATAACATCGTAAATCATGAAATCCCATTCATGATTTCTTGAACACATCATATGTAAACAAACATATGTTCATGCTGTAGGCGGAATTGTACTTACCTTTTCGTCCTTCGTTCTTGCTTAACTGTCCCTTCTAGTGCTGTTCCACTCCTGGTACAGTTGCAGGTTCTGCCTGCTTGACATAGACATGATCTACTTAAACTCGTGAAAATGCTGGTAATCTAACCAACATGTTTACATGATATTGGTTGTATGTCCCTTATACGCAAAACGTCTAACTTGGTTACCAACGGTAACCTGGCGTGCTAAGCCAAACTAAACCTCTAAGGGTTGCTCATCTAAATCTGAACTATCGGGTTATATCTGATAACCCTTTAGCTGAGCTTAACGGTATCGCTTAGGGTTACTTTGGATAACCCGTAAGGATAAACTAACTTAAACTATTAGTCAACCAAAAGTCAACCATGGTCAACTTTGGTCAACTACGGTCAACTATGGTCAACCCTCTATGGTCAACTTTTTGGGTCTCGGGCTTGACCCGGTAACTCGGGTATAACTCCCGATTACCATTCGTGAACTAAACGTTGGCTATAAACTTGCTTGAAAAATACATTTTCCTTACTTGGAAAACAATTAGGAATAAATCTCAAAATTTCACATTTTCTTGTAAAATTCCTTACTTAAATCATAAAATCCAAACTCATGGATTTATGCTTCGTAAAATCATTTTAGGTTGAAAACCGTCATTGGAACGATTTTCCGAGTCAAAACACTCGTTTAAGGTTGAAAAACCAATTTTCTAAAATCATTTGTTAAACTTGTGGTGCAGGAATTTCGGATTCCTTGAGCACCCTTCGTAAAACAATTTTCGTTTTAAAATCAGTGCGTAATCTGAAAAAGTTTTCTTCACGGAAGTTCTAGCTCTCGAAAAATGCTAAAACTTTTGTGTTTTACAAAACTCCTAATTCGGCCTAGAATCGCACCAGTTTTGAGTTGAAACTGGCTGACCCCTGAAACTGGGTCTGGGGACGTAAAAGAAATTAACCACGGGTTTTGGCATTTTTAAAGGCCATTGGAGCCTTATTTTGGAAAACGACTTATGTAGCCCCTAGGAAAAGTTGTTCTGGACAACTTTCGTGTTTTACGTTTTCCCAAATTCGGCCTCTAAAGGCCTGTTATTTTTCGTTTACGAAAACTGGACAGACTTAGTCCGAACCTGCCAGTTTTTCGTGTTACTTGGATTTCACCTCTCCTGCTTCGAAACTAACTCAACCGATCACTCGGGAGCCTAAATGAACAACATGCACATTAACTAACGTCCCACATGTGTTGACATGTCATCCCCTCGTGGCCATGCAAACCGAATCCGGAACTACTATACCCTAGGTTTGCATGTGTGCTAAGGTTGCATAACATGGATTGAATCAAATCAAACCAAACCGAAGCTAGGTCTATCCTCCTAGCAACTTAGCCACTCACGGCTGCACCTAGGGCAGGGACAATACTAACCATTCAACCATGCAAACCATGCATTCATACAAGCATAAAACCATAGCACATAAACATAAACCATGCATAGCTAACTAACATGCTACACACCCTAATCAAGCATCACACCCTTAGCTAGGCATTAACCAAAATTAATTGAGCTTAAGCCCTTACAATCTTGCTTGGAAATACATCATAAATTCCCAATTTAAAGTTTGAACCAAAAGCTTTAGGGTTAGGGCTTTACCTTTTCATTTTCGAAAGTTGGTTCACCTAGGGGAAGCCGAACTCCTTTGATGCCTTGGCTACCCTTTGCAGCCGAATCCTCCCACCAAATGGGTTCCATTTTCAGCCATTACATACACACATACACATAATTATCCATCAAATCTTGCATGGAAAAATTTACTTAAAATTCAAGGGTTTACCTTGACTTACCCATGACTTGGTTAGGGTTATGGATCCGAAATCCTGTCCCCTTTGTTGGCTGCTCTGTCCACGGATTTTGGGTCACCCAAGACACCAAAATTTTTCACCATCTTTGGTGATTCATTGCTGCCAAAGCCGAACCCTTGGTTGCCCCTAAGACCCAAAAATTTTTCGTCTTATTCCCTGCAACTACTAGGCCGAAATCAGCCACCCACCAAGCACCAAAACTCTCCTTGGCTCATGGTTGGTTTCTCTTTCACCTTGCTCGGCCACAAACCATGGTTGGACCCGAAATTTTCTCACTTTCTCTCCTCACTAACCCACGGCTTTTTGGTCAGAAAATCTGGAAAAATTTCCAGATTTTCCTTGTTTGCATCAAGCTCCAAAACCGTGCACACCAAGGTGACTTCACATGTGATTTTCCAATCTTTTTCTCTTCCCTTTTTTCCTTCCACTCCCTCTCGGATTTTTGGGGAAGAAATTGGCCAGAGTTTTGGCTGTTTTTCTTCAATTTTTCTGCACCAAAATCTGTCCACAATGGGTCTATTTATAGGCTTTTTCCAACTTTGGCTTAATTGCATTTTGACCCCAAAAGTTTCCAAACTTTTGACTTGTGCCCCAAGGTGGCCGGCTGTTCCTAGCTCAGCTACAGCTGGGTTTTGATGATGTCATGGCTGATGTCACTTGCTTAGCTCATGGCTTACCTCACATTTTTCTAAAATTGCACTTTTGCCCCCAAAAATGGAAATTCTTGCAAAAATGCCCTCTAGGTGTCCGATTGTCCTATAAATCAACACACCCATCTTATTTTATGATGTCATCATCTCGGTGACTTCATATGTTCATATCGTCAAATTTCTAAAATTTACACTTTTGCCCCAAAGGTGAAAATTTTTGCATTTATGCCCCTAAACTTCATAATTGGCCATAATGCTTGCTTTTTAAGCAAATATCACTCTTTTCATGATTTTATGTGATTTTCTCATACTTGAATCACATATTTTCTAAATTTACGTTTTTGCCCCGAAAGACAAAATCCTTGCATTTTCACCCCCAAAAGTGGCCGGTCCTTATTCTTTTCTTGCAAGGCAAGTTATTACCTTATTGTGACATCATCTAATGACGTCACTTTGCTTACTTCACATATTTTTTCAAAATTTACACTTTTGCCCCAAAAGTGAAAATTTTGACATTTATGCCCTTGACTTTGATCGGTCCTTTTGGGTGACTTCTTGATTGAATCTGTCATTCTTGACCTTAACTAATGCTAGGGATGCTTGATTTCTAGGGTGGCTCTACTGTCTACTTGGGCTATCCCGCCCATACTGACATATTTTGCAGTATTTCCTCATACTGCATCATTTTTCACTATCGAGTCAACCGTTGACCACTCTTGGTCAAACTTTGACTTTCTTGGTCAAAGTTGACTTTTTCGGTCAAACTTTGACTTTTTCGGAACTGCGTCCTAATTCGTCCTTTTCGACCTTAAAGGGCGTTTTCTATCCTTAAAAATCTATTCTGAGTCTTATTGAGCCATAAGACTTCGTAAAACGTGTGAAAAACTCTTAACTGAGTTTTTCCGTAAACATCTCAACATATGCTCATAATTCCTCTTTTAGAAGGAAAATGGCAACATGAAATTCTAGGTATCACACTAGCCTAGCTTACAAAGCATTCTCACAAAATTCTAGAGAGAAAATATGAGAATAAAAGCAAGAAAAAGACGAGAGAAAAAGTGTTAGACTTGGGCTAAAAATCAACAACCTTACACACCTGACCAAATCTATATTTTTAGAGTTTATTGTCACGATCCGACCTATGTAGGGCCGTGATTTCATACTTCCATAACTTAGATACCAACTCTGTAACGACCCGATTTCATGTAGTCGTTACTTTACCATGCTTACTTAAACATACTTCATCTTAAAACTTACTTTTGCTTTACGTAAAAATACAAATCCATTTATGCTAGAGGAACCTATTCTAGTTGTACCAGTTCAGGCTATTCCTCCACAGGAGGAGGATGCCGATGCGGATACTGATGCGGATGTCGATGCAAGGATGGACTGGCTAACCCAGGGGAAGACCCGGAATACACTAAAGTGATCATCATCGCTAGTGATGATAAGGAAGAGATTGAGGAGGAGTAGGAAGAGCTAGAAGAGGACCCCAAAGAAATCTTATTTGACGACGACGACTGGGATGCAGACTCTGAGATCGTTTCTGATGTTACGGTGGAGTAGTTAGCTTGGATCTTAGTTTTGATTCTTTTATTCTTTTTGACCCTAGGATTGTATATATGTATGATGGTTAAGTGGTGGACACTTCCATCTTGACTTCCTATGTATATTAGGCCTGACATGTACCGAACAAATGTTAGAAAATTCTGAAAGACTGTACTCTTTTTGCACGATGTACAGAAACACAAAGTGTATATATGATGTTACGATCAAGTCTTATTCATGACAAGTTTATGATGAGTTTATGATATGATATGATGTTTCTATGACATGATATGATGACGTTATGATGATTTTATGATATGACATGATAAGTTACGATGATTCCATGATATGATATTTTAAGATGTGAATGAAGTAAAACAATATCCATCCTTGTGATGAATAGGAACTAGAAGATGGTCTGCCCACATACACGATTTAACCCAGCTCCATAAGAGCCTAATCTTGCAACAAAGGTAGTTGACTTCAATGATAATTGTTAGAACAGCAACAAGGAACAAATAGGCTTCGGGAACAACTAGCTTGAATGAATCAGATGCCTTGTGATAATGAAGTTCCACCGCAAGATAACCCCAAGCCCCTAGTAGTTCCTTAAATGCCAGAGGTGAATCAAGGGATTCCACGGAATCCAGGAGTTCCGTTAGCACCAGCTACACCAGCAAGGTTACAAGCAAACCCACCTATGGTTCGGGAAGACTTGTTGTCTTAATGGTTTAGGTGTATGAAGGTGCTTGAATTTAAGGGACTTACAGACTTGATAGAAGCCGATAATTGGCTTATTGACATCCAAGTAATTTTGGATTTTATGGGACTCACAGAACAGGAAAAGTTCTTTTGTGCTTCTTTTGCACTTAAGAAGGATGCCCAACATTGGTGGATGACCGTCCAAATGCATAGAAACATTGCAAACATGAGCTGGTAGGATTTTGTGGCTGGATTCAGGGCAATGTACCACAATAGATAAATTCTTGTAGCTCAGCAAGACGAGTTTAATAGTATGAGGCAAGGATTGATGACAGTACTGGAAGCTATTAAGAAATTTGAACAACTAGGTCGCCAATGTCTGGAACTTGTACCAAATGAAATGGAGAAATTAAGAAGAATGATGAAGATGTTTTAGACAGATATTGCCAAACAAATAAGCAGAGGAAGTAGCCCTCCAACCCTTGTAGCTGACTATATCAGTCGAGCTATAAGAGCCGAGTATTGGATTAATCAGGATAAGGAGGTGAGGGCTCAGATCTTTAAAGTTAAGAAGGAAGAAAAGGCTATGTTGAAGCAGTCGCAACCTTAGCAAATCTAGGAATTGTATCCAAAGGGCCAGACCAGTATAATTCTGCTCAAAATTCCAAGCAGTTCGGGAGGAACAAAAGAAAAGGGAATGCTTCCAACCAGGGTCAACATAGGAATTACCTTCAGAAGAAGAACAACCAAGGTACTGGGGCTAATAATTACCCTGTGTGCGCGAAATATGGAAAGAAGCATTTTGGAATTTGTAGAATGGGGACAAATGCCTACTATCTTTATAGCAAGGAAGGCCACTATACCAGGAATTGTACCTCAAATAATCATAATCAGAATCAGCAGTACTTAAACAGGAATTCAAGCAATAAGCTCCATGCGGTGCAAGCCCATATCGAAGGTCCATCGATTGCCCAAGGAAGATTAGAAACTCCTGAACCACAAGCTAGGATCTACACTTACACTAAAGGAGATGTTGAAGCTGGGACTTCTCACGTGGTAACAGGTCATATTTCTATCATCACCTTTGATGCAATCACATTGTTTGATAATAGTGCCACTCATTTGTTTATATCAAACGAGTTTGCCCAGAAATTAGGAAGAAGAGCTGTTAAACTAGATCAACCCTTCAGAACCTCCCTTCCGTTAAGAGAAATTCTTCTGTCTGACTGTTGGGTATGAAATGTTCCAGTAATCATTTATGGCAAAGAATTGTACGTAGATCTTATTGCGATTAAGCTTCAAGATTATGATGTTATCATAGGAATGGACTTCTTAGGAAAGTACAATGCTAAGATTGATTGTCGGAAGTGTTGTGTTATGTTCAACCCTATTGGCGAGGAAGAATTTAACATTTATGGCCAGTCACAAAATTCATCCTCAAGGCTGGTATTGGCATTGAAAGCATAAAAGATGTTAGCTAATGGATGTGAAGGATATTTAGCTAATATGGTGGACAAAGCACAAGAGATTGAGTTAAAGTCGGAAGATGTCCCAATCATAAAGGAATATGTAGGTGTCTTTCCTAAAAAATTACCAGGACTTCCTCCAGAGTGGGAGATTTTCTTCGAGATCAAGCTATTGCCCGGATTAGCACCAATATCCAAGACACCTTTCCGCATGGCACTAGCTAAACAAAGAGAGCTTCAAATGTAGTTGCAAGAGTTGTTGAATAAAGGATTTACTCAACAAAGCCATTCTCCTTGGGGAGCACTAGTTTTATTTGTCAAAAAGAAATATGGATCGTTACGGATGTGTATCGATTATCGGGAACTGAACAAGATCAGTATCAAGAACAAGTATCCTCTCCCTAGAATTGATATTGTTTTTGATCAACATAGGGGAGCATCAGTATTCTCGAAGGTTGATTTACGATCAGGATACCATCAACTCAAAATCAAGGAGGTGGATGTTCCTAAGATGGCTTTTCGAACGTGCTATAGCCATTATGAGTTTCTCGTTATGCCATTTGGATTAGCCAACGCACCAACTGCTTTTATGGATCCTATGAACCGGGTATTCAAGGAGTACTTAGATAAGTTTGTTATCGTCTTTATTGACGATATTCTAATCTACTCAAGGTCTACGAAGGAGTATGAGCAGCATCTCAGGATTGTTTTGGAGACACTAAGACATAATAAACTCTATGCCAAGTTCACGAAGTGTGAATTTTGGTTGAAAAGAGTTCATTTCTTAGGTCACGTGGTTTCGAATGAAGGAATTTCCATCGATCCTACTAAAGTTGAAGTGGTCAGCAAGTGGCCGGCACCGAAAAGCGTTACGGAGATAAGGAGCTTTCTCAGCTTAGCTAGATACTATCGACGTTTCATTGAAGGATTCTCTAAGATAGCTACACCTCTTATGGCTCTTACTCAAAAAGGGGAGAAGTTTGAGTGGACGTAGAAGTATGAAAAAAACTTTGAAGAGTTTAAGAGGAGGCTTACTAGCGCACTAATGTTAATAATTCCTGACGTAGAAGCAGGAAATTTTGTGATTTACAGTGACGCCTCTAAAACTGGACTAGAAGCTGTCTTAATGCAAGAAGGAAAAGTAGTCACCTATGCCTCACGATAGTTGAAAAACCATGAATGGAACTATCCAACGCACGATCTAGAACTTGCGGTGGTAGTTTTCGCATTAAAAATTTTGGAGACATTTTCTTTATGGGAATAGATGTGAGATCGTTATGGATCACCAAAGTCTCAAATACATCTTTATCCAAAAGGAGCTCAATATGTGGCAACGTAGGTGGCTAGAACTTGTAAAAGACTACAATTGCGAGATTCTTTATCATCCTGGGAAAGAGAATATAGTCGACGATGCTTTGAGATGGAAATCATCCAGTACATTGATGTCCATTGGTATGCTATCAAAGTCACTTCAAAAGGAGTTTGTGATTTTGGTTTGGAGATAATTACTAGGAGGTTATCCATTCTAACTCTCCAGTCCAATCTCCTATAATCCATTAAGCTCCATTAAGGGAAGGAGCCCTGTTTGCTCAAGGAGCAACTCTTCCTTGGAGAAAAGGATAAGGAATTCAAGGTCTCTACATACAGAATGCTCTATTCAAGGGAAGGATTTGTGTTCCTAACTTTGAGTTTCTTAAGAAGCAGATCTTGTCAGAGGCACATGAGATGCCATATTCGGTACACCACGGAGCTTCCAAGATGTACAAGGACCTCAGAGAAAACTATTGGTGGCCAAACATGAAGAATGAGATTGCCAAATTTGGGTCAATGTGTTTAATATGGCAGAAAGTCAAGGCTGAACATCAGCAACCTGGGGGAGAACTTCAGGAAATCGAACTTCTAGAATGGAAATGGGAACAAACGATGGATTTTGTAGTTGGATTACCCAAAACTGCAAGTGGGAATGACACGATTTAGGTAATTGTTGACAGATTAACCAAATCAGCCCACTTTATTGCTATCAAGGCTACCTTTTCGGTAGAAAAGCTCATGGAGATTTATGTATCCCAGATTGTTAGGCTACATGGGGTACCAAAATCTAACATTTCTAACTATGATGGACGTTTTACCTCTCGATTTTGGATGAGTGTTCAAAATGATATGGTGTCAAATTGAAGTTTAGCACAGCTTTTCACCCCCAAACTGATAGGCAAACAGAAAGAACCATCCAAACACTGGAAGATATGCTAAGGTTATGTGTTCTAGATTTTAAAGGAAGGTGGGATCAGAAGCAACCTTTGATCGAATTTTCTTACAACAACAGTTATCACGTCTTAATTGGTATGGCTCCAGTTGAAGTGTCATATGGAAGGAAATGGCGATCTCCCATTAAGTGGCAAGAAGTTGGGTAGAAGCAACTCCAAACCGCGGATTTCATTAGAAAAACCTCTAAAGATATTAAGTTGATAAAACAGAGACTCGACGTAGCTTTTAGTTGACAGAAAAGCTATGTTGCTAGACGTCGGAGACCATTGGAAATTCAAGTTGAAAACTCTGTTTTCTTAAAAATTGCTCCTATGAAGGGAGTAATGAGGTTTGGTAAGAAAGGAAAGCTTAGTCCGCGATATATGGGACCATTTGAAATCCTTGAAAGGATTGGAAAAGTAGACTATAAGCTTGCCTTGCCACCAGAATTAGCTTCTGTGCATAATGTTTTTCACGTCTCAATGCTGAAGAAATATATACCTGATTCTTCCCATGTTCTAAGACAGGAACCAGTTGAACTTCAAACAGATTTGACGTATGAAGAGAAGCCAGTCCAAATTTTGGATCGACAAGAAAAGGTCTTGAGCAATGGAATAATTCCCATGGTCAAAATATTGTGGCGGAATCACAACGTTGAAGAAGCAACATAGGAATAAGAAGATGAGATGAGGAAAAGCTATCCCGACCTGCTTTAATTTTCGGGGATGATAATTTTTGAGGGAGGTAGATTCTAATGACCGACTTTTTGATGGACTCGTTATTTCCTTTGATACCAAGGAAATCTAAGTCTGTACTATGTATGCTTATGTGAAATGTATGATCTAATTTATTAGAATATGTTTGAGTTCTTATAAGATATAAGACTCAATGATAGTATGAGGCCTTTTATTGAGAAGGCAGAATCATGATTTATGACTTTGTTCTGGCCTCTGTATGACCAGGATAACTCAAGAATTGAATAAGACGGTATTACAGCATAATAAGCAGTATAGGAATTATACTGTGTCTGATCGTCATTGCGAATACAGAATGAAAAACAAGGAATAGGATCACTTTGAAAAATCAAGAATAATATTTGGAGTGAGGAAGACTAAGTAGTTTCAAGTTCTAAGAAAAATCCATACGCAGTCCAGTTAAGTGCAGATGAATTCTGGGCTACAGTCCAGTATTACAGTACTGTTGTTAGTTAAAACAGTATTAGTATTATCTGGATTATTAAGGAAATGGATTGCATATTAGGAGGAAGTGCCAAACATGGCCCTAATTAGAGGACACATCATCAAATATAATTATCCAATTTTGGGAATTTTTGGTAATTATGGAAAAGTGGATAATTATGAAAAGGTTTTTAGTGGATTAAGCTACACTTGGCCGGACATCTCAAAGGACTAAAGGGCAAATATTTTATTTTTAGGGTCAAATATGCAATTTTAGGAAAAAAATTATGATAAATTGGGGATTTTTCACCTATAAATAGGGGTGGGGTATAGATGAAAAACCATTTAGTTGGACCCCTAAATTTTTGGTTCTCTTTCAACTTTCCTTTCTAGCCTTGGAGAAAAGAAAAAAAAAGAAAAAAAAAAGAAAAACAGAGAGATAGAACAAGGTGGCCGATTGTGGTATTGTGGTGGTAGAGCAAAATTTTTTCTCATTCCAAGACCTAGAACGACCCTCCAAACTTTAGAGGTATTCCTCTTAACCCTCTAAGAATTTCATTAAAGATTTATGTGTATTTCTAAGTTTGAGTTGTAAGAGCATAAGCTCATGTTTTTTTTTTTATATGTTATGGTTTTTATATGGTTGGTGATGATAGATTTATGTGTAGGATATCTTGAATGCGAGCCCTAAGCATGAATTTAATTTTTATGCTCTAAAATGGGTTTTATGATGGCATGTGCTCACCAAGTGTTTGTGGATATGTCTTCACATGTTTGAATAAGGATGATTTATGAATGATGATAATGATGATGACGTGTGTCTGTTGGTTAAGAAATTAATCTAAAAACACAACTTGGTAAGCTAGTAAGATTATCCATATTGTGTTTTTCAAGTAAGAAGATAAGTGTATGTTAAGTGTTATGAACGAATTCGACGTGCTACATGTTGATGTAGGCTCACGGTTTTGACCGTTTAAAGAAGTATTTGAAATTTTAAACGAAAACCAACCAACTACCAAATTGCCAATTTTCAGATTTAACTGGACAGTTTTTTGGAAACCTGATTTTGAGCCCCTTAGAAGCCGAATATGAAAAAAGTCAAAACTACAAAGTTGTAGGAATGGAAAACCCTAGGGAGTAACATGAACAGTTTTTGACAAAGAGGTTCCAAAGGCCTCTATTTTATCGAATTTTCAAACCTGGCCTGTCCCAATTTTATACACGACTGGTAAATTTAAAATGGAAAAATGGATAAGTTAAAGACAGAATTGAGTTTCAGGTAAAGAACAAAGGTTGTAGTTTTTAATGAGATTTACAATTTTCATGAGAAAACTTTTTCAAATTCTCAACTGATTTAAAGATAAAACCGGATTCTAAAACTGTGCAGAATACAGGAAAATTCCTACACACAAATTAAAAAGTAGTTTTCAAAATTTTACAGTTTTACAACTTCTTTTACAAAGAAACTACGGTTTTACGAAAAATAGTTTTGAAAGGTTTCAATCCAATTGGAAAGTTCACAAGTAATTTTTAAAAGGAAATTTTTAGCAATAAATCAAGATAATACTTGATTTATGAAATCAATATATTTTTCAAGAAAACAAGGTATTTTAAGCAAAAAGGATAAGATGGGCCAAAGTTACTTAAAAATATAAGTAACAATTCTTTGACAAATAGTAATCAGTTTGGAGACCAAACTAGGATCGAATGAAATGAATAGTAAGCCCAAGTTACTTAGAATATAGTAACAATTATATGACTAAAGGTAATCGGATAGAATACCAATTTATTATAATAAGGTTTGTATCTATGATTACTGAGAGTAATTGGATTGGATACCAATTAAGTATGTCATGGTTTATGTTAACAGGAGTGTAACCTGTTATTGTGCTTCGTTGAATGATAGACCAATAGCGTAGGACAACTTATAAGTACAACTCCGCCTACAGCATAGACAAAATGTTTTACTACTTTGCATGTTTTTCAAAGCTCATGCATTAATGCTAGTGATGCATATGTTTTATATTCTATGTTGTGGCATCATGAAAGCATGCTCACTAATAATAAATTATAAGGTAAGAATATGATTAAGTTTCAAGAAAGAAACTGTTTTTAAGAACTTGTTTTCAAGAAAGAAACTGTTTTCAAGTAAGAAACTATTTTCAAGTTTGATGTTAAGAAAGTTTTCTTGTGTCATACCGATCTACCACGAGGGCGGGTTTGGTCCATGGTTTGAGTTGGACTGGGCTGGCCGCCCTAACCACTCCATGACTGCGTGCTACGGTACGAACACTTATGTTATGTAAGGGGTTCAAAAATATGCTAACCTAAAAAAGCATAAGGAAGCATAATTGGTCATGCATTCTTCTATTGTAAATGTTTTGCGGAAGAAATAGAGAGAGAGATGCTTTTTATATGGTAGAACAAAGTCATTGAACCACATTCTAGCACAAAATATGCGTGCACTTTGTATAAATATTTCGAGCTCCAACAACGAAAGAAGATCACAAAAATCTAGCTTCTAGTCTAAAACCCTTTAGATAATTTTTCAACTTTCTCGCCGGTGCATTAGTTAAAGCTAATGGATGTTCAACTTATTTTATTTTTTCTTTCCGCATATTACTCTTAGTCTTATAATAAAGGACATGTATAAGATTCATATTTTACTTTCATTAGGGACCTATATTGCAAAATATCAATATCATAAAGAGAAAAAGAAAATACAAGATATGCAATCCACTTTTTCTCTTAAAAGACAAAGAAAAAAACATCCGAGTCTCTTTTTGTTTGCAGAAAATTAAACGTGTCCTTAGAATCTCTTAAAATAATACAAGAATTAATGGGCAAATCAATATACAATATGCGTGTAACACGAAAATGCTTTCTAAAAAGTTGATTGACCGTGATCGACGGGGAAAGAAAGAAAAAACTGAAAATGTAATTAAAAATCCAAAAGTAATTGGACTCCACATGGCTAGCAAATTGGGAAGACTTTCCACAAAGACTTAAAAAGAAAGAAAGTAAAAACATGCACAAAAGTGGTTTTGCGGCTTCCTTGAGGCTAGCTACCCCACTAAACAATGTTGAAGATATTTGTGAAGCACAATATATATATATACACGTA
>CM046381.1:1668071-1837561 GCA_025413485.1 Ficus microcarpa | reverse complement strand
CACACACACCAAGTCTTAATTCTGGTATTATTTGGTATCCAACAATGTAAACTTCAGTTATTGTAGATGTAAATTTCAGTTACCAAGGAAGTGAATTCACGCATAAGAGAATATAGTTAATGTGAATGTAAATTCCCCTTATTTTACATTTATTTCTACATGAATTTACATTACTAGTCACTACAATTCACATTTATAGTAACTGAAATTCATATTGCCGGATATCAACCGGTACCGGATATAAGACCAACCCTCTATATATGTGTGTGTTAATGTTTCATAAACCTTTAGGTCGCGTGCAGAAAAAAAAAAAAAAGAATGATTATGTTTCTCGTCTAATCATGTAATTATTTTTAAAGTCAATAATGAGAATTTAGTAAGTCTCTCAGCCATAAAAAATGAGGAGAGTAAAAAAAATATATCAATCTTTACATTAATCTGGTGGGCAGCCCATTTTCCCCTCATCTCATTTCTTTGCAAACATCTTCCATGGCTGCTACATTATCTGCAATGTTTTTTTATTTTATTTTATTTTATTTTATTTTATAATTAAGTAAAAAGATGAAATGGTCATCACCTTTTGTACTACGGAAATAATATTCATATCTGGAATTCGATCGGGAAAGTTGTGATGCTTCTCTTCTCCTATCCGTTCCCAGCCTGTAAGCTTATGAAGGAGGGCAAAGAAAGTCCTCTTTCACTGATTATTACCACTCTACTATTATTTTTCGTCTTTTTCAGTTTACTTCTCAAGATTCACATTTGTGCACATTTATAACAATAACAACGCGGTATGGATGAAAATATGGCATCAAAAAGTTGAAACATAAAATATTGAGAAGAGTTTTGTAGGTTTCTTAAAGGTTAAATTTGTAATTACCTCGTACTCCCTTTTAAACGGTACAACAAAAGACCAGGAAAAAAGGAACCATTTATGCTTTTCATCTGAGAGTTCATACTTTCTTTCTTTATTTTATTTTGTTTTATTGTTAACGAGTGTAATTGATTGCATATGAAAATGAAAAAGTAAAATTGCAAGTTTGAATAACATAGAATCTTTATTTGTTTTCAAAAGACAACTGAAGTGTCCGACATTGACTTAGGATGAGTTTAGGATTGCCGTGTTTTTTTACATAATTTCTACTTTTATTTCTAGCAAACAGAGAAGTAAAAGTTAAAAACAAAAATTATAAATTTTTAAGTTTTTCAAATAAATATTAAAAATATATTGGTGTTTGTGTAAATGACTTTTGAGTTTTTTTACTAAACACGACATTTGTGTCATAATATGTGTAAAGGACTTTTGGACCTCCAAAAGTCTAGCGCTTAGGCTGGCAAGATCAGAAGATTTGAGAAGTGCTACTCATAATTAATGGCATGTTACTTATTGGAATTGGGGAACCCAACACCAATTTCGCGTAAATAAACACACTATATAAGCCTTTCCGTGTCCTCTACTTAGTTTTCACCAAGAGAGAGAAGACTCAATAGATATAGCTATCTGCTTTTTTACAGAAGAGTGGCGAGAAAAACACGGAAATGAAGAACCTTGTTAGGTTAGCAATCATGGCGCCTGCTATTCTTCTGCTGATGGTGATCATGATCATAATGTTCCACAAAACTAGCCTCGCAAAGGAGATTGCCCGTCCCTGTTCTTCTTCATGTGGCAATATCCACAACATTTCCTATCCTTTCCGACTCACCACCGACCCGTCTCACTGCGGCAGCTTTAGGTATAACCTTTCTTGCGAGAACAACCTTACAGTCCTATACTTGCCTGTTACGACAATCGATCCAGTTTACGAGAAGACGGTTCTATTTATAGGTGATTTAATCAACCAAGAATATCAAAGATACCACGTACAAGCAATAAACTACAATAATTACACGATTCGACTGGTGGATCCCAATGTCAAGAGAGATGATTGCTCCTCCATCCCCAACAACAGTGCATCTCAGGACAGCGTGTTTGAGGTCCATGGCTCAAAAGAGTTGTATCAACGCTATTACGACTTTATGTCCGGACGTCGCCAACATTTGGTGGAGAGCGTCATATACCTCAACTGCGAGAAGCCGGTGCTGAATTCCTCCTATTATATAGACGCTGGTTCATGCGCGTTCAACCGCACTTCTTCCACAAGGCAGTACTACTCCTACTTCTACGTGTTTAATAGAACTATCACGTCCGGTGAATTGGAGCCGTCTTGCTGGATACAGAAAGGGACTCTCATAACAAAGGGAGACAAGAATGACAGGAAGACACCCCACCAGATCCATAACGCGCTCGTTTATGGCTTTGAGCTTTCGTGGCTGTCAAATTTCGGAACAAGTGATGAAACAACTTGCCTCCTCGATGATCGAGATCCCAAAGTGTTTCATTGTGTTTCTTTATGCTTAATACAACATTTTGTAATCGAAAACAATCATTATCACTGTGGTAAGGTTCAACATAACTGAACAGCTAAACATAGAGATTCTGTTTCTTTTTTCTTTTTTAGTTTTCAATAATTCTCTGTAGATTCTGAATTTCAGCTGGATATATATGTCATGATATTGATTTTTTTTTTTTTTTTAATTTTATGATGCAGACCTCTACCACAAATGTTTGGCCTACCTCGAGCTCTGTAAGTGTTTTCTGACGTTCATTTTTTCCCCCCTTTATTTTCCTTTTAATTTTAGTACTTTTCTTGCTAGCTAATTAATTTATATTTTAAATAGTAAAAATTGACCTTATAATCAACCCATTTTAAATACTTTGGATGGGGAGTATGATGACAGCTACATTTCATATTGTAATTTGCTACTAGATGCGTTAGCCAGATAATTCACGAGATTCACTTTCATCGTGACTAATTAAATATTTGTCCTTTCTTGTGCAACTGTATTATTTTATTTTTCTTTACTTTCTTTATTTTATTTCTTTTTCCTATTTCAAATTATTTTGGTTTCCTTTGTTTCCATGCAGTATGCTTGTACTATGGAGGATACAAATATATCGGTAAGACCTTAGAAATTTTTAATTTCTTTCTTTATGGTGCTAAAAATAAGACAAACCCGTAGAAATAAGCATACAAAACGAACGGTCTGGGAAAGGATATTATAAACCAAAATGATATACTGTAAGAAAAATCTTGTAACTGCTATATATATTTGCTATAGTTTTCAATTACGTTGTTTTCTCTATTTATAATCTGTTTACCCTTCTATTTTACCAATAAAAATGAAAAGTAAAAACCAGGACTTTTAATCGATAGAATTTTCCAAATGTTTCTTATTGAACCTGTGTACAATTTTCAAAATCATGTCGTCGAAAGAGTTGTTTAGAAGGAACATTTTGAATTTTGTCTAGAAGAACTTTTGCAATTTCATGGCTCTACAAGAAGGTCATCCAACATGTACAGAAAAATTTATAGATCCAAAAGGCCATAACTACATCTTAAAAGCAAGGTCAAATAAATCGTATGTTTCCGCAATAAATAATTGAAGTACGAATATCACAGTTTCTATAAAATTCTATTTGCCTCTGAGTATGTCACACAACACCAAGTGTAACCTCATGTTCCATACGAAATAGTCAAGTTCTAGGTATAGATATCAATGATATTTCTTTTCCTTTATCTTTTTTCATAATTAATGCTCATACCTATAAATTCTTTTAACAGTTGGACTGCTAGCATCAAGAACAATGGTTGGAGTTTCATTTATTGTTGCCTTATGCATATACAAATGGCGGAGACGTCATCTATCGTTGTATGATGGCATTGAAGAATTCCTCCAAAGTCGTAGCAACCTCATGCCTGTAAGATACTCTTATTGGGAAATTAAGAAGATAACTAGAGGCTTCAAGGATAAATTGGGTGAAGGAGGCTTCGGATCTGTATTTAAAGGAAAGCTTCGTAGCGGTCGCAATGTGGCAATCAAATTGTTGGGTAAATCCAAGACTAATATTGGGCAGGATTTCATCAATGAAATCGCTTCAATTGGAAGGATTCATCATGTCAATGTCGTGAGGTTAATTGGTTTTTGCGTCGAGGGTTCGAAGCTTGCTCTTGTATATGACTTCATGCCCAATGGATCTCTAGATCAGTATATCTTTTCAAGACAAGAAAGTGATGATTTCTTAAGTTTTGATGAGATATTTAAGATTCACTTGGAGTGGCTCGTGGAATTGAGTATCTTCATCGAGGATGTGACATGCAAATCCTCCATTTTGACATTAAACCGCACAACATTCTTTTGGATGAGAATTTTATTCCTAAGGTTTCTGACTTTGGATTAGCAAGATTATATCCATTAGACAAAAGTATTGTGTCTTTAACTGCTGTAAGAGGAACTATTGGATACATAGCTCCAGAATTGTTTTACAAAAACATTGGAGGAGTCTCATACAAAGCTGACGTCTATAGTTTCGGAATGTTGTTGATGGAAATGGCTAATAGGAGGAAGAATGTGAATGCAAATGCTGAAAATTCAAGCCAAATTTACTTGCCTTCATGGATTTATGGCCAGTTTAGTGAAGGGAAAAATACAATAATAGAAGGATCCACGGAAGAGGAAGCAGAGACGGTAAAAAAGATGATCATAGTAGCGTTATGGTGTATACA
Organism: Ficus microcarpa; assembly: GCA_025413485.1. NCBI lineage: Eukaryota > Viridiplantae > Streptophyta > Magnoliopsida > Rosales > Moraceae > Ficus > Ficus microcarpa. The sequence goes on along the minus strand of CM046381.1, from coordinate 1,832,957 downwards.
GTTGAAGCCTTGTGATCGCCCATCAATGAGCAAAGTCATAGAAATGCTCGAAGGCAAAGTTGAGTCTCTACAAATGCCTCCAAAGCCTTCTTATTGTCCACAATTTAACCGCAATGAAGAGGATGGTGGGGAGACATCAAAGAGAACAAGCTCATCAACGCTTTCTGACGAGGAATCTCCAGAAGATAGTTTGATCTTAAATGCACATTAAGATACACACATATATGTGTGTGTGTATTTTATATCAATAGCGATAATAACTAATATTGCAACTCCTTCAAGAATTTTATATGTATGATTATCATCAATTTTCAGAAATCGTCCATGATGCTTGAAATCCGGCTATCCGTTAGTGCACTATATGTCTAATTAATGTAATGTTTATAATTTCTAATCTTCTATCTTTCTATATCAATCAAATATATACATTGTCTCAGAAAATTGATAAATGTATTTAGTTTGGAAATATTCTTTGGAAATCGTTTCGCACTGTTGTATCCGAGAGAAATAGAGAGAGAGAGAGAGAGAGATGCTTTTTATATATTAGAACAAAGTCATTGAACCACATTCAAGCACAAAAAATGTGTGTTATTTGTATAAATATTTCGAGCTTCAATAACGAAAGAAGATCACAAAAATCTAGCTTCTAGTCTAAAACCTTTAGATAATTATTCAACTTTCTCGCCGGTGCATTAGTTAAAGCTAATGCATGTTCAACTTTTTTTTATTTTAATTCTTTCCGCATATTACTCTTAATCTTATAAAGGACATGTATAAGATTCATAGTTTACTTTCATTATGGACCTATATTGCAAAGTATCAATATCATAAAGAGAAAAAGAAAATACAAGATATGTAATCCACTTTTTCTCTAAAAGGACAAAGAAAAAAACATCCGAGTCTCTTTTTGTTTGCAGAAAACGTGTCCTTGGAATCTCTTAAAATAGTACAAGAATTAATGGGCAAATCAATGTACAATATGCATGTTACACGAAATGCTATCTAAAAAGTTGATTGACCGTGGTCGACGGGTAAAGGAAAAAAAAAAAAAACTGAAAAAGTAACTAAAAATCGACAAGTAATTAGACTCCACATGACTTAGCAAATTGGGAAGAATTTCCACAAAGACTCAAAAAGAAAGAAAGTAAAAACATGCACAAAAGTGGTTTTGCGGCTTCCTTGAGGCTAGCTACCCCACTAAACAATGTTGAGGATATTTATGAATCACAATATATATATACACACACACAAACACCAAGTCTTCATTCTGAAACTGTTTGATATCCGGCAATGTAAACTGCAGTTACTGTATATGTCAATTTCAGTTATCAAGGATGTGAATTCATGCAGAAGAAAATATAGTTAATGTGAATATGAATTCCCCTTATTTTACATTTATTTCTGCATGAATTCATATTATTAGTAACTGAAATTCACATTTATAGTATATGAAATTTACACTACCGGATACCAACCGGTACCGGATATAAGAATATATAGGTGTGTTAATGTTTCAAAAACCTTTAGGTTGCATGCAGAAAAAAGAAAGAATGATTATGTTTCTCGTCTACTCATGTATTTATTTTTAAAGTCAATATGAGAATTTAGTAAGTCCCTCAGACACAAAAAAAAATGAGGAAAGTAAAAAAATAAATCGATCTTTACATTAATCTGACGGGTAGCCCATTTTCCCCGCATCTCGTTTCTTTGCAAACATCTTCCATGGCTGCTACATTATGTGCAATGTTTTTTTTTTTTTTTTTAATAAGTAAATAGATGAAATGATCATCAACTTTTGTACAACGGAAATAATATTCATATCTGGAATTCGATCGGGAAAGTTGTGATGCTTCTCTTCTCCTATCCGGTCCCAGTCTGTAAGCTTATAAAGGAGGGCAAAGAAAGTCCTCTTTCACTGATTATTACCGCTATACTATTATTTGTCCTCTTTTTTAGTTTACTTCTCAAGATTCACATTTGTTCATATTTATAAGAATAAAAACGCGGTGTGGATGAAAACGTGGCGTCAAAAAGTTGAAACATAAATATTGGGAAGAGTTTTGTAGGTTTCTTAATATTTAAATTTGTAATTACCTCGTAGTCCCTTTTCAAAGGTACAAGAAAGACAAGGAAAAAAGGTAGCCATTTATGCTTTTGATCTGAGCGTTCATGCTTTCTTTCTTTATTTTATTTTATTGTTAATGAGTGTAATTGATTGCATATGAAAATGAAAAAGTAAAATTGCCAGCTTGAATAAAATAGAATCTTTATTTATTTTCAAAAGAAAACTGAAGTGTCCAATATTGACTTAGTATTAGTTTGGGATTGCCGTGTATTTTTACATAATTTCTACTTTTATTTCTAGCAAACAGAGAAGTATATTGGTATTTGTGCAAATAAATATTAAAAATATATTAGTATTTGTGCTTTGAGTACTTTTACTAAACACAACATTCGTATCCTAATATGTGTACAGGACTTTTGGGACCTCCCAAGGTCTAGCGGTTAGGCTGGCAAGATCAGAAGATTTGAGAAGTGCTACTCATAATAGCACGTTACTTGTCGGAAATGGGGAACCCAACACCAATTCCGCATAATTAAACACACTATATAAGCCTTTCCGTGTCCTCTACTTAGTTTTCACCAAGAGAGAGAAGACTCAATAGATGTGACTCTCGGCTTTTTTACAGAAGAGTAGCGAGAAAAACACGGAAATGTAGAACCTTGTTAGGTTAGCAATCATGGCGCCTAATATTCTTCTACTGATGGTGATGATGATCTCATAATCTTAGTCTCATAAGCAAAAGAAATGCATAAACTGGAATCGAAATTAACTTTTACAAACCCTTCGGCCTTGACAACTAGAAAAGTATAGGATTTTGCAATATGTTTTTAACTATAGTTGAATATACGCATAGTGTGTCACATGTTACTTGAGAATTAAAAAAAAATTGTACAAGCATTACATGATGGTTTTTTGTCACAGGAGACAACTAGTGATCTTAATTTGTTGGAAAAGATGGTATAAGATGCCAGAATACCGGTGATAAACTATTAAATCACTGGTGATATATATTTTTGTTGATTTTAGGATCATCTGGCTGATTATTGGTCTACTAGATTATTCTGATGACTAGAGATTTCATCAACCAGTGCCAAAGACGACCTGTGATCTGTGTTGAAAAAGACAACATAATTTGATTGATTAACTGATGTAGGAAGTCTATAGAACTCAAAATTAGAGTTGATAACAAAGAGAATGCGGGCTTCCTCAAGCCAAATCTTGGATAATTTCAAAATAACAATAATAATAAGAATTGCAATTAAATGATGTGACTAGAATTTAATATCTCGTGCTTTTTCAAGGATATGATATCTTCTATATGCCAAGTCTATATGTGTTCTATTTTGATGTGATTGACCAAGAAAAAAAAAACCAAAGAAAATTAACAATATTTGATATCCAAACCAATTTTACAAAAAGAAAAAACTAAATGATGTGAATTATGAATTTAATATTTTACCATGTTTTTCCAAGGATATATTATCTTCTGTATACTTGGTTCTACACGTTCCTAGTTTTATGTGATCAACCAAGAAAAAGAAAAAAGAAAAGAAAATTAACAATTTGGTATCCAAACTGATCTTACAAAAATAAATGAATAATAATAATAATAATAATTACGTGTCTATTCTAGGAGAAATAAAACTCAAGAAGGAACGGAAACGCAGGCACCTGATCAGAACCATGAATCCAATCTGAATCTGGGACCTCAAAATTCACCAGGTAACACTAGTCCCATTGATGATTTTGCTCTTATCAATGTATCTGTTGATGATAGACCTATTGCCATAAGGAAAGGAAAAAGATCATGCACTGATCATCCCATTTACAACTTTATCTCATATAGAGGACTATCACCCTGTTACCATACGTTTGTTAGCAGTCTTGACAAAGTACAGGTTCCGAGTTCAATACATGAAGCCCTTAGAGTACCTGAGTGGAAGGCAGCTGTCTGGGAAGAAATCGATGCTCTAGAAAAGAATGGGACTTGGACTATATCTGAGCTACCATCAGGGAAAGCGTCCTGTGGGATGCAAGTGGATTTTCACCGTCAAACACAATGCAGATGGAAGTGTCAATAGGTTTAAAGCACGGCTTGTAGCTAAGGGATTCACACAGTCTTACGGAATTGATTACCAAGAGACCTTTGCCCCGGTAGCAAAACTCAATATAGTTCGGGTGTTACTCTCACTTGCCTCCAATCTAGACTGGCCATTATATCAGCTGGATGTGAAGAATGCGTTTCTCAATGGGGATTTGGAGGAAGAAGTCTACATGGAGATACCTCCGGGCATGGAGAATCAAGCCACCATCAACAAGGTTTGCAAACTCAGGAAATCTTTGTATGGGCTCAAGCAATCACCAAGAGCATGGTTCGATAGATTCACCAGAGCAGTTAAGAAAGTGGGGTATATCCAGTGTCAAGCAGATCACACGATGTTTGTCAAGCACTCATCCACTGGAAGAAAGGCAATCCTTATTGTATATGTCGACGACATCATTCTGACAGGAGATCACGATGAAGAAATACTTCAACTTAAACGCTTTCTTGCCAAGGAATTTGAGATCAAAGACCTAGGCAATCTCAAGTACTTTCTTGGTATGGAGGTAGCACGGTCGAAAAGAGGAATTGTGGTGTCTCAACGGAAGTACGTGTTAGACCTGTTGAAGGAAACATGTATGCTTGGGTGCAAACCAGCAGACACTCCAATGGATTCCAATTCGAAGCTCGGAAATGACGACAACAGTGGACCAGTTGACAAAGGGAGGTATCAAAGACTGGTTGGCAAACTCATTTATTTGTCACATACTAGGCCTGACATAAGCTTTGCAGTCAGTGTAGTAAGCCAATTCATGAACAACCCATCGGAGGAGCACATGGAGGCAGTCTACAGGATCTTGAGGTATCTGAAGATGACACCAGGCCGAGGATTGTTCTTCAAAAAGACGGAGGAAAAGGGGATTGAAATATTCACTGATGCAGACTGGGCTGGCTCTGTAATGGGCAGACGATCTACTTCGGGTTATTGTACGTATGTCTGGGGTAATCTAGTTACATGGAGGAGTAAAAAGCAATCAGTTGTGTCTCGAAGCAGCGCGGAAGCAGAATTTAGGGCACTATCGCTTGGTATTTGTGAAAGGGTATGGCTGAAATGGGTACTCTATGAGCTAAGGATTCCAGTTGAAGGTTCCATGAAGATGTTCTGTGACAATCAGTCCACGATCAGCATAGCAAAGAATCCGGTGCATCATGACAGGACAAAGCATGTAGAGATTGATAGACACTTTGTCAAGGAGAAGATAGAAGCAGGCATCATATCACTGCAGTATGTCCCAACAAACCAACAGATTGCAGACATCTTAACTAAGGCCGTGCCCAGAAAGATATTTGAAGACCTTAACTCCAAGCTAGGTTTACTCAACATTTACAACCTAGCTTGAGGGGGAGTGTAGAAATCCGGATGTTACTACCATAATTCTAGGAATAGCTGTTGTGTATTATTAGGTTTATTTGTTTCCTAGAATAATGGGATACTGATTTGTTTCCCTTTTTCCTTAATTAGCTAGGTTTCCGGTTTTTCCATGCTGATTTACAGAAAGGGTTTTTCCCTTCTTTCCTGTATATAAACCGTGTACTCTTATTCAGAAAATATAGAAGAGAGTTTTCAGTAGCACTCTCAGTTTCTTCACAAGTCTATACATTTTCTATTTCCATGTGATCAATCAAGAAAAAAAAAAACAAAGAAAATTAATAATTTGATATCCAAATCAATTTTACAAAAAGAAAGAACTGAATAATGTGAATTTTGAATTTTATATTTTATCATGTTTTTCCAAGGATATGTTATCTTGTGTATGCTTGATTCTACACGTTTCTATTTTTATGTGATCAACCAAGAAAAAAAAAAAAGGAAAAATGGTGTCCAAACTGATTTTACAAAAACAAATAAATAAATTATTATAATAATAATAACAACAATAAATGATGTAAATTCTGAATTTAATATTTCATACTTTTCCAAGGATATATATGTTATCTTGTATATGCCTGATTCAACATATTTTTCTATTTTGTTGTGATCAACCAAGAAAAGACAAAGAAAATTATTTACATTTCTATTTTGATGTGATCAATCATGAAAAAGCAAAGAAAATTAACAATTTGGTACCCAAACTAATTTTACAAAAAAATAAATGATATGAATTGTGAATTTAATATTTCCTGCTTTTCCAAGAATATGTGATCTTCGAAAGTACATAATAGATAGTGTAAATGAAATTACTAGACTTAAAAAATAAAGAAACAGAATTGGAATTGGAACGCGAAATTCCTAACTTTCTAACATAGAATTAGTCTTCGCTCTAAGTCTTCCTAAATGTCTGGCCATGCCTTTTAACACTGCATTTGCCGCTTGTCTGGGATCAATTACTGGCTTTTCATTCACTTTTAAAAAATTAAAAATAAAAATAAATAAAAAAGCTACCAGCATGTGTCATGTTTTCCCATGTCCTCCACCCAATCTTGTACAACAATGAGAACAATCTTTAGTAGTTTTCATGATACTGCACAGTCTTGTACTATTAGTCACCAGTCAAAATAATAATAACAATAATAATAATAAAAATAAAAAGGTTATGCAACGTTTACTTTAGAAGTCTTCTTCTTTGTTAGCGTGCTTCATGCAATCTTTCAAATTCTACACACTTCGCAACTTTATAACCATCTAAAGCAAGACAGGACAATAGATTGAATTAATGGTTTCTCTTTCTTTAAAAAAAAAAAAAAAAAAAAGGGAAAAAAACAGAATTAATGATCTCTATCCAGCCTTCACAAAGTCTTCAGAAAAAAAAAAAAAAAAAAAAAAAAGAAGGGCAAATTAACAAATTTAGTATCTAAATTCCAAGCTGATGTCACAAAAAAGAAAATTAAATGAAGTGAATTCATAATTTTTCAAGGATATGATATCTTCTATATGCTTGATTCTATACGTTTCTATTTTGATGTGATCAACCAAGAAAAAAAAAACAAAGAAAATTAACAATTTGATATCCAAACCAATTTTAAAAAAAGAAAAAAACTAAATGATGTGAATTCTGAATTTAATATTTTATCATGTTTTTCTAATGATATATTATCTTGCGTATGTTTGATTCTACACGTTTCCATTTTTCTGTGATCAAACAAGAAAAAAAAAAAAGAAAAAAAGAAAATTAACAATTTGGTATCCAAACTAATTTAATCAAATAATAATAATAATAATAATAATAATAATAATAAAAGGATGTGAATTCTGAATTTTATATTTCATGGTTTTCCAAGGATATAAATGTTTTCTTGTATATGCCTAGTTCTATATACATTTCTATTTTGTTGTGATCAACCAAGAAAAAGCAAAGAAAATTATTTACATTTCAATTATATTATGATCAACCAAGAAAAATCAAAGAAACTTAACAATTTGGTACCAAACTAATTTTGCAAAAAATTAAATGATATGAATTGTGAATTTAATATTTCCTAATTTTCCAACAATATGTTATCTTAGAAAGTACATAATAGAAAGTGTCAATGGAAACTACTAGACTCAAGGAATAAGGAAACAAAATCGGAATCGGAACCCGAAATTCCAAGATCAACTTACTACAAAAATGCAAAGTTAGGTGGTTTGAGTTTTTAGGGTAGCTTTTCTTTTTGTAGAAAGCTTTCTAGTGTAATTTGTTAAAGCTTTAAGAACAAAGTAGTACTATGTATGAATTTAGCATAACCAATGGAGTCGCTTGATTAGTAGATTAGATTGAAATGAGCACTTGTTGGTGTGAATTCAACAATGGCTAATTTTGTTTATTCAGGATCAATCAAGAGAAGATACTTGGATCTCAGATTCAATGCCCAATCCTTGATTGATAAACAAATTCAAAATCTTCTTTCCAAGTGTTAAAATTTTATAGCCATCTTAAATAAGACAAGACAACAACAAAATAATGGTCTAATATTACAAATAATAATAATAATAATTAAATGATGTGACTAGAATTTAAGATCTCATGCTTTTTAAAGGATATGATATCATCTATAAGCTTAACTCTTTATATTTCTATTTTGATGTGATCAACCAAGGCAAAAAAAAAAAAAAAAAAAAACAAAGAAAATTAATAATTTGAAATCCAAACCAATTTTACAAAAAAAGAAAGAATTAAATAATGTGAATTTTGAATTTAATATTTTATCATTTTTTTCCAAGGATATGTTATCTTGTGTATGCTTGATTCTACACGTTTCTATTTTTATGTGATCAACCAAGAAAAAAAAAAAAAAAAAGAAAATTAACAACTTGGTGTCCAAACTGATTTTACAAAAACAAAAAAATAAATATAATAATAATAACAACAATAAATTATGTAAATTCTGAATTTAATACTTCATACTTTTCCAAGGATATATATGTTATCTTGTATATGCCTGATTAAACATATTTTTCTATTTTGTTGTGATCAACCAAGAAAAGACAAAGAAAATTATTTACATTTCTATTTTGATGTGATCAATCATGAAAAAGCAAAGAAAATTAACAATTTGGTACCCAAACTAATTTTACAAAAAAACAAATGAAAAGAATTGTGAATTTAATATTTCCTGCTTTTCCAAGAATATGTTTATCTTAGAAGTACATAATAGATAGTGTAAATGGAAACTACTAGACTTAAGAAATAAAGAAACAGAATTGGAATTGGAACGCGAAATTCCTAACTTTCTAACATAGAATTAGTCTTCACTCTAATAGGGTGTTTGGTGTAGTAGTTTAAGTTGAGAAATTTAAGTTTCAATAGTACATTTTTTTAAATTTTCAGAAAAGACAAAAAATCTTTTGAAAAAAAGACAAAAAAAAATTTGAATTAAATGGTTTGAGTGGTTGAACCAAACGGGACATAAGTCTTCCTAAATGTCTGGCCATGCATTTTAACACTGCTTTTGCAGCTTGTCTGGGATCAATTACTGGCTTTTCATTTAACTTTAAAAAATTAAAAATAAAAATAAATAAAAAAGCTACCAGCATGTGTCATGTTTTCCCATGTCCTCCACCCAATCTTGTACAACAATGAGAACAATCTTTAGTAGTTTCCATGATACTGCACAGTCTTGTACTATTAGTCACCAGTCAAAATAATAATAATAATAATAAAATAATAAAAAGGTTATGTAACGTTTACTTTAGAAGTCTTCTTCTTTGTTAGCGTGCTTCATGCAATTTTTCAAATTCTATACACTTCGCAACTTTATAACCATCTTAAGCAAGACAGGACAATAGACTGAATTAATGGTTTCTCTTTCTTAAAAAAAAAAAAAAAAGGAAAAAAACAGAATTAATGATCTCTATCCAGCCTTCACAAAGTCTTCTGAAAAAAAAAAAAAAAAAAAAAAAGGGCAAATTAACAAATTTATTATCTAAATTCCAAACTGATGTTACAAAAAAGAAAATTAAATGAAGTGAATTCATGATTTTTCAAGGATATGATATCTTCTATATGCTTGATTCTATACGTTTCTATTTTGATGTGATCAACCAAGAAAAAAAAAAACAAAGAAAATTAACAGTTTGATATCCAAACCAATTTTAAAAAAAGAAAAAAACTAAATGACGTGAATTTGAATTTAATATTTTATCATGTTTTTCTAATGATATATTATATTGCGTATGTTTGATTCTACACATTTCCATTTTCTGTGATCAAACAAGAAAAAAAAAATTAACAATTTGGTATCCAAACTAATTTAATCAAATAATAAGAATAATAATAATAATAAAAGGATGTGAATTCTGAATTTTATATTTCATGGTTTTCCAAGGATATAAATGTTTTCTTGTATATGCCTAGTTCTATATACATTTCTATTTTGTTGTGATCAACCAAGAAAAAGCAAAGAAAATTATTTACATTTCAATTATATTATGATCAACCAAGAAAAATCAAAGAAACTTAACAATTTGGTACCCAAACTAATTTTGCAAAAAATTAAATGATATGAATTGTGAATTTAATATTTCCTAATTTTCCAATAATATGTTATCTTAGAAAGTACATAATAGAAAGTGTCAATGGAAACTACTAGACTCAAGGAATAAGGAAACAAAATCGGAATTGGAACCCGAAATTCCAAGATCAGCTTACTACAAAAATGCAAAGTTAGGTGGTTTTGATTTTTTAGGGTAGCTTTTCTTTTTGTAGAAAGCTTTCCAGTGTAATTTGTTAAAGCTTTAAGAACAAAGTAGTACAATGTATGAATTTAGCGTAACCAATGGAGTTGCTTGATTAGTAGATTAGATTGAAATGAGCACTTGTTGGTGTGAATTCAACAATGGCTAATTTTGTTTATTCAGGATCAATCAAGAGAAGATACTCGGATCTCAGATTCAATGCACAATCCTTGATTGATAAACAAATTCAAAATCTTCTTTCCAAGTGTTAAAATTTTATAGCCAACTTAAATAAGACAAGACAACAACAAAATAATGGTCTAATATTACAAAATAATAATAATAATAATTAAATGATGTGACTAGAATTTAAGATCTCATGCTTTTTAAAAGATATGATATCATCTATAAGCTTAACTCTTTATATTTCTATTTTGATGTGATCAACCAAGGAAAAAAAAACAAAGAAAATTAATAATTTGAAATCCAAACCAATTTTACAAAAAGAAAGAATTAAATAATGTGAATTTTGAATTTAATATTTTATCATTTTTTTCCAAGGATATGTTATCTTGTGTATGCTTGATTCTACACGTTTCTATTTTTATGTGATCAACCAAGAAAAAAAAAAAAGAAAATTAACAATTTGGTGTCCAAACTGATTTTACAAAAACAAATAAATAAATTATAATAATAATAACAACAATAAATGATGTAAATTCTGAATTTAATATTTCATACTTTTCCAAGGATATATATGTTATCTTGTTTATGCCTGATTCAACATATTTTTCTATTTTGTTGTGATCAACCAAGAAAAGACAAAGAAAATTATTTACATTTCTATTTTGATGTGATCAATCATGAAAAAGCAAAGAAAATTAACAATTTGGTACCCAAACTAATTTTACAAAAAAACAAATGATAAGAATTGTGAATTTAATATTTCCTGCTTTTCCAAGAATATGTTTATCTTAGAAGTACATAATAGATAGTGTAAATGGAAACTACTAGACTTAAGAAACAAAGAAACAGAATTGGAATTGGAACGCGAAATTCCTAAATTTCTAACATAGAATTAGTCTTCGCTCTAAGTCTTCCTAAATGTCTGGCCATGCAATTTAACACTGCTTTTGCAGCTTGTCTGGGATCAATTACTGGCTTTTCATTTAACTTTAAAAAATTAAAAATAAAAATAAATAAAAAAGCTACCAGCATGTGTCATGTTTTCCCATGTCCTCCACCCAATCTTGTACAACAATGAGAACAATCTTTAGTAGTTTCCATGATACTGCACTGTCTTGTACTATTAGTCACCCGTCAAAATAATAATAATAATAATAAAAATAATAAAAAGGTTACATGATAACGTTTGCTTTAGAAGTCTTCTTCTTTGTTAGCGTGCTTCATGCAATCTTTCAACTTCTCTACAGTTCGCAACTTTATAACCATCTTAAGCAAGACAGAATAATAGACTGAATTAATGGTTTCTCTTTCTCCAAAAAAAAATAATAATAATAAAGAAAAGAAAAAATAAAGAATTAATGATCTCTATTAAATCTTCACAAAGCCTTCTGAAAAAAAAAAAAAAAAAGGTGGGGGCCAAATTAACAAATTTGGTATCTAAATTCCAAACTTATATTACAAAAAGAAAATTAAATGATGTGAATTCATGATTTTTCAAGGATATAGTATCTTCTATGTGCCTGAGTCTGTACGTTTCTATTTTGATGTGATCACCCAAGAAAAAAAAAAACAAAGAAAATTAACAATTTGATATCCAAACCAATTTTACAAAAAGAAAAAAACCAAAGGATGTGAATTTTGAATTTAATATTTCATGCTTTTCCAAGGATATAAATGTTTTCTTGTATATGCCTAATTCTATGTACATTTCTATTTTGTTGTGATCAACCAATAAAAAACAAAGAAAATTATTTACATTTCAAATTTATTTTGATCAACCAAGAAAAAGCAAAGAAACTTTACAATTTGGTACCCAAATTAATTTTACAAAAAACTAAATGATATGAATTGTGAATTTAATATTTCCTAATTTTCCAAGAATATTTTATCTTTGAAAGTCCATAATAGAAAGCATTGATGGAAACTATTAGACTTAAGGAATAAGGAAACGGAATCGGAATTGGAACCCAAAATTCCAAGATCAACTTACTACAAAAATGAAAAGTTAGAGGGTTTTGATTTTTTAGTGTAACTTTTCTTTTTGCGGAAAGATTTCAAGTGTAATTTGTTAAAGCTTTAAGAACAAACTAGTACAATGTACAAATTTAGTGTAACCAATGGAGTTGCTTGATTACTAGATTAGATTGAAATGAGCACTTGTTGGTGTGAATCCAAAAATTGCTAATTTTGTTTATTCAGGATCAATCAAGCGAAGATACTCGGGTCTTAGATTCAATTGTCACGACCCGCCTAATGCAGGCCGTTACCTGCTTACATATCATGTCTTACATACTTACTTCCTTACTTACGTAATTAGCGGAATTTTTTTTGTACGGTGCGAACTCACACGAATACATACATACTTATAAACGTTTACTAAATAAAAACGTTTGAACATAAAATAATACACATAAAATAAACAAAATGCGTAGCGGCCACCATCCCACATTTTAAAGCTAGTAGTGCCATGCTCCACCACCTTGTATCACAGATTGCCGCTATGTTGCTTACCTATAGCATAAACGTAAGACGTGAGCTTTCGCTCAGCAAGTACAATATTCACATCTGCAACACACAAAACATATACATGGATGAACCATTTATACTTTCATTATACTTTCGTATTCTTTCATAACTTAACATACTAATGAGGCCCATAAGTGTACGTACCGTGACGCGCAGCTATGGAGTGGTTGGGGCGGCCAGTCCAGTCCAACTCAAACCATAGACCAAACCCGACCTAACGCGGGTCGGTATGACACAGGCAAGCTTGTTTGCCATCATACTTAATTTTCATAATCTCATACCTTGGTCTTTATTCTTATCATATGTTGTGGTGAACATACTTCATGATGTCACACATAGATAATTCATAAGTCATGACATTTCATAAACTTTAAACAAATTATACATCATTTCATATCATTGCATAAACTTTAAACACATCATACATCATACCATATCGTTGCATACAACACATGAGGCAAATAAACAAACAATAAGCTTATGCTGTAGGCGAAGTTGTACTTACCTCGGATGCTATGTCCTATACTGTGTTGCTCCAAATCAGGTTGCAACAGCAGGCTACCTCCTACTATTATAAAATGATATAGGGCAAGGATTCTATAAACCATAACCATAAAATGTAGGTAACCTAACCAACATCTACACATGACCTTAGTTATAAGTCCCCCCATTCATACACATGATAACTCACTTGGTTACTATAAGTAACCTTAGAGTTCATGACCTACCATACTTAGATCATAACCTATTAGGTTACTTAGAGTAACCTTGGTACTATGCCCAAGCATACATGAATAGTGTTAGGTTATTATTCCTAACTTTGGGTCTAAGTCTTATCATTTTCAATCCATAATCCATTAAGTTACTACGAGTAACCCTGGGTTTTAGGCCCACTAACAAAATTAGTATCTTGTTGGATTACATTGGGTAACCCATGGTGTGAACCTGAGTCAACTTGGGTCAAACTTGGGTCAACTTTTATTGGGTTACTAAAGCCCAAACTCCTAAGTTGTATCCTATTGGGTTACTATAGGTAACCTTAGGCTTTGGGTCCAGTCTAGTAACTCGAGTATCCTTCCTAGTTATCATAGGTTATCAGTCTGTTACCAAGTTCTTTTAAGATACTTATGGTCCAAAACTTATTTTTCTTTGCTTTGGATTTTATGTCCATTTTATATACAAAAATCCTTGTTCAACTTATGATTCTTTGAGTAGGGCTTGTAAAAATTATTAAGTGTTGAAAACTGCCTTTGGAACAGTTTCCCACAGCCAATTTATCAGTGTATGTGCAAGAATGTCCTTTTCCTGCACTATTTTAGAAAATCCTGTGCAGGAATTTCCAGTTTCCTGAACAGTTTTTGAAATCCAACTATATTTAAAAAATCTGTGTTGAATCCGAAAAAGTTTTCTTCACAAAAGTTTTAAATCTTGAAAAACTCTACAACTTTCATGTTTTTCTCAATACCCAGTTCGGTCTCTAACCTACTCATTTCCCCTATTAAACCTGTCTGGCCGTGCATGAAGTCTGGGCATGATCGGGTTCAGATTTTTGTAAAAACCAAGGCCATTGGAGCCTTAGTTTTAAAAACTGTCCATGATACCCCCTAGGAATTTGCCTTTTCTACAACTTTCATATTTTAAGTTTTTCCAAATTCGGCCTCTAAGAGCCTTAAATCCGGCTTTCCAGAAAACTAACCAGTTTTACCCGAACTGGCAATATCTTGCTTTAGTCCATTTTTACGTTCAATTACGCACACCCTACCTCAACTGGTCACAACCGGGAGCCTACAACAATCATGCAGCCCTTCTAACATAAAATCTCATCATCATACATCCATACATTCTCATGCAAACCCTTGGGTGTTCTTGCCCCAAGCTAGGGTTTGTGAAAATTTTGAGTTTGGATATCCATTCATCACAAGCTATGTAATAACCAACATTTCATGAATGCATGTTTTTCCTTTTTAAGGAGATTCAAATTTTAAGTGCATAAGTTATGTGATGGTATATGTTATGATTAATTGTACATTCTTGAATTTTGAAAGTCTAAGATTCAAAATTTAGTGTGAATATATGATTCGAGCCTTTTATAGAAGGAAGGTGAGATGGGGTTTCTTTAAAAACCTATATAGGTCAATGATGAATTAACATGACCTAAATTAAGATTAAGATAATATGTAGAAAAGCTATGAGACCATTATGTAAGTTAGAATTAGATAATATACCATATTTGGCTTTATGGGATAATAATTGGTTTCATAAGTAATGACAAAAGATAGAATAAGGACAAGTGTCATCACTAGGGGTCGGCTAGCTCCTAGGGACCTACATGTAAGAAATGTTACCGTTTGGGATTAAAATGTAAACTTAGGAAAAGTTTTAAGTTATGAATTTAATTAGTCATTAGATGTGTGAATAAGCAAGGAATAGGTATTCCATGATTTTATACAAGCCGAAAGTTATATAAGGATGAAAAATGTGACAACCTTTGTTTATGTGGACCAAGGTGCACACGATATATCTCTAAGAAATTTTTGGTAAATTTAGGAAAATTATGTGTTCATGTTTAAGTGTAATCACTTTTGGAAATCCATATTTAGTAACTTGATTTCAAACAAGCCGAAGATCAATCATATACTTAGTAAGATTAGTTAGTTTAAGTTAGAAGTCAATGTACCATCTAGTTAAAGTTAGAGTGCATGATTCGGTTTAGACACTTGGCTACCTAGAAGCCTTTCATCTTATGGTTTAAGAAGTAAGAAATTCGATTCTATGAACCCTATGTCAAATAAAGAAAAAGTGTAGGACCTATGAGAAATTGACACCTCACATTAGCTAGAAGCTATAAGTACATAGCTATGCATACTTAGCACCTAAGTTGATTCATGAATGCCAAGTCATGGCCGAACTTCTTAGGGAGCAGCCACCTCATATCAAAGCTGAAAGACAAGAGTGTAAAGCTTGCATGTGTTTAGCAAATTCATGCATCAATTCCCCACCCATAACCGGACACACACAAAGGGTTGACAAACCATGCATAATAGCTTGAAAAGGTCAATCATGAAGCTTAGATTCTTGTCAAAAGTATGCATGCATTATGCACCTCCTAATCAACCAATCAAGGCATGATATCTAGCACCAAGGAGCCTAAGAATGAAAGTTAGTATGCAATGGCAACTACTTGGTCGGTTGTCATCTTAAAAGATTGCCACCTTTACATCAATTAGTAGACTAGTAGGTAGTGTTGTCTTGCTTAGGTTTCACTCCAATGGGCTGCATGTTTTAACCCTAACCACCGAATGTTCCAAGGGTGACACATAGCCATTGCTTACTCTTAGGAAGACACCTCAAAGACTCTAAGAATTTCAAGAAAAATTGGAAGGATTACTTGTCATAGAACCAAGCTTACACCGGACACCTCATAGGATGCATGCACTATCTTATGACACCTTGACATTTTAAAGCTTATGGCTTTACCTATAAATAGGTGAAAGTTGAACCTTAGAAAGACTTTAGAAAAGCTTGTGTGTGGGCTATAGTATCTTTATTTCACTTATATAAACCGAGCCTTGTGAGGAGTAGAAAACCAAGGAAGAGTGAGCTTAAAGTTTGAAGGAGAAACCGGAGGTAGCATCTTTAGAGTGTCTAGAGGATTCTCGGCTTTAGTTCTACTCGAGTTTCTCAAGAACCAAGGTAAGCTTTGCTGTTTTATACCCTTTTTACTAGGTATTAAGTTAAGCTTTAAGTTATGAGTAAGTTTAAGAATGTCTCTTAGATTGCATGCAAGGTTCGGCTAATAGAAAATTCGGTTGTAATAAGTTGTATGGTCTCTAGTTTTGAATCTATGTAAGTGTATGATTTTGCTTTGAAATGAAAAGTAATAGGTTATGAGAAAAACCTATGACCTGATTATGCATGTATGAGTATGCTCAATAAATATGTTCCAAGAAGGAATAAGAAATAAGGAAAGGTTATGTTACACTTAGTGGTGTGAAACTAGTAAGAAACATGAATTGGTCTAGTTTGTTGTTTTGATAGAATGAAAATATTGTGATTTTGAAAAGAAGTTAAGTTCTTAAAAAAGGAAAGGAGACACCCTGCAAGATATATATAGAGCACGGTTTAAACTATTTTAATCTAGAGTGCACATAAAATTTTGTAAGAGGTTGTATAAGAAAAATCTGCCACTCTCGGAGTAATAGAAACAGTTTTTCTGGAAACAGGTTTTTGAAGGTCTTAGAGGCCGAATTTGTAAAAAGTTAAAACTACAAAGTTTTTCAGAAGAGAAAATCCTAGGGGACATCGCGGCCAGTTTTTAAAAATAAGGCTGCTAGAGCCTCTGTTTTCATCAAAACCCGAGAGCAAACTTTTAGGGTTCAAAAATGTGATTTCGAACTTTTCCAGTAGGAAACCAGAGGGATAGAGACCGAATTAGGGTTTTGGCCAAAAATGAAAGTTGTAGTTCTAGATGTTGTCTACAGCTTCTATGAAGAAAGTTTTGTAAAATTCCAAGTCAATTTTTAAGTAAACACAGAATGCTATAAGCCGTGCAGGGTGTGGTTTTAATCTTGAGCAGATTTGTAAGAAAAGAAAAGAGGTTACTTTTATCTCACACATTAAGGACCAAACTTGTTAGTTAGGGTCAGTTAAGAGTTAGTCAAATTTGCTAAGCAAGTATGGGAAACTTATACTGTGATTTTATGAACACGGAGGTAATCCTGTTGAGGTTTTGGTGACGAAACCTATACTTAAGGTTTTAGCTGAAAGAGAGTAAGTACAACTCCACCTACGGTATAGATGAAAATGTTTTCAATGTTTTTATGTTTGCAAGTTTCATGCATACACGTTGATGTTGCATTTATGTATGTTTATGTTCAAGCTTCATAAAGCATGCTCACTAAGTTAATATCACTTGATAAGGGATGACCATGTTTAAAAGAGAAACTATCTTTTATAAGAAATTGTTTCAAGAAAGGAAATATTATAAGTATGTATATGAAATAAGCTTTTCGTGTCGTATCGACCTGCATTAGGTCAGGTTTGGTTCATGGTTTGAGTTGGATAGGGCTGGCCGCCCCAACCACTCCATGGCAGCGCGCCACGGTACGTACACTTATGTTATGTAAGGATCCTATAAGTTATGTTAAGATAAGAAAGCATAAAGAAAGCATAAATGATTCATGCATTATGGTTTATGAAATGTTTTGTGGAATGTATGTTGTACTTGCTGGGCCAAAAGCTCACAACTTACATCTATGCTGTAGGTAAACAACCTATCGGTAATCTTTGATGCAAGACGATGGACTCGGCAGGGCACGTTGTGAAATTGTGGGAATGGAGCCATTAGTTTTGAATGTGTTTCGTTTATTTTGATTTTCCTATCTATTTGGTATGTAAATATTTTTATAAGTATAAGACAACTAACTCAAGAATGGAAACAAGGAATATTATGTATGTAAGTAATTAAGAAACTAAGCTACCAAGTATGTTTTCCTATGTTGATAAAAAAAAAAATTTATTCCGCACTTTCGCTACTATAAGATAAGAAAGGATTATACGAAATTTAAGTTTTAAGTATGGTAACGGTCTACGCTAGGTGGGGCGTTACAAGCTAACAACCTATCATGCATAACTTACAACTTTCTTAAGCATATTGGGGACATACAACTACATCATAAAGCATACATGCAAACCCTAAATCATGCAACCATAATCACATAATCATGCATAGCATATAAATCAAAACCACTTAATCGCCTAATCAAGCACAAGACCTAAAATCTAAACTAGGGCAATAGAAATAGGATGAGCTTATGCTCTTACAATCCAACTTGAAAATACACTTAAATTTTTAATTGAAACTTAAACTGGAAGGCTTAGGGTACCAAAGGGAAATTACCTTAATCAATCACCAAAGTTGAGCTAGATTGGGTTCACACTTTTTTTTCCCTTTGACACCTACTAGAACCAGCCTTCCTAGCTTGGTTGGTTCCCAAAATCTTCGGCGACTTGCTTGGTGCTTCACCAAAAATCTGATCACCACCCTAGCACTTTCTTTCTTCTCCCTTTTTTTTTCCCCCCTTCTTCTTTTCTTCTTTGAGTTTCGGATTTTCAAGGGGAAAGAGTGAGGAATTATTTTGGCATGGTTTTGGGGTGTTTTCTCAATTTTGTGAAGCAAATGAGCCTCCCCCCATCACCTATTTGTCGGTGATAAATAATCTTCTTTTTGGATTTATTTTAAATTCAAAAATTGCTTATAAGTCTTTGAAGCAAAATTAATTGCTCATCACCCCCCTTAGGTGGCCGGCCATCACCTTGGAGAGCAAGCAACCTAATTCATTCTCTAATTTCCAAAAATTCCATAAATCACTTAATTATCCTAAGATGAGGTGTCCTCCCTCTTAGGCCTTGTTTGGTTTTTTCTCTTAAAATGCAGTCCATTTTTATGCTAATACAGATATTTTCAATACTGCTCTCAACTAATAACAGTATTATTATACTGGACTGCAGTTCAGATTTCATCTGTGTATAAATGGACTGAGTAAAAATTTTTCTTATAACTTTAAGCCATTTAGCTCTTAATGTCCTAAATAATGTGTTTGATTTTCTATAGTAGTTTTGAATCTTATTTTTACTACTTTTTCCGTAATGACGGTTTTTCATAGTATATTTCTCATACTGCTTGTCATACTTGCAGTACCGTCATAGTCATACCTTTGACTTTTCTGGTCAAACTTTGACTAACATAAAATCATAAATTTTCATTCTACCTTTTTGCTCAAAAGATTATATGCTTGACTAAGCAATTTATTACTGAGTCTTATAAGATCATAAAAACTCACAAAATCTGATAAAAACCCTAATCAGGTTTTTCATAAATACCTTCACGGTACAACTTAAATCACTTTAAAAGGAAATCATAATATCGTAAAAAACTAGTCATTACAATCTACCCCCCTTAAAAATTTTCGTCCTCGAAAATTAAATCAAACTGGGGTAGTTCTTTCTCATCTCATCTTTTAACTACCAGGTTGCTTTTTCAACCTTGTGATTCCACTATAAAACTTTAACCATAGGAATGGTTTTGTTTCTTAAGACCTTCTCTTCCCAGCCCAGAATTCGAACTGGCTTTTCTTCGTATGTCAAGTCTGTTTGAACCTCAACTAGTTCTTGACTGAGTATATGGGAAGGATCTGGTATATACTTCTTTAGCATCGAGACATGAAAAACGTTGTGCATCGAAGCTAATTCTGGCGGTAAGGCAAGCTTGTAAGCTACCTTTCTAATCCTCTCAAGGATTTCAAATGGTCCAGTATATCTTGGACTAAGCTTTCCCTTTTTACCAAATCTCAGTACTCCCTTCATAGGAGCAATCTTATTGAACACGGCATCTCCAACTTGCAATTCCAAAGGCCTCCGATGTTTATCGGCATAACTTTTCTATCGACTAAAAGCTATGTCAAGTCTTTGTTTGATCCTCTTGATGTCTTCAGAGGTCTTCTTGATAAAATCCGTAGTTTGAAGTTGTTTTTGTCTAACTTCCTGCCAATGAATGGGAGATCGACATTTCCTTCCATATAACGCTCCAAATGGGGCCATACCAATCGAAGCGTGATAATTGTTATTGTATAAAAATTCGATCAATGGCAGCTTCTGATCCTAATTTTCTTTGAAATCCAGAACACATGACCTTAGCATATCTTCTAGTGTAATACCTAGAATTTCTATGTCACTGTTTTCTTTGCAAAAGGAATTATATGCATACCATGGAGGTACTTACGGAAAAGCTCAGTTAAGAGTTTTTCACACTTTTTATGAGATCTTATAGCTCAATAAGACTCAAAATAAGTTGCTAAGGTTAGCAAACACCCTTTTAAGTCGAAAAGGATAAAAAGTACGTAATTTTGAAAAAGTCAAAGTTTGACCGAAAAAGTCAAATTTGATCAAGAAAGTCAAAGTTTGACCAAGAGTGGTTAACTGGTTGACTTTGCAGTATTATGTGATGCAGTATGGAAAAGATACTGTAAAACTCGATATGATGGGCAAGATAGCTCAAATAGGCTTTAAAACTACCTTAGAAAATCAAGCACACCTAGTATAGATCAAGGGCAAAAAGGACTTGAAAAATTAGGAAAAAAGTTATACTGTCCATTTTTACACAGATAAATTTTAGACTGTAGTACAGTATAAAAATACCGTGTTTAAGTGAACACAGTATTATAAATATCTGTGTAGCTTAAAAATGGACTGAATATTGAGAAAAAGTCAAACAGGTCTTAATATGGATGACATCATTCTATCCTCAATTTATGACATCATAAGTGAATTATTTAAACTTGGAAAGAAAGCAAAGAAGGTTCTAGAATGGGGTGACATGGCCGGCCACCTCAGGGGCAAAAATGCCAAAATTTTATCTTTTGGGGCAAAAGTATAAATTTTGAAAAATTGATGATGTAAGCGTAGTGATGTCATCAAGATGAGATAAGCTTGACTTGATCTCCAAGGAAGTGACCGGCCACCTAGGGGGCAAAATTGCAAGAATTTTAGCTACATTTAGTGAGCATACACCCTTAGCATGAAATTCTAGAACATAAAATCATGCAACTAAACCTATTACATGCAAATAAAAGAGTGAGCTTATGTTCTTACATTCCAAACATGGAAATATACTTAAATTTCCAAATTTAAGCTAAAATTGAAAAGCTTAGGGCTAAGGGAGATTACCTTTGTTCACACTAAAATTGGTGCTAGGTTTTGGGTTTAAACTCTTTCCCCCTTGCTCATCACCATAACCGGCCATCCCCCTCCAATTGGGGTTTCAATATTTTCGGCCATGCACATGAAACAACTACACATAAACTTGATGCTCCAAACCAAATAAAAACTTAAGGGTTAGAGGTTTTACCTTAACCTATCCAAGGGTTTAGGTGGCTTGATTCCAACTTTTCCCTTTTTCCTTTGATCTCCTCCACAACCGGCCATCCCTTGGCTTAGGGGCTCCAAAATTTTCAGCCACTTCCTTTGCTGCCTCAACAAAGTCCGGCCACCCCCTAACTCATATCCTCCCTCACTTTTTTTTTCTTTCTTTTCTCTTCCTATTTTGGCTTCGGATTTTAGGGGGAAAGTGTGAGGAATTATTTGGCCATAGTTTTGGGGTGTTTCTTTATTTTTTCTGAGCAAAATCAGCTGCCCTTTTTCACTTATTTATAGGTGAAAAATCCTTAATTTTTGGATTTATTTTTATTTCAAAAATTACATTTTGACCCCTAAAGCAAAAATATTTGCATAAATGCCCTCCAAGTGGCATGTGGCCGGCCATGGCCTTGTTCTCCAAGCAAAATCATGACATCATCATGCTTGCTTCATCATGCTTACATCACCTATTTTCCAAAAATTACATTTTGGCCCTAAAGGACAAAAAATTTGCAATTTCACCCCCTTAGGTGACCGGCCATTGACTTGTCTTGCAAGGCAAGTTCTTGCATCATTATGACATCATCTTGATGATATCACCTTGCTTACATCACTTATTTTTCTAAAATTACATTTTAGCACCTAAGGACAAAATCTTTGCAATTTCACCCCGACATGTGGCCGGCCCTAATGGGTAGCTTGGTGACCAAGTTTTTGATTTCTTTCCATATTTTCTTTAAATCAAAATGATGTCATAATTCTTGGTGAGGTGATGTCACCATTTAGGCCTTGTTTGGCTTTTTCCTTAATATGCAGTCCAATTTCAAGCTAACACAGATATTTCCAATAATGTTTTTACTTATAATACAGTATTGTTACACTGACTGCAGTCCAAAATTTATCTGTGTAAAATTAGACTGTATAAAAATTTTCTTATTTCTTGAAACATTTTTGCCCTTAATATCCTTCTTGGTGTGCTTGATTTTTCTATGGTTGTTTTGAATCTAAATCTTCTTATCTCGTTTGTAATGACGATCTTTCACAGTATATTTTTTATACTGCTTATCATATCACAGTACCGTCATGCCTTTGACCTCTATGATCAACCTTTGACTTTTTGGTCAAACTTTGATTTTTTGGTCAAACTTTGACCAACATAAAATCATGAATTTTTATGATGCCTTTATCACAAAAAGCCCTATACATAACTAAGCAACTACTTATTGAGTCTCATAACTAATTAAATAAGAACTCAAACATTTACTGATAAAATTATAAATTTCACGTTGATATTCATAATTTTCATAAAATATCACATAAACACATAATACGGACTTAAATTTCTTTAATTACAAGAAAATCATGAGTTCGTAAAAATTTTGGGTTATTACAATAATCTCTCCCTAATTTTGTAGAAAACTAAACCTAAAACTTAAAATATTTTTTTTTCCTTTTTCTTCTTTGGTTTTTAGCTTCTCCTGCAGCCAAAAGACCAAGACCACGGAACCCCAGGCTTCCTTTTATAGCCTTCACGCCGTTGCCTTCAAATTTCACCCCTTTTTATTTTTTTTCTTTTCTTTTCTCTTTTTCTGCTGTTGCAACTGACGCGCACCAGCCGCAGGCCCTACAAAGGCAAGTGGTAATGGATGACTGGCTGGAGGAAAAAGTGGGACTCATGATAGGCTGGCATTGGCTAGAGCTCCCAGGTGCACTAACAGAATGTCACGACCCGACCTACGTAGGGCCGTGACTTCATACTTACTTAACTTAAATACCCACTTTGCAATGGCCCGATTTCGTGGGGCCGTTACCTTACCATGCTTACTTAAACATACTTCATCTTAAAACTTACTTTTGTTTTATGTAAAAATACGGAAATGTTATTTTTTTCTTTTTCATTTTAACTCAATTTAATACTTAAACTTATACTCATACTTATTTATATGTATTCACTCGAATACTGAGCTTTAAAACCACATTTTGACAAATAATATTAGTTATCATATATTAGTACCATCGACTTAGCATAACATAATACAAATATATTTTACACAACATATTTTCCAATACCAGTGGCAGTGTCTGACTCAAATTTCACAGTCTACAGTGCCATCTCTCCACAGTCTTGCATCAAACATTGCCGGTAGGTTGCTTACCTACAGCATGAATGTAAGTTATGAGTTTATGTTCAGTAAGTACAACTGTCTATTCTGCAAAACATTTTTAGTAAAAGAATGCATAAACTGATTATACTTTCTTATGAATCAATTATGCTTTCTTATGTTAACTTAGTTCTGGGCTCCTTACATATCATGTTTGCACGTACTGTGGCGCATAGCCATAGAGTGGTTGAGGCGACCAGTCCAATCCAACTCAAACCATGAACCAAACCGTTTAACATGGAGTGATTGGGGTAGCTAATCCAATCAACTCAAACCATGGACTTAACCATTTAAACCCGCCCTTGAGGCAAGTCAGTACGACACAAGAAAGCTTGCTTGTCTTAATTTATTGCAAGAAAACTTGTGCTTAGTTGATCATACTTGAAAACTTAAATCTTAAATGTTTCTTACTTGAAAACTTAATCTTGTTCTTATCATGTGTTTTATTATTAGTGAACATGCTTTCATGATATCACATTTATAAAACATAAAACATCATGTAAATCAATGCATGAACTTTTGAAAAACAGGCAATGTAATAAAAACAT
Organism: Ficus microcarpa; assembly: GCA_025413485.1. Classification (NCBI taxonomy): domain Eukaryota; kingdom Viridiplantae; phylum Streptophyta; class Magnoliopsida; order Rosales; family Moraceae; genus Ficus; species Ficus microcarpa. The sequence goes on along the minus strand of CM046381.1, from coordinate 1,808,362 downwards.
TTTGCCCATGTTATAGGTGAGTTGTACTTACAATTTATCCTACATTCTTGATCAAGGCACGACAATAGGTCATATTCCTGTTTGAAACAAGACGTAAGATAAGAGTCATTCTATCTTACCATAAATCATAACATACTAGATCGGTATCCAATCTAATTACCTTTGGTAGTCATAGATACAAATCCTATCATAGTAAATCGGTATCCTATTCATTTACCATTAATACCTTGACATAGTAAACCGGTATCCAATCCGGTTACCATTGGTAATCATGGATACATGTCCTAACATAACGAATTAGTATCCCATCTGATTACTATGGGTAACCATAGACATAAAGCCCAACATAGTAAATCGGTATACTATCCAATTACTATTTGTTATAGAATTGTTACCATGTTCTTATATCATAACTTTATAAACCATGTATTTCTTACCTTAGTACTTGAAATTACTTCTTATAAAACATAGTACGTTTTTAACAATCACTTGGGAAATTTCATTGGATTTAAACAATTTTCATAAAATCTCAATCTCTTTTTAAAACCTTAAAAACTACTTTTAAAATAGCCTTTTTAATTTTATTAGAACGCATGTGTGCAGAAAATTTCCTATACCATGCACAGTTATGAAAATCCTGTACAGGAATTTCTGTACCTTGCACACTTTTGAAAAATCCTATTTTATCTTTAAATTGTTTTAGAATTTGGGAAACTTTCTTCATAAAAGCTGTAGATCTCAAAGAATCCAACAACATTTGTTCTTTACTCAAAACTTGGTTCTGTCTTTAACCTATCCGTTCGTGCACATTGTCTGTTCAGACCAATCTCAGATTTTGATAAAAATAGAGGCCTTTGGAGCTTTATTTTTAAAAACTGTTTGTGCTGCCCCCTAGGATTTTCAATTCTACAACTTTGCAGTTTTAACTTTTTCCAAATTTGATTCTAAAGACCTCAAAATTACGTTTCCAGATTACTGACCTATTTAATCTGAGAATTGACAGTTTTATATTTAGTTGGTTTTTACGAAAATTTCACACACCCTACCTCAAACGGTTGAAACCATGAGCCTACAACAAATATGCAGTGCGTTACATACATAATCATCATCCATGCACTTGTTCATCTTACTTACAAAAACCCAAATAGGTAATCTTACTTAGCTTACCAATTCGTTAAAGTTATTCGTTAACCTCCATCCTTAAACATCATAACCATAATCATCATTCATAAAATATTCTTACTTAAGCATGTGAAGACATTTTCACAAACATAGGATGGGCATACAAACATTCCACATTCTTTCTAAAGCATAAAATCACATGCATGCTTAAACTTATCAATCAAGACCATCTAAACCTAAATCAAGTACATACTAAGCATATAAAAACTATTGCATGAAAAATAGAAATGGTGAGCTTATGCTCTTACAAACCCATGCTTGAAATACATTTAAATCCTTAATCAAAATTTAATTAAATACTTAGCGGATTAAGAGGATTACCTCTAGGTCTTAAAGGGTGGATCTACACCTTAGATTGAGAAAATTTTCCTTCCTTTCTTCAACTACTCACAACTAGCCACTTCCTCTCTCTCTCTCTCTCTCTCTCTCTCTCTTTTTCCCTTTTCTTTCAGTTCCTACGGGTGAGAGGGAGAGTTGAGAATGAACCAAAATTTTTGGGGTTCGACTAAATGGTTCACCACAACCCCATCACCACCTATTTATAGGTAAAAATTAATTAAATTTTTAGAATTATTTTTATTCCAAAAATTGCACATCTAAACCTAAAAACAAAACATTTGCTAATTGCTCTCTTAAGGTGGCCGCCATGGTAGTGCCATTTTGCTCCCAATTAATACATAACTATCCATTTAATTTTTAAGTCCAAAAATTGCTTATTTATCTTTAATAAGGTGTCACCAAATAAGACCATATTTGGCACTTTCCTTAATATGCAGTCCATTTTCTTAATAACTCAAATAGTGCTAATACTATTTTCAACTAATAATAGTACAGTTGTACTGGACTGCAGTCCATAATTTATCTGTACTTAACTGGACTGCGTGTAGGTTTTTCTTAGGACTTAAAGCCACTTAGTCCTTATTGCTCTAAATATTGTGCTTGATTTTTCTAAAGTGGTCACGTACCTTATTCTCACTTCTTCATTCATAATGACGGTTTATCGCAGTATAATTTTCATACTATCTATTATACTGTAGTCCCGTCTTAATCATACCCTAAATCATTTGGTCAAACTTTGACCGGAATAAAATAATAAATTCTCATTCTACCTTTTTCATCAAAAGGCTTCATGCTCGACTTAATCAATTATCATTGAGTTTTATAATACCTATAAAAACTCAAACATACTCTGATAATCAAATCAGATCATGAGCTTCATATTGACATGCATGATTCAGACTTAGATTTTCTTTGTATCTAAGGAAATCACAGGTTCGTCCAAATTTTGGGTTGTTACACGTAAGGTGGGACGCACCACATTAGACATCACCAATCTGGGCCGCTGCTGAGGCAATTCGACATCTAGAAAACTGTAACAATCACATTTTTTTTACAAACTTGTGATTGCCTTATATATAAAGGAATTTAAGTCTGTACTATGTGTTTATGTGATGTTTTATGAAAATTATGAATATCAATGTGAAATTCATAATTTTATTATCAGAATATGTTTGAGTTCTCATTGTATCATAAGATTCAATAATGATTTATGTTTTTGTTCTAGCCCATGTATGATTAGGATGACTCATGACTTGAGTAAGATGGTACTGCAGTATAATAAGCGATGTTGAAATTATACTGTGACCGACCATCATTACGAATGCAGAGTTAAGAATAAGGAATGGAATCACTCTACCATAATCAGGAATAATATTTGGAGCAATGAGGACTAAGTAGCTTTTAGTTCTAAGACAAACCTATATGCAGTCCAGTTAAGCGTAGATGAATTTTGGACTGCAGTTCAGTATGACTGTACTGTTAATAATTAAAACAGTATTTGTAATATTTAGATTATTAAGAAAATGGACTACATATTAGAAGCAAGTGCTAAACAGGGCCCTACTTGGAGGACACCTCATCATAGATAATACATAATTTTGGGGATTTTTGAAATTATGAAAAAGTTGATAATTATGAAAACATTTTTAGTGGATTAAGCTCCACATGGCCAGCCACCTATGGGACTAAAGGGCAAATATTTTGTTTTTAGCGTCAAATATGCAAATTTAAGAAAAAAATAATTGTTAGAAATTATGGATTTTTCTCCTATAAATAGGGTTGTGAGGTTGAACTTGAACCATTTAGTTGAACCTTCCAATTTATAGTTCTCTTCAAACTTTCCCTCCCTAACCTTAAAAAAAAAAAAATGAGAGAGAGAGAGAGAGAGAGAGAGAGAGAGAGAGTGGTCGGTTGTTGGTGGAAAGTGTGAAGAAAAAAAATGTTCTCATCCCAAGGTCTAGAGCAACCATTCCAACTCTAAAGGTATTCCTCTTGATTCTCTAAGAATTTCATTAAGCTTTTGGTTGAGGATTTATGTGTATTTCAAGTTTGGGTTGTAAGAGCATACGCTCATGTTTCTTATTTTCACTATGTTATGGTTTTATATGGTTGATTTATGCTAGATCTATGCTTGGGCTAACTTGGTTGCTAGATTTAAGCATGGATTTGATTTTATGCTCTTGGATGAGTCTGAAGGTTATGTGTGCTCACCATATGTTTGTGGAAATGTCTTCACATGCTTAAGTAGATAGATCTTATGAATGATGATGATAAAGATGATTGTGTGTAATACCCAGATTCTTCATGTCACTAATTCCTTTTAAGAAATTAATTTTTATGCCATGAAGGTATTTATGAAAAAGCTTGATTTAGAGCTTTTGTTCGATTTTGTGAATTCTTGTGGGTCAATAAGACTCAAAATAGAATGCTAAGGTTAGCAAACAGCCTTTTTAGTCGAAAAGGGCGAAAAAGTACATGATTTATGAAAGTCAAAGGTTTGACCAAAAAGTCAACTTTGACCGAGAAAGTCAAAGTTTGATCAAAAATAGTCAAAGAGTTGACTTCGTAGTATTATGAGACACAGTATGGAAAAGATACTGTGAAACTCGTCATTTCGAGTAACATAGCATGAATAGGCTTTAAAACCACCCTCGAAAATCAAGTACACCAAGCTAGGATTAAAGATAAAAAGGGTTTGGAAAAATAAGAAAAATTTTATACTGTCCGTTTTTACACAGATAAATTTTGTACTACCGTGCAGTATAAAAATATTGTGTATTAGTGAAGCACAGTATTGGAAATATCTGTGTAGCACAAAAATGGACTGCTTTTTAAGGAAAATAGCTAAACAAGGCCAAGGGTGGGTGATGTCATCTTAGTTGGAATTTATGACATCATAAATAATTATTCAAGGCTTGGAAAGAATTCTTAGAATTCCCTAGAAGCTCCTTGGCCGGCCACCTCACTATCTCCTTAAGCAAATATTAAAATTTTTGGGGTTTTTTCATAATTTTTCAAAAGTTCTCAACCTCTATAAATAGGGGTGTGCTCCTATTCATTTTATTCATAAAATCTTGTGAAACTCTTGTCAATTTTCTTCTTGAAAATTCAGAAATTGGGAGGAGAGAAAGAGAAGAGAAAAACAAAAATTTCTTGAGGGGTTTTGCTTAGAGTAAGTTCGGGTTCTAGTAGGAACCAAGAGAAAAAAAATTTGAAAAGCTTAGGAGCTTTATTGGCCATAGTGGCCGAAAGTGGAGGAAGGGAAAAAGAAAGGGAAAAACTGAAAATTTTGAGGGGAAACCTTGGTGGTGGTGTTCGGTTTTGGAGTGGATCAATCAAGGAACCAACCAAAAATTTTTGGTACCCAAATTAGGGTGCAAGCCGAAAGCAAGGGAAGCCAAGGGAGGAAAGGAATTTGGAATCTCCAAACCCTAACTTTGATCGAAGGTAAATTTTTGAGCCCTAATCTTTCAATTAAGTTCAATTTGGAATTCTATTTGTATTTCAAGTTGGAGTTGTATGGACATGTTGGGATCTATATGTGCCCTAAGGATAGAAAATCAATATTAGGGATTTTCTGTAAATATGACAGTTTGATATTAATAAGAGGAAATTATTCATGTTTAATAAGTTGTGTCCTATTTACTTTCATTTGTTGATTGTATGATTATTTTGAGCAAACATAAAATACTCCTAGGCTGTTGGTAATATATCGAATTATCATATGTATACGGGGTATGCATAGAAAACGTGGTAATTTGATAACAGTCTAAATAAATAGTCCGCAATCAATGGAATAAGATTTGGGGATCTTATTCATGATAAGATTGTAAAGGTTGTCTACTTCCTTGGAGGGATGGTTTGTCTTGACCATCGGATAGGTTCCGAGTAGAAACTTTAATGTATACCAGTATTGAGGTATGACATTGGACTGGACCTAAAGTGTTATTTGATTTGGTTTAATCTGCATTAATCTTAATCCTGAAATGATTACTTGAGTTCGCATCCATGACTTATGTACTTTGATGCACTAAAGGTGAGACACTGTTAATTCATGGTCAACATACTTGTGTTTTGGGTGCATGACTTATGGATGGAGAAATCAAGATTCATAGATACGGAATCCATAGCTATCATAACGATAGTAAATATTATCTACTTAAAGGCATTATTCGGGGATTGAAAGATAGTATAACAAGATATTGGTCATCGGTTTACTTTGTGTTCTCTGATAGTTTACCAATTGTATGGTTTTACAATTGGTGGTTCTTTCAATGGAGAATAATGAAACTTTAAGTTAAAATGATTGAAAAGGTAAAACGGAAAAAGTTCTTAATTCAATCATGGATAACATATGGGGATTAAGCAAGCGATGAATAAATCATGGAAGAAGCACTACGTGAGAGAGCTTTCGTAATACGGTATGTAAACAGGAGTTCAGTATCAAACTTTTAGTGGAATAGTTTTGAAGTTGATAATTGATGGATAATTAATCTGGGATTAATTTTTCACAATTATAGGAGTCTCTTTACATATTTCCAACGGGTCCCTCTATTAGCTCATACAGTTCCACGAAGCGTCTCGGAATTTGTTCCTAATGAGATCGGTAAATTATAAATGGAATTTAGAAATGTCTATCAAGACATGGTACTCTCTAATATGCAATCTAGAAAGGATTGGACATGTGAAATTTGTAGACAAATGATTTGTCAACATGTGATTGGTTAATTTGAATTTTGAAAATAAGATTGTGTTTAAATTTTGGAAAACAAAATTTTTCTCTTCTAATTAAAATAGGTGCACGTTTTTTAATTGTATGGAGGGAAGAAAATTTCGTTTCAAAATTATTTAAATATATTCCTAACATTAAATTATTAATTGGTTTAAATAATGGAGATTATTTCATAGATTTTTCTTTCCTAATTAAAGAGGTGCATGGTTTTTGTGAGGAAAGAAAATTTGAAATATTTCATTGATTTAAATTAATTAATATGGATAATGTTTATGGAAAATATTTATTCAAATATGTGAATCTTATTTAAATTCGAAAAGGTTTAAAAGAAATTTGAATCAAGATAGGACTAGGATCTTTTGACTAGTCTAGATTCTTGATTTAAAATTTGAACAACCAATCATGATCCATCTCACTTGTGGCTGAATTTTTAGTTGAGATTTCCTCTTGAAAAATTGTTTTTAGGTTCAATGAATCTAGCCCTAAAGTTGTATGATCTTTTGGTTCAAGATTTATCCGAAAAATAATTATTAATTATTTTTCAAGTAGGAGATAAATTTTGAAAAGGATTGGAATACTATATAAAGGCTAGGAGTTCTTGAGAAACTAATTTTTAATATTTTTTTAAAGAGGAAAACGTTTTTTAGTGAGAAGAAAAAAAATGTTTTAGGTTTCTTCCACATCAAAAATTCGGCTTTCTTGTGAGAGAGAAAAAGAAAGAAAATTCCATTGAATCAAAACTGCGAGGAAGGTTAAACCGAGTGATAATTTTTCATAGTAGGTTAACCGGTTCTTGTTTTGTAGTTTTGAAGAAAGAAGTTGAATCAAATTCTCAACAAGGATCATCGGAATTGAGAAGGAGGGATTTAGACTTCGGAAAGTATTACCGGTTGCTTGGATTCATAGAACGTGTGCTCACACACACTCTGAGACTTGGAACTCGAGAATAGTAGAGAAGACACGTTGGTCAAACGCTCTAGAAATTCCGGAATCCAAGAGATAAGGTACGTTTGATCATGAATTTAATTTATTATTATATGCATCATGAGCTTCTTTTCCGGAAACGGCATAAAATTTTTAAAACTTCCGCTGCGCCGTAACTCTGATACCGGATCCGATTTTTCCAACAACTGGTATCAGAGCCAACTCATGATCATGCATATAACATAAATTATTTGATCAAATAAATTTCTCTCTATGCATTAATGAAATATTTTAGAGAGTTGACACTCTAGGTTTTATTTTGAGTATGTTAAATATATTATGAATGGATGTATGGATGAATGAATGCTTTATATTATTTTGATAATATATGATGCTTGTTCAATTTTGCCGGTCATGATTCCATAAAGGTTAGAATTTGTATCTAGGTTTTTCAAGTGTAATAGATGCGATCTATTATCACCGCTAGGTCATTCTTTCAATTCTTAGAATTTTTGTAAGCCGGAAACGACATAGGAATTTTTTTGTAAAATTCGGGCCACAATGGATTCAAGGAGATTGAAGATGAACGAAGGTATGGAAATTTTCAAATGATGTGATTTTTTGGTTTTTGGAATTTTTTTTAATTAAAAAAAACATTTTTTTGTATAAAAAAAAATCACAAGAATCTTTTTGAAAATTTAATTTTCCAATGATATGTGATCTTGATAATTTGGAAATCAAAATTGAAATTGAAATTGAAATTTAATGGATATTATTATGAATTTTAAAATTTTGTGATTTAAATTTGAGATTTGGAAATTTCAAATTTTAAATTTTAAAATTTAATAAACCAGATTTTAATTTAAATTTTGATATTTTGTAATTTTGATTAAAATTAAAGATCACATATAATCTTTTTGAAATTAAAAAAAGGATGTGACATTGGAGAAGGAAGACACATTGAAGAAGGATACAAGGCATGGATCTACAAATGAATGTCGATATATGTTTCGGTTAATTTTTGTAAATTTTACAATTTTCTTTTCTCTAGGATGGAATCATGATTCACGGCTATTTACATATTTTGCAACCTATGGATGATGACTTGCTAGATGAATATGTTACACTATTTCGTGATGTATTGATAACATGCCATATAGACTAAGAAGTGCCACTCAATAAATGTGACGCTCCCTTCTGTGTAGGGTCGCCACCTTACTTACTTAACTTAACTATACTTAAAATTTGGGAATTTTTTTTTTGAAACATACATATAAAAAGCATTTGTTTTTAGCAATAGATCATTGATACTGAAATAGAAAGATTACTTAAAGTCTTTAGTATCAAAATACCATATAACATAAGTGGTTTTCATCACATATACTTATATACAAAAACTTCTTGACATATCAAAAGATTGCGGAATCTATGCGTAGCGGTATCCATACCCCCCTTCGTCTGCCGCCGCACCATCCACACAACGCCCGCCATTCAAGTTGCAGGTTTCTTACCTACAGTATGAAATATAACTTGATGAGCTTTTGCCCAGTAAGCACAAACGTAATCTCACAAAACATTTTATTTTTAAACATCTTGAAAACATAACATTCATCATATGCATATACGTGAACCATTTATGTTCATTTATGCATTCCTTTTTAACTTGTACTTATCTTTCTTATGGGCCCCTTAGTGTACGTACCATCATTAATTTAGCGCGCATCCAGATACAGTTAGGGTTTGCAAGGTCCCTAACTGCTCTGGGAAAACATGATTGATTACACCCTCCCGCATCAACGAGAGGGCGATAATTCATAACTTTAACATGAAAAACCCTCTACCTTGGGGAGGTCGGTACGACACTTCACTTGTGATTTCTTACCATGTTGTTTATCTTTAGTGAACATACCTTATGATGTTACTATATGATAACATAACTTTTATCTTCTTCATAACATGGCATGGCATTTTGAAATCATAGCTCTTTTGCAAACATATTATTATTTTTTTTTTTTGCAAATATAGCACTCTTGAAAATATGACATTTTGCAATTATAGCACTTTTAGAAAACATGGCACTTTGCAAAATAACATTTATGTACATATAGCATCTTGTAAATATAACACTTATACAAACATAGCATTGTTATGAAGCATGACATTTAAACATAGCATCATCTTGAACATAGCATAAAAACATGTAATAGCATTTTTGAAAACATATTAGCTTTCATACTGCAGGTGAGGCTTGTACTTACCTCTCGTGCCGTATCCTTAACGTTGCGTCCTTAAATTTGTCGGCAACAGCAGGTAACTTTCTTGCTATATGAGAAATATAGGATTAGAATCCTATCGTAAGATGTTGGTGACCAAACCAACATTCATGCCTAATCTTGGTTGTATGTCCCCTTTACTTATCTCACTTGATCTCCATAAACATCCTTCTTCATTAAGGATAATCAACTTTGATTAATCCTTAAGAGGTCACGTTGGATAACCTCTTGATTAGATCCTTGTTCTTTGGTTGGTTTCTTGAAAACTTTGGGCTTTACTCATACATTCTCATTATTGAGTTATCTCTATCAACCCCTTAAATCCTAGCCCAAAAATATATGTGGATGTCACTTAGGGTTATGTTGGGTAACCCTTAAGGTTAACTCTTAGTCATCCTTGGGTTTGTAACTCGGATATGACATCCGGCTACCGTTCGTAATCGGCTTGCTTACCAATTTCTCCATAAAACTCCATTTCTTTATTTTTGGAAAACCATGTGTAACTCTCTTCCAAAAAATTCTTAGTTTGCTTTAAAAATTTTTGCTTCTTTAACTTGAAAGTACTTTGGCTTAAAAATCCATTTCTCTTCTTAACTTGAAGGTACTTGACGTAAAATCATCATTTTTCATTAGCTTGAAAACATTTGGTTTGAAACCCCTTTTTCTTTACTTCTTGGAAAAATGTGGAATTTCAAATCCGAACACTTAAAATTCATGGTTTTAGAAACAGATATTTTATAAAATCATTTAAGACTAGAAACTGCCTTTGGAACAGTTTCCGTAGCTAAAATAACAATTTAGAGACACTTTACATTTTTTTTTGAAAACATCTTTGAAAAACTAAGGTGTAGGAATTTCGGATTCCCTGCGCACCTTCCCTAAAACATGCTCAGTTTAAAAATCCATCGAGAATGTAGAAAACTTGTCTGCAAAAAAGTTGTAGTTCTCAAAAAATGCTAAAACTTTTATGTTTTACGAAAAATCCAGTTCGGCTTGTATTAGTACCAGTTTTTGCTTGAAAACTGGCTGACCCTGGAAAACCGAGTGAAAACTGGGTCTGGGGATCAGCCACGGGTTTTGGGGAAAACGGAGGCCGTTGGAGCCTTATTTCGAAATTCTGCCTATATGCTTTCTAGTAAAAGTTGTTCCGAGCAACTTTCATGTTTTGAGTTTTACCCTGTTCGGCCTCTAAAGGCCTTATATTTTCACTTTCCCGAAACTGGCCAGTTTCGTATCCGAAATGGCAGTTTCAGTTGTTAATTCCGTTTTACGTTCTATTTCGCGGAATCTACCTCAACCGATCACATCGGGATCTTATACATAAATCAAGCAGCGTTTCTAACGTCCCATACATTCATTCATGCCAATCCATCATACCCATGCAGCTCCCAAAAACCGAAAACCCTAGTCCTTGGCTGTATGGTGTTCTAGCTTTTGCATTCCATTAGATCAAGTATCACATTCACCCTTATCTAGCAGCCATGCATCCACTGCCTAAGGCAGATTTTTGACCAAAAATTAAGGGACATATCAACCACATCTAGCATGCTTCCTAACCATTTTTCAAGCACAAAATTTAAGCAGACAAACATCATAATCAAGCCAACCAAACCCTAATCCCTAATCAAGCACACACACCAACAAATAGGGCTGAAAAAATAAAATGGACTTATGTCCTTACAAACCAACTTGAATCACCATAAAAATGCTTAAATGGAACTTAATTTCAAGATGGTTGAAGAATTTACCTCAAACCCAAGTTAGGGTTTGGAAATTTCCGAAACTTCTTCCTTCCTTGCACACCCTAGACTCTCGGCCAACCTAGAAAAATGGAGATCCAAGAAAATTTTGTTGGCTCTTTCTTTCACCTCCAAGTCGAAGACTCCAAGAAGAAAAACCCTTAAAGAAATTTCAAGATTCACTTACCTTTCTCCTCCTTCTCTTGGTCGGCCACTCCTTGGAAAAATGGGCACCAAAACTTTGTTTTGGCTCCTTGGTTTCTCCTCCTAGAAACCGAAATCCTTCTAAAAGAAGAGCCCTCAAAATTTCCAGATTTTTCCTCACCCTTTTCCTCCTTGTCAAGTTCGGCCACTAGCCAAAAAAAACCCACAAAAGTCTTCTTACTTTTTCTTTGCTCTCTCCCTTGAAAACCGAAACCCAAAAAGATGAAAACTTCAAGAATTTCTTTGGCTCTCACTCTCCTCTCCTTCTTCTCCACTGCTGCCGAACTTTCTTCAAGAAGAATGCAAGGATTTTGGCTCACTTTTTCAATAAAAGTGAATAATAAATGGGAGGGTTTTCTTGTAGACAAGATGGGCTAGGAGTGGTTGCACCTTTTCTCCTTAAATCAAGGCTTTTCCCATGCTTTCTTTTCCCTTAATCTTTGGCTTTCTCCCATGCCTTTCTTTTCCTTGTTGCAGCCGGATTTTGGGGGTGGAAAAGAAGGCTCCACATGGCTAGCTTAGGCTAGTGGAAAGTGAGTCATAGGCATGGGCATGTGTCCTTACTTGGTGCACCCTTTTTCCTCAATTTTGGGCTTTTTCCATGCTTCCCATGTGCTGCCCATTACGGCCGAAAATCAAGGGGAAGGAGAGGGCTTCACATGGCTATCTTGAGTGAGTGGATGGTGAGTCATGGGTATGGGCAAGTGGTCCTTGGCTTGCTATGCCTTGTTTGGCCATTTTGCTCTCCAAAAACTCATTTTTTCTTTCCTTTGTGTTACACAGATAATTCTAATATTGTGATTCTCCAAAACACAATATTTTTATATTGTACCGAAGTACAAAATTTATCTTTGTGAATTTAGGGTCGAAAAATATTTTTCCTTAATTTTTCCGAACCCCATTTTGCCCTTAACTTAAACTTGGTGTGCTTGATTTTCTAGGGACGTTTTTAGGCTCATTCTTGCCATCTAGTTCACAAAACTTATTCTCGGAACTCTATACGGGCTGTACTTGAAAAATCCCGTAAAGTCAACCCTTTGACTTTTCGTTGGTCAAACTTTGACATTTTCGGTCAAAGTTGACTTTCGTAAAATTTCATCATTTTCCGTTCTTTTTCCTTAAAAACCTCATACATGGCTCGTAAATCATTCATGGAGTCTCATAATTGATTTAATGAGGACTCAAACATTGATAAATAAAATTATGAATTTCTCATTATTATTCATAATTTTTCATGTAACACATCATAAACACATAAATTAGATTTTAATTCCTTATGAACAGGAAGATTTCAAGTCTACAAAAATTTCGGGTCTTACAACCTACCCTCCTTAAAGGATTTTCGTCCTCGAAAATTAGAACAAATCGGGGTAGTCTCTTTTTATGTCTTCTTCCCGTTCCCATGTCGCTTCTTCAATATGGCGGTTTCTCCATAATACCTTAACCAAAGGTATGACCTTGTTCCTTAGCACTTTTTCTTCTCGTGCCAAAATCTAGACTGGCTTCTCCTCATAAGTCAGATCTTCACGAATCTCGATCGGTTCGTGATCCAGTACATGTGATGGATCCGGAATATACTTCTTTAGTGTTGACACATGAAATACATTGTGTACGTATGCTAATTCTGGGGGTAAAGCCAACCTGTAGGCCACATTACCAACTCTCTCGAGTATCTCGAACGGCCCTATATACCTTGGACTCAATTTCCCCTTCTTTCTGAACCTCATAACTCCCTTGAATGGTGCAACTTTGAGAAAGACCAAGTCTCCTACTTGGAATTCTAGGGGCCTTCTGCGTTTGTCAGCGTAACTCTTTTGTCGACTAAATGCAGTCTCCATCCTTTGACGTATGAGCTTCACGTTTTCCGTGGTCTTCCGAATGAAGTCCGTAGACACAAGCTCTTTCTCTCTTGTCTCGTACCAATGGACTGGAGATCTGCATCTTCTTCCATATAAAGCTTCATAAGGAGCCATTCCAATTGAAGCGTGGAAACTGTTGTTGTACGATAACTCGATCAAAGGAAGCTTCTTATCCCAAGTTCCTTTGAAGTCCAATACGCATGCTCGTAACATATCTTCTAGCGTCTGAATGGTCCTTTCCGATTGTCCATCTGTTTGAGGGTGGAAAGCTGTACTAAACGTAAGCTTGGTACCCATTGCTTCATGTACGCTCTTCCAAAATTTTGAAGTGAAGCGACCGTCGCGATCCGATATAATCGTTTTCGGAATTCTGTGATAGCGAACGATCTGGGCCACGTACAATTCTACCAATTGTTCCACGGAGAAGTTGAGCTTGATGGCCACAAAGTGCGCGGACTTTGTCAATCGGTCAACGATCACCCAAATAGCATCGTTGCCGCTAGGAGTTCGGGGTAGTCCAACCACGAAATCCATCGTCACTTGGTCCCAATTCCATTCGGGGATGGAAATTTTCTGCAATTCTCCTCCGGGACGTTGGTGTTCCGCCTTCACTTTTTGACAAGTAAGGCATTTACTGACGAAAGTAGTAACGTCATTCTTTATTTTGGGCCACCAAAAGCTCTCTTTCAAATCCTTGTACATCTTCGTGGCTCCCGGATAAATGGAATACGGAATCTCATGGGCTTCTTTCATGATCCTTTCCTTTAGATCGTCCTCGTTAGGAATACATAATTTGTTCTTTTGATAGAGTATACCCTCATCAGATACGTTGAAATCCGACTCCTTTCCTTCTAAAACTTCATTTTTCATCATAAGCAGTGAGGCATCTACTTCTTGACGCTCTTTCATCCCATCTAAAATGGTAGGTTGGAAGGTTAGAGCAGCTAATCCTCCCGTAATAAGCTCGATTTTGGCTTCCGTTAGCTCCTTTTGAAGAGGCTCAGTCAATGATCTGATTGACATCATTGAGGAAGACGACTTCCGACTAAGGGCATCGGCCACCTTGTTAGCCTTCTTGGGATGGTATCGGATATCTATGTCATAGTCCTTCACCAATTCGAGCCATCTTCTTTGTCTTATGTTAAGCTCCTTCTGGGTGAAGATATACTTCAAGCTCTGATGATCTGTATATACTTCACATTTTGTGCCATAAAGGTAGTGCCTCCAAATCTTCAAGGCAAATACTACCGCCGCAAGTTCCAAATCATGCGTCAGGTAGTTCTTCTCGTGTTCCTTAAGCTGTCGGGAAGCATACGCGATCACTTTTCCATTCTGCATAAGTACGGCTCCCAATCCTATCTTGGAAGCATCGCTGTAAATCATGAAGCTACCTTCCTCCGCTACTGGAATTGTGAGGATTGGAGCGCTCGTCAGCTTACTTTTGAGCTCTTGAAAGTGCTCTTCACACTTCGTCGTCCATTCGTACCTCTTTTCTTTCCTTGTGAGTGTGGTGAGTGGCACCGTAATCTTGGCAAACCCTTCAATGAATCTTCGATAATAGCCCGCTAAGCCGAGGAAACTGCGTACTTCGGTGACGCTCTTAGGAGCTGGCCACTTACTTACCGCTTTTATCTTGACCGGATCTACGAATATACCTTCCTTTGAGGCCACATCTCCTAAGAAATGGACCTTCTCCAACCAAAATTCACACTTTGTGAACTTGGCATAAAGCTGATTTTGCTTTAAAATCCGTAGTGCAATCCTCAAATGCTCCTCATGCTCCTCCTTCGACCTTGAGTAAATCAATATATCGTCGATGAAAACAATGATGAATTTATCCAAGTAGTCCTTAAATACTCGATTCATCAAATCCATGAAGGCGGCTGGAGCATTCGTCAGTCCAAACGGCATCACAAGGAACTCGTAGTGTCCATATCGCGTACGAAACGCTGTCTTCGGAACATCTCCTTCCTTAATTCGGAGCTGGTGATATCCTGATCGCAGGTCAATCTTCGAAAAGACCGAGGCTCTTTTTAGTTGGTCGAACAAGTCATCGATCCTTGGCAAAGGATACCTATTTTTGATGGTGATCTTGTTTAACTCCCGATAGTCGATGCACATTCTAAAAGTGTCGTCCTTCTTCTTGACAAAGAGCACTGGGGCTCCCCACGGTGAATAGCTCTGACGGATGAATCCTCTATCCAGGAGCTCCTTCAACTGAACTTGTAATTCCTTAAGTTCAGCAGGCGCCATCCTATACGGTGCCTTGGACACGGGTGCTAATCCAGGAAGTAACTCGATCTCAAAAGAGATTTCTCGCTCTGGCGGTAATCTTGGCAAATCTTCCGGAAAGACGTCGATAAATTCCTTGACTATCGGTACCTCTTCCGGCTTACTCTTGGTCTCTTGTGTCTTATCAACCATGTTGGCTAGAAATCCACTACATCCTTCCGCCAACAGCTTTCTCGCCTTAAGTGCAGAAATAAACATCTTTGGCTGTTTCGGGGTTGATCCTTTAAAAACGAACTCCTTATCTCCAATTGGCTTGAACGTAACGGCGCGACGCTAGCAGTCGATAACCGCATTGTACTTTCCCAGGAAGTCCATACCCAGGATAACGTCATAGTCGTATAGATCAATGATGATCAGGTTGACATACATCTCTCTACCGCATGTAATTATTGGAACATGGCGTATCCAATAATCAGACAACAAAATTTCCCCGGAGGGTAATGCAGTACGAAAAGTTCTTCCGATTTTATCATTATCTCTACCTAGCTTCCTTGCAAATCTAGGTGATGTAAAAGAATGCGTAGCTCCAGAATCAATCAACACATATGCATCTTGTTGGGCAAAAGGAAGCTGACCTGTCACCACCGTGGAAGGTCCAGCTTTCACATCCTCTTTGGTGTAGGCATAGATGCGTCCTTGTGGTTCCGGAGCGTCGAGTCGGCCTTGGGAAATTGCTGGTCCTTCGAGTTTCGTCTGTGCGGCGTGTAACTGGCTCCCTTGACCCCTTTGGTAGTTCTGCTGGTTCTGGACGTTTGCATTATAATTCTTTGTAAAGTGGCCTTCCTTGCCACACAGATAGCAACGATTGGTTCCTGCCCAGCAGTCACCCGGGTGTTTCCTACCATATTTCTGGCAAGTGGGGGTTCCGGTGTTATCTATAGCAGTCTTCTTCTGGGGAAAGTTCTGCTGATTCCCCCGTCTTCCAGCATTCCACTTTCTCTTCTGCTGGGGGTTGCCATACGGCTTGTTGCTGCCGTGTTGGCCAGATGATCCTCCTTGACTCTTCGGCGGCTGGGCTTGGCTGGGTCTAGCCTGATTCTGCTTGGTTAGGGCCTTCTCCTCATTCTTCTTCTTAAAGAACCGAGCCCGTTGAGCCTTGTTCTATCCCACTCAGTATTCGGCTCGAACTGCTCGGCTAACACATTTCCCAACAGTGAGCAGTAGGTGAGGGCCACTACTAATCACCACGGCCAAGTCCGAGCGGAACATCCTCGTCATCCTTCTTCCTTTGTCCCTCTCAGAACAGATGAGGTGAGGGCAGAGACGGGCGAGCTGTTTAAACTTTCTCACAGCTTCCGCTACAGATAGATTTCCCTGACGGAAATTGTTGAACTCATCTTATTGGGCTTCCATGACTTCCGTGTTGAAATACTTCTCTCAAAACTCTTCAACGAAGTCTTCCCACGTCATCTGATTGACGTCCCGTCTGATCTGAACTGTCTCCCACCATAAGTGAGCGTCTTTCTTCAGCATGAACGATGCATAGAGGACTCTCTCTCGATCGTCGAGCCCAAGGAAGTTCAGAGAAACTTGAAAGTCGATTAGCCAATTGTCGGCCTCAATAGGGTCTGTCGATCCCTCAAATTCCTGTGCCTTCATGCGTCGAAATTCGTGATATAGTTCTGCCGGGGTCCGTGCTTGTGGCGCTGGTGGAACAGCTGCTGGCGCCATAGGCGCCTCAGGGGTCGCAGGGAGTTCTGGAATCGCCGGGTCGACATTGGGAATTTCCAGCGCAGCAGGCTGATCCCCTTGTGCCTGTGGTACCCTGGCCTTAGGAGGTCCCTGATTCTGTTGGGTCATCTGTGCCCTAAGCCCGCCTATCTCTTGTTGCTAGGCTAACATCATCTCTCTTAACTCGTTTAGTTGGGCTGCGAGGTTGACATTCTGGGCCTGTGCCGCTCTACGTTTTGGTGGCATGGTTCTGTATAAAAGCAATAAAATAATATTCTTGTTTTCAAAACTTTCATAAAATCATATCTTTTATACAGAACCATAATCTTCATTTCATAATCATAGCTTTTAGGAAAATACATAATTTCCTCATCGTGAACATACATTACTTGAATATCACCACCGAGCTAAGGCACAACCCAACGTCATTCTCACACCCAACATTTCCATTGCGAACCATCGATGAGAGTTGCGTATGAAAAATCTAATTCTAAGTGTAAGGAAAATAATTTAACTTATTTGGGCTATCGCGGAACGATGCGGAGCGAGACGAAGTAGGCTGGCAGGAAACCGCTCTGGTACTAAACTCTGTGACGCCCCCTTCTGCATAGGGTCGTCACCTTACTTACTTAACTTAACTTTACTTAAAATTTGGGAATATTTTTTTTTTTTGAAACCTACATATAAAAAGCATTTGTCTTTAGCAATAGATCATTGATACTGAAATAGAAAGATTACTTAAAGTCTTTAGTATCAAAATACCATATAACATAAGTGGTTTTAATCACATATACTTATATACAAAAACTTCTTGATATGTCAAAAGATTGCGAAATCTATGCGTAGTGGTATCCATATCGCCCTTCGTCTGCCGCCGCACCATCCACACAATGCCCGCCATTCAAGTTGCAAGTTTCTTACCTACAGTATGAAATATAACTTGATGAGCTTTCGTCCAGTAAGCACAAACGTAATCTCACAAAACATTTTATTTTTAAACATCTTGAAAACATAACATTCATCATATGCATATACGTGAACCATTTATGTTCATTTATGCATTCCTTTTTAACTTGTACTTATCCTTCTTATGGGCCCCTTAGTGTACGTACCATCATTTATTTAGCGCGCCTCCAGATAGAGTTAGGGTTTGCAGGGTTCCTAACTGCTCTGGGAAAACATGATTGATTACACCCTCCCGCATCAACGAGAGGGCGATAATCCATAACTTTAACATGAAAAACCCTCCACCTTGGGGAGGTCGGTACGACACTTTACTTGTGATTTCTTACCATATTGTTTATCTTTAGTGAACATACCTTATGATGTTACTATATGATAACATAACTTTTATCTTCTTCATAACATGGCATGGCATTTTGAAATCATAGCTCTTTTGCAAACATATATATATATATTTTTTTTGCAAATATAGCACTCTTGAAAATATACCATCATTTATTTAGCGCGCCTCCAGATACAGTTAGGGTTTGCAGGGTTCCTAACTGCTCTGGGAAAACATGATTGATTACACCCTCCCGCATCAACGAGAGGGCGATAATCCATAAATTTAACATGAAAAACCCTCCACCTTGGGGAGGTCGGTACGACACTTTACTTGTGATTTCTTACCATATTGTTTATCTTTAGTGAACATACCTTATGATGTTACTATATGATAACATAACTTTTATCTTCTTCATAACATGGCATGGCATTTTGAAATCATAGCTCTTTTGCAAACATATATATATATATTTTTTTGCAAATATAGCACTCTTGAAAATATACCATCATTTATTTAGCGCGCCTCCAGATACAGTTAGGGTTTGCAGGGTTCCTAACTGCTCTGGGAAAACATGATTGATTACACCCTCCCGCATCAACGAGAGGGCGATAATCCATAACTTTAACATGAAAAACCCTCCACCTTGGGGAGGTCGGTACGACACTTTACTTGTGATTTCTTACCATGTTGTTTATCTTTAGTGAACATACCTTATGATGTTACTATATGATAACATAACTTTTATCTTCTTCATAACATGGCATGGCATTTTGAAATCATAGCTCTTTTGTAAACATATTATTATTTTTTTTTTGCAAATATAGCACTCTTGAAAATATGACATTTTGCAATTATAGCACTTTTAGAAAACATGGCACTTTGCAAAATAACATTTATGCACATATAGCATCTTGTAAATATAACACTTATGCAAACATAGCATTGTTATAAAGCATGACATTTAAACATAGCATCATCTTGAACATAGCATAAAAACATGTAATAGCACTTTTGAAAACATACTAGCTTTCATACTGCAGGTGAGGTTTGTACTTACCTCTCGTGCCGTATTCTTAACGTTGCGTCCTTAAATTTGTCGGCAACAACAGGTAACTTTCCTGCTATATGAGAAATATAGGATTAGAATCCTATCGTAAGGTGTTGGTGACCAAACCAACATTCATGCCTAATCTTGGTTGTATGTCCCCTTTACTTATCTCACTTGATCTCCATAAACATCATTCTTTATTAAGGATAATCAACTTTGATTAATCCTTAAGAGGTCATGTTGGATAACCTCTTGATTAGATCCTTGTTCTTTGGTTAGTTTCTTGGAAACTTTGGGCTTTACTCATACATTCTCATTATTGGGTTATCTCCATCAATCCCTTAAATCCTAGCCCAAAAATATATGTGGGTGTCCCTTAGGGTTATGTTGGGTAACCCTTAAGGTTAACTCTTAGTCATCCTTGGGTTTGTAACTCGGATATGACATCCGACTACCGTTCGTAATCGGCTTGCTTACTAATTTCTCCATAAACTCCATTTCTTTATTTTTGGAAAACCTTGTCCAACTCTCTTCCAAAAAATCCTTAGTTTGCTTGTAAAAATTTTTGCTTCTTTAACTTGAAAGTACTTTGGCTTAAAAATCCATTTCTCTTATTAACTTGAAGGTACTTGACGTAAAATCATCATTTTTCATTAACTTGAAAACATTTGGTTTGAAACCCCTTTTTCTTTTCTTCTTGGAAAAATGTGGAATTTCAAATCCGAACCCTTAAAATTCATGGTTTTAGAAACAGATATTTTATAAAATCATTTAAGGCTGGAAACTGCCTTTGGAACAGTTTCCATAGCTAAAATAACAATTTAGAGACACTTTACATTTTTTTTTGAAAACATCTTTGAAAAACTAAGGTGCAGGAATTTCGGATTCCCTGCGCACCTTCCCTAAAACGTGCCCAGTTTAAAAATCCATCGAGAATCTATAAAACTTGTCTTCATGAAAGTTGTAGCTCTTAAAAAATGTTAAAACTTTTGTGTTTAATGAAAAATCCAGTTCGGCTTGTATTAGTACCAATTTTTGTTTGAAAATTGGCTGACCCTGGAAAACCGAGTGAAAACTGGGTCTGGGGATCAGCCACAGGTTTTGAGAAAAACGGAGGCTGTTGGAGCCTCATTTCGAGATTCTGCTCATGCTGCTCTCTAGTAAAGGTTGTTCTGAGCAACTTTTATGTTTTGAGTTTTACCCCGTTCGGCCTCTAAAGGCATTATATTTTCACTTTCCCGAAACTGGCCAGTTTCGTATCCGAAATGACAGTTTCGGTTGTTAATTCCGTTTTACGTCCTATTTCGCGGAATCTACCTCGACCGATCACATCGGGAGCTTATACATAAATCAAGCAGCGTTTCTAACATCCCATACATTCATTCATGCTAATCCATCATACCCATGCAGCCCCCAAAAACCGAAAACCCTAGTCCTTGGGTGCATGGTGTTCTAGCTTTTGCATTACATTAGATCAAGCATCACATTCACCCTTATCTAGCAGCCATGCATCCACTACCTTAGGGCAGATTTTTGACCAAAAATTAAGGGACATATCAACCACATCTAGCATGCTTCCTAACCATTTTTCAAGCACAAAATTTAAGCAAACAAGCATCATAATCAAGCCAACCAAACCCTAATCCCTAATCAAGCACACACACCAACAAATAGGGCTGAAAAAATAAAATGGATTATGTCCTTACAAACCAACTTGAATCACCATAAAAATGCTTAAATGAAACTTAATTTCAAGATGGTTCAAGAATTTACCTCAAACCCGAGTTAGGGTTTGGAAATTTCCGAAACTTCTTCCTTCCTTGCACACCCTAGACTCTCGGCCAACCTAGAAAAATGGAGATCCAAGAAAATTTTGTTGGCTCTTCCTTTCACCTCCAAGCTGAAGACTCCGAGAAGAAAAACCCTAAAAGAAATTTTAAGATTCACTTACCTTTCTCCTCCTTCTCTTGGTTAGCCATTCCTTGGAAAAATGGGCACCAAAACTTTGTTTTGGCTTCTTGGTTTCTCCTCCTAGAAACCGAACTCCTTCTAAAAGAAGAGCCCTCAAAATTTCCAGATTTTTCCTCACCCTTTTCCTCCCTCTCAAGTTCGGCCACTAGCCAAAAAAACCCACAAAAATCTTCTCACTTTTTCTTTGCTCTCTCCCTTGAAAACCGAAACCCAAAAAGATGAAAACTTCAAGAATTTCTTTGGCTCTCACTCTCCTCTCCTTCTTCTCCACTGCTGCCGAACTTTCTTCAAGAAGAATGCAAGGATTTTGGCTCACTTTTTCAATAAAAGTGAATAAGAAATGGGAGGGTTTTCTTGTAGACAAGATGGGCTAGGAGTGGTTGCACCTTTTCTCCTTAAATCAAATGCTTTTCCCATGCTTTCTTTTCCCTTAATCTTTGGCTTTCTCCCATGCCTTTCTTTTCCTTGTTGCAGCCGGATTTTGGGGGTGGAAAACAAGGCTCCACATGGCTAGCTTAGGCTAGTGGAAAGTGAGTCATAGGCATGGGCATGTGTCCTTACTTGGTGCACCCTTTTTCCTCAATTTTGGGCTTTTTCCATGCTTCCCATGTGCTGCCCATTGCTGCCGAAAATTAAGGGGAAGGAGAGGGCTTCACATGGCTATCTTGAGTGAGTGGATGGTGAGTCATGGGTATGGGCAAGTGGTCATTGGCTTGCTATGCCTTGTTTGGCCATTTTGCTCTCCAAAAACTCATTTTTTCTTTCCTTTGTGTTACACAGATAATTCTAATATTGTGATTCTCTAAAACACAATATTTTTATATTGTACCGAAGTACAAAATTTATCTGTGTGAATTTAGGGCCGAAAAATATTTTTCCTTAATTTTTCCAAACCCCATTTTGCCCTTAACTTAAACTTGGTGTGCTTGATTTTCTAGGGACGTTTTCAAGCTCATTCTTGCCATCTAGTTCACAAAACTTATTCTCGGAACTCTATCCGGGCTATACTTAAAAAATCCCGTAAAGTCAACCCTTTGACTTTTCGTTGGTCAAACTTTGACTTTTTCGGTCAAAGTTGACTTTCGTAAAATTTCATCATTTTCCGTTCTTTTTCCTTAAAAACCTCATACATGGCTCGTAAATCATTCATGGAGTCTCATAATTGATTTAATGAGGACTCAAACATTGATAAATAAAAATTATGAATTTCTTATTATTATTCATAATTTTTCATGTAATACATCATAAACACATAAATTAGACTTTAATTCCTTATGAACAGGGAGATTTCAAGTCTACAAAAATTTCGGGTCTTACAATAAATATTGTTTATGCATGAAAAACAAAAACCCTAATTTAAAAGATTGAGTGGGAAAAGGTTTTACACACTAAGACCTACGGCCTCCATCGTTGGTCCAATAGTTACGCATGGTAGTGCCTACTACTCGGTTTTGATCCGGGAATTCCCTTCGGATAGGAATCTTACCTAAAGCGCACACTGATTTGGATTTCCGAAAGGATAACAATTTTGGGCATATTTTATGTTTAGATCACCGCTCGGTGGCAGATATAAAATATGGATTCAAAATTGGAAACGATGGTTACACACTCATACTACTTTATTTATTAACCCTCCCTCGAGGCTCTGTTATGTAAAGTAGTGGTCAAATTAACGATAGTTAATATATATTTAATGGAATTTGTTCCATGGACGAATATGTATTAATCGGAAGGGATCCGTGTTCTTGGCTAGTTATTCTATGACTACCCTTCGGTATTTTAGAAAGCGGTAGCTAAGAATTATCGTTGTAAGGTATGTGTTTTAAGGGTTTTACACATGAACATTTAGATTGCATATAGATCTTTTTGTTTCATTACAAAATCATATTTTATAAACTGATAGGATGTTTGCTCGTACTTATTACATGTTTTCTTATTATAGATCAAAATGTCAAGCCCTTTATCTGTGATACTTACGCAAAACAAATTAACTGGCGAGAATTTTAATGACTAGAAAAGGAACTTGCTAATCGTCCTAAACTTAGAGAAACACAATTTTGTCCTAACCCAACTTCGACCACCTACGCCTGCGATCGATGCTCATGATAGGGATTTTGTAGCGCTTGAGTGCTAAGACAATTCCAACCTTAGTGCCATGTGCTATATTCGGGCCAGCATGTCTAACGTGCTCCAGAAACAGCATGAAGAACATCAAACTGCTAGGCAGATCATGGATAACCTAGAGGAAATGTTTGGTGAACAAACTATCCAGGCTAAAACCGATGCTATCAAAGGTCTCATGAACTGCAGGCAGAAGGTTGGAACTCCCATTAAGGAGCACATGATGACAGTCATGGCTTATTTGTCTGAAGCTCAGGCAAATGGGGCTGAGATCGGTGCTGCAACTCAACTGGTTATGGTTTTTCAAACCTTATCCAAGGATTTTGATTTGTTTCAGGCATCCTACAACCTTAACCGGAAGGAGATGTCTTTAGCGGAATTGATGAAAGAGTTACAAGCCTTTGAGAACATTTTTAAGGGTTCTGGATCTAAGGCTGAGGCAAATTTGGCTGAACCTAGTTCGTCTATTCCTAATCCCAAAAGGAAGAAGGAAAAGGGGAAGAACAAGGGAAACAAGCCTACGGTGAATGCACCTGCTTCTAAGAAGTCTACCAAGACTAAGAAGCGAAAGGTGGACCCCAAAAATGTTAAGTGCTTTCACTGTGGGAAGAAAGGACATTTCAAGAAAGATTGCCGAGATTTCCTGACTTTGCAAAAGCAGAAAGGTAATTTCAATGTCCTGTATCTTGAGGGTTGTTTAGTAGAAGAATCTAAAGAAAATTGAGTTATAGATTCTGGAGCTACTAACCATGTTTGTATTTCTCTACAGGGGTTCAAGGTAACGAGAAGTCTGCATGAGGAGGACTTTACGTTAAGAACCGGCGATGGGACGTTGGTGCGAGCTGAAGCAGTGGGAGAAGTGCATCTTTATTTTGATGAATTTAGGTTTATTGTTTTGAGACATTGTTTTTATGTTCCTAATTTTAAGAGGAACCTAATTTCGGTAGCTTGTTTAATTAAAGATACTTATTCAGTTTCTTTTAATAATAAAGTTGTTATTAGGAAAAACAATTCTCTTATCTGTAATGGATGGATGCATGGAAATCTTTATTTTATCAAACCTAAGATGCATTCACTGCTTGATACAGAATTAGAAAAGAACTCTAAAAGGCATAAGTCCTCTCACTCTAACAAATCATATCTTTGGCATTTACGACTTGGTCACATAAGCCTTAACAGAATTCAAAGGATGGTAAAAGATGAATGCCTCGACTTGTACGAGGTTGAATCTTGGCCATAATGCGAATCCTGTTTGGAGGGCAAGATGACTAAACGGCACTTTGCTGCCAAGGATGGTCGTGCCGAGAAACTTTTAGAACTTGTGTATACAGATGTTTGTGGTCCCATGAACATAGAAGCACGCGGTGGGTATGAGTACTATATCACTTTTATTGATGATTACTCAAGATATGGATATGTCTATTTGATGACCCGCAAAAGCGAAGTCTTTGACAAGTTTAAAGAGTTTCGGGCTGAAGCAGAGAAACAATTAGGCAAGTCTATTAAGACACTTCGATCGGATCAAGGTGGGGAATACCTGTCGGATGAGTTCTTAGGATATTTGATAGAGAATGAGATACAATCCCAGTTGACTGCACCTGGTACTCCTCAACAGAATGGTGTAGCTGAGAGAAGGAATAGGACCCTATTGGATATGGTCCGGTCTATGATGAGTTATTCCACTTTACCTTTATCATTTTGGGGGCACGCCATACAAACTGCATGCTATCTTCTGAATAACGTTCCCTCCAAATCGGTTCCTAAAACTCTTTACGAGTTATGGACGAGTAGGAAACCTAATTTGAATCATATTCGAATTTGGGGTTGTCCGGCACACGTCCTGGATAAGGAAGCGAAGAAATTGGAATCACGATCAGAAGTTTGCTTGTTTGTTGGCTATCCAAAAGGGACAAAAGGTGGTCTGTTTTATAATCCGAAGCAAAATAAAGTTTTTGTTTCAACACATGCAACATTCCTGGAGGAAAGTTATATGGAAGACTTTAAACCTCGTAGCAAAGTAGTGCTTGAGGAAATGACTTCGGGTTTGGATGTTCCTAAAGTCACAGAAAACCCTGCGGAAAAATCACTAAAGAATCAACAACCACAGGAGCTTCGTCGTAGTGGGAGGATTATCAGGGAACCTAAAAGGTACATGTTCAGTGGTGAAGTTTATGAAGCAGAATCCATAGAACATATTGATGATCCGGCTATGTACAAGGAAGCTATGGAGGATGTTAATTCTAGTCTTTGGCAAAAGGCTATGAACACCGAGATGGAATCTATGGATTCCAATGGGGTCTGGAAACTTGTAGACTTACCCCAAGGCATAAAACCGATTGGGTGTAAGTGGGTATACAAGAGGAAGAGAGGTGTGGATGGGAAAGTGGAAACTTTCAAGGCAAGACTTGTAGCGAAGGGCTATACGTAGAAAGAAGGAATCGACTATGAAGAAACCTTCTCGCCTGTAGCAATGCTTAAGTCAATCCGCATTCTTTTATCCATTGCGGCTGCTCTCGATTATGAGATCTAGCAAATGGATGTCAAGACAGCTTTCTTGAATGGCTCTCTTGAGGAAGATATCTATATGATACAACCAGAAGGGTTTAAAGCAAACGGCCAAGAAGACAAAATATGCAAGTTGCTTAAATCCATTTATGGATTAAAGCAAGCATCTCGTTCTTGGAATATTAGGTTTGATCAAACGATCAAAACTTATGGATTCGAACAAAACATTGATGAACCATGTGTTTATAAATGTATCAAGAACGAGAAAGTGGTGTTCCTTGTACTTTATGTGGATGATATATTGCTTATTGGAAACGATGTGGCAATATTATCATCTGTCAAAGTTTGGTAAGCCAAACAGTTTGACATGTAGGACTTAGGAAAAGCTAGTTATGTTCTTGGTATTCAACTCTTTAGAGATAGAAAGAACAAAATGATAGCACTCTCCCAAGCTTTATACATTGATAAAGTACTTGAGAGGTTTTCTATGAAGGATTCCAAGAAAGGTGCTCAACCTTTCAGGATTGGAATCAAGCTTTCTAGAGATGACTGTCCCAAGACATCGAAAGAAAGGGAGCGTATGAAAAATGTACCTTATGCATCAGCGGTAGGTAGTCTTATGTACGCTATGTTATGCACTAGGCCTGACATTTGTTTTGCGGTTGGTATGGTAAGTCGATATCAGTCGAATCCGGGACCGAACCATTGGGCTGCGGTCAAGCATATACTTAAGTATCTACGGAGAACGAGGGATTATATGCTAGTGTATTCCGGTCAGGACCTTGTTCCTATAGGATATGCAGATTCTGATTTTCAATCAGATTAGGATTCAAGAAAATCGACTTCATGATCTGTCTTCACCCTTGGAGGTGGTGTCGTTGTGTGGAGGAGTGTTAAGCAATCCTGTATTGCTGACTCGACCATGGAAGCTGAGTATGTGGCAGCCAGTGAGGCATCAAAGGTGTGATACCTAAGATTTCTATGTCTCTATGTCCTCCTTAGAAGGAGTTGAATGTATGCCTTGAAGGCATTTACGAAAAAGTTCGATTTAGAACTTTATTATGCGAGATGGGTCCGTATAGCTTTACAGGACTCAGAAATGAAAGTTTTAGACTTGAAATTGGCCTTTTCGGATGGAAATGGACGATTTTTGCATAATTTTAGAAAAGTCAAGGTGTTGACCAAAAAAGTCAACTTTGACTGGAAAAGTCAAAGTTTGACCCAAAATGGTCAAATGTGCAGCAGTATAATTTTTAAAGATCTGCAGTATGAGAAAAATACTGTAGAAGCTCAGTTTTAGATAGAACAGCATAATTAAGAACTAAAACTGCTATGGAAAAATCAAGCACGTAAAAATAGGGCACCGAGCAAAAGGATTTCAGAAAAGAAGAAAAAATATTTTTCAGTCCGATTTTTCACAGATAAAAAGTTGGACTGCAGTATAAAAATCCATACTGTGTATTAGTAGTCACAGTATAGAGATTTAAGTATGTTCAGTTTGAAAATAAGTTTATTTTCACAAAAATAGTTAAAAAGGGCTTTTTAATTATGACATCATCGTTTTTGATTTATGACATCATAAATTTTTTTGAGCCAAGCAAGATAAGACAAGTGTCTTATTCTAGAAAATTCTTGCTCGTTCACCAAGAAAAGATTTTCGGCCATTTAGGGGCAAAAATGCAAAGATTTTAAGTTTTGGGGTAAAAGTGTAATTTTTGAAAATTTGGTGATGTAAGCATGTGATGTCACTTGGATGATGTCACTATGATGAGTCACCATAGCCTTGCTCCACAAGTAAAGTGGCCGGCCACCTCACATGCCAAAAGTGAAAAAAATTCAAAAGTTTTGGGGTCAAAATGTGAAGAATTTTGTGTCCCACATTGTCTATAAATAGGGCTGCCTTCCACCCCATTTAAATCAGAAAAAGCAGCCATATTATGCCCAAAAATCTGCAAGAAAAACCGATTGAGAGATAGGAAGAAATCTAAAAAATTTTCTTGAGCCAACTTGTGTGTGTTGTTCGGTTTGTGAGAGGAAGCAATAGGGAAGAGAGAAAAAAAATTTTCCAGCCAATTCCATGGCTGTAGCCGTGGGTTAGCAGCAGGGGGAGGCAGTGAGGAACTACAAGTTTTTAGAAAAAAATTTTGGGTTTGAGTAAGCAAGCAAGAGGGTGAGTTTTGGAGTGAGTTTTGGAGCCAAAATCCCTCATTTGGTGCCCACGGGTTTGTGTGGTGCAAGAGCAGAAAATTTTCAGTTTTTTGGGTGCAATTTTTGGGTTGCAGCGGAGCCTTAGGGAGGGTGGATTGAGGTCAAAATTTTGTGCCATTTTGGGTGAGCTAGATCCGGTTCTAGGAGTTAGAACCAAGGGGTGAGTTTTTGGTTCAAGCCTTAAGCCAACCCTACCATTTCAAGGTATTTTCCAAAACCTAATCTTAGTTTCATTTAAACTTTTTAAAGTAAAGTTTAAATGTATTTCAAGTTCAAGTTTGTAAGAGCATAAGCTCATTTTATTTTGTGCCCATTAAGTTAGATTTTTGTGCTTGATTAGTACTTAAGGGGTGGTTGGTTTAAATTATGCATTTATGTTTTATGCCTATGCTTGATTGACTATAGGTTGCATGTTAGAAACATGAATGAAGTTATATGTCCCCAAGTATGTTAGTAAGAGCTAGAATGCATGCTAGGGTGCTAGTTTGATTGATATGGCATGTTATGGCTTGAATGGTTGATGTATGCTAGGAGATAGAACCATGCAGCCATGGTTTTGTGTAACCGGATTAGAGGGCTGCATGGGTACGTTGGGAAGGCATGTTAGAAGATGCGGGATGTTAGAAATGTTGCATGGTTTGTCATTAAGCTCCCGATGTGATCGGTCGAGTTAGAAACCACGAATTAGGACGTTAACCGGTTTAATTAGCTAAGGCTGCCAGTTCGGGTTCTACACTGGCCAGCCGCAAGAAAGAGGTAATTGCAAGTCGTTAGAGGTCGAATGGGCAAAAACCTAAAACACGAAAGTTGTAGAATAGGGTTTTTCCTAGAGGGCAACGCAAACCGTTTCCCAAAATGAGGTTCCAAAGGCCTCTGTTTTCACGAAAAACCGAGAGTGGTCCAGTCAGACCTAGTTTTCATGATCAACGAGTTTCAAATCAAAACTGGTATTGATCTAAGCAGAATCAGATTTTTTGTAAAACACAAAAGTTTTAGAACTCTTCGAGAGCTAGAACATTCGTGAAGACAACTTTTTCGGATTCCAAAGGGATTTTTAAATACAACCTGATTTCGGAAAACTGCGCATGGATCAAGGAATTCTTGCACAGAATTTTGCTAGAACCAGATTAGGAAAAATTGTTTTTGATTTAAAAACATTGTTTTGAACATGGAGACTGTTCCAAAGGCAGTTTCCGACCCTTAGATGTTTTATAAAAGCAGTTCTATCTGTCAGGAAATTTTAGAAGAATTTAGAGAAAGTTGGGCTTAACTGCCTAACTCTTTCAGAAATTTAAAGAAAATAAAGTTTTTCAAGTTCAAGGTTTGCTAGTCAGTAGTCACGAAATGTAACCGGGATTTACACCCGAGTTACAAGGCTTAGCCCAAAGCCCAAGCTTGACCCGAAGAGGGTTGACCTTAGTAACCTTAGAGGTTAACGTGAGTTAACCTAGTAGAGATCAAGTTTAGTTATGAGCAGAGAATTTAGCAGAAAAGGTTATCCAACGTAATCTAGTAAGTTACGAAATACGATTTCATAGGGTTATCAGATATAACCCAAAGTTTTAAGGTTACTCCGTGTAACCTAGCATGAGATAGTTTATAATTATGGGGACATATAACAAAGCATGTATGAATGTTGGTTGAAGACCAACATATTATGGTCATAGATTAGAGACCTTACTTATGTCCTTCGGTTAAGCAGGACGTACCCAGTAGCTAAACGCGGAAGCGGAGCAGCTTAGCATCAGAGATAGAAACAGTAAGTACAACGCCGCCTACAGCATAGGCTAGTAGTTGTATACTTACTTAGAGATGAGTCCAGTGTTCAGTGTTCAGTGCTATGTGCTATATGCTATATGCTATATGCTATGTTTGATGCCATGTTTAGATAACATGTTTTATAGATGCCATGCAGTATGTAAGTTCAGATTTTAGTAGCAAGCATGATTTAAGAATAGGAACATCATGATGCATGTTCACTAAATCTTATAAGAACAAAAAGTCTCAGATAGATTTTAAAGGCAGTTCAGATGGCAAGCAGCACTTGCCGGTGTCGTATCCCCCGTCACAGGGCGGGTCGAGCTATGGCAAGTGTAAGTCCATGGTTGCGCGCCGGGTACGTTCACCTCAGTAAGGGGCCCATTAGCAAATTAAATTAGAAAGACAGTAAGTAAGTTAGCAGCAGATAACAGAGCATAACATGAACATAACCGGTTCATGCATATGTTTATCAGTATATGTTCTATGCAGTGTTGACATGTTGTGATGTTAGTAGTATATATGTTACGGTATAGGAGTTGTACTTGCTGAGCGAAAGCTCATTGTTTTAAGTTTATGCTGTAGGTAAACAACCTTTCAGCAATCTCTGATACAAGATGGAGGAGCGTGGTCGGGCAATGTGAAATCGTGGGGAATGGAAATCGCTACGCGTTTACATCTTTTTAGATATGTTAATTGAGAATTGGATTTTCGTAGTAGTTACGTGCTAAGCAGCACGGTATAAAAAAAAAAAAAAATTCCGCTGTGTTTTCGAATACTAAGTAAGTATTATTTTCAATAGTCAGCAGTAGTAGTAAGTAGTTAGTAGCAAACAGTAGAGTAGCGCAACGGCGCCAAGTTGGGGCGTTACAAAAGGAAGCGGTTTGGCTCCGCAGGTTCCTTAGTGATCTTGAGGTCGTTCCTGGTATGAATAAAGCTATGGTGCTCTACTGTGACAACAGTGCAGCAGTAGCTAATACCAAGGATCCTAGGCATCATAAGAGGAGTAAGCATATTGATAGAAAATATCACATTATCAGAAGTTTTGTTGAGAGTGGAAATGTGACGGTTTGCAAAATCGCATCGGAGGACAATCTTGTTGACCCGTTCACGAAGACTTTGGTGGCCAGAAGATTCGAAGAACACGTCGAAGGTATGGGGATGCGTAATATGTCACATTTACTCGCTTAGGGCAAGTGGGAGATTGTTGGGATCTATATGTGCCCTAAGGATAGAAAATCAATATTAGGGATTTTCTGTAAATATGACATTTTGATATTAATAAGAGGAAATTATTCATGTTTAATAAGTTGTGTCCTATTTACTTTCATTTGTTGATTGTATGATTATTTTGAGCAAACATAAAATACTCCTAGGCTGTTGGTAATATATCGAATTATCATATGTATACGGGGTATGCATAGAAGACGTGGTAATTTGATAACAGTCTAAATAAATAGTCCGCAATCAACGGAATAAGATTTGGGGATCTTATTTATGATAAGATTGTAAAGGTTGTCTACTTCCTTGGAGGGATGGTTTGTCTTGACCATTGGATAGGTTCTGAGTAGAAACTTTAATGTATACCAGTATTGAGCTATGACATTGGACTGAACCTAAAGTGTTATTTGATTCGGTTTAATAATTCCGTTTATAAGAATCAATGATGCTTTGATTATCATCCTGCATTAATCTTAATCCTGAAATGATTACTTGAGTTCGCATCCATGACTTATATACTTTGATGCACTAAAGGTAAGACACTGTTAGTTCATGGTCAACATACTTTTGTTTTGGGTGCATGACTTATGGATGGAGAAATCAAGATTCATAGATACGGAATCCATAGCTATCTTAACGATAGTAAATGTTATCTACTTAAAGGCATTATTCGGGGATTGAAAGACAGTATAACAAGATCTTGGCCATCGGTTTACTTTGTGTTCTCTGATGGTTTACCAATTGTATGGTTTTACAATTAGTGGTTCTTTCAATGGAGAATAATGGAATTTTAAGTTAAAATGATTGAAAAGGTAAAACGGAAAAAGTCCTTAATTCAATCATAGCTAACATATGGGGATTAAGCAAGCGATGAATAAATCATGGAAGAAGTACTACGTGAGAGAGCTTTCGTAATACGGTATGTAAACAGGAGTTCAGCTTCAAACTTTTAGTGGAATAGTTTTGAAGTTGATAATTGATGGATAATTAATTCGAGATTAATTTTTCACAATTATAGGAGCCTCTTTACATAGTTCCAACAGGTCCCTCTATTAGCTCATACAGTTCCACAAAGCGTCTCGGGATTTGTTCCTAATGAGATCGGTAAATTATAAATGAAATTTAGAAATGTCTATCAAGACATGGTACTCTCTAACATGCAATCTAGAAAGGATTGGACATGTGAAATTTGTAGACAAACGATTTGTCAACATGTGATTGGTTAATTTGAATTTTGAAAATAAGATTGTGTTTGAATTTTGGAAAAAAAAATTTTTCTCTTCAAATTAAAACAGGTGCACGTTTTTTAATTGTATGGAGGGAAGAAAATTTTGTTTCAAAATTATTTAAATATATTCCTAACATTAAATTATTAATTGGTTTAAATAATGGAGATTATTTCATGGATTTTTCTTTCCTAATTAAAGAGGTACATGGTTTTTGTGAGGAAAGAAAATTTGAAATATTTCATTAATTTAAATTAATTAATATGGATAATGTTTATGGAAAATATTTATTCAAATATGTGAATCCTATTTAAATTCGAAAAAGTTTAAAAGAAATTTGAATCAAGATAGAACTAGGATCTTTTGACTAGTTTAGATTCTTGATTTAAAATTTGAACAACCAATCATGATCCATCTCACTTGTGGCTGAATTTTTAGTTAAGATTTCCTCTTGAAAAATTGTTTTTAGGTTCAATGAATTTAGCCCTAAAGTTGTATAATCTTTTGGTTCAAGATTTATCCGGAAAATAATTATTAATTATTTTTCAGGTAGGAGATAAATTTTGAAAAGGATTGGAATACTATATAAAGGCTAGGAGTTCTTGAGA
Source organism: Ficus microcarpa (assembly GCA_025413485.1). Lineage (NCBI taxonomy): Eukaryota > Viridiplantae > Streptophyta > Magnoliopsida > Rosales > Moraceae > Ficus > Ficus microcarpa. Next base: position 1,775,193 of record CM046381.1, on the reverse strand, counting down.
AACTAATTTTTAATATTTTTTAAAGAGGAAAACGTTTTTTAGTGAGAAGAAAAATAATATTTTAGGTTTCTTCCACATCAAAAATTCGGCTTTCTTGTGAGAGAGAAAAAGAAAGAAAATTCCATTGAATCAAAACTGCGAGGAAGGTTAAACCGAGTGATAATTTTTCATAGAAGGTTAACCGGTTCTTGTTTTGTAGTTTTGAAGAAAGAAGTTGAATCAAATTCTCAACGAGGATCATCGGAATTGAGAATGAGGGATCTAGACTTCGGAAAGTATTACCGGTTGCTTGGATTCATAGAACGTGTGCCCACACACAATCTGAGACTTGGAACTCGAGAATAGTAGAGAAGACACGTTGGTCAAACGCTCTAGAAATTCCGGAATCCAAGAGATAAGGTACGTTTGATCATGAATTTAATTTATTGTTATATGCATCATGAGCTTCTTTTTCGGAAACGGCATAAAATTTTTAAAACTTCCGCTGCGCCGTAACTCTGATACCGGATCCGATTTTTCCAACAGGACATAAATCCAATTTGAATTTCATGTTCTAGGTTGGTTAGATGTGCTTGATTAGGTCACTAAGGGTGGTTGGCTTATTTATGTGTTTTGCTTGATTAATTTATGCTTGTTGAATGCTAGGTTGTATGTTAGATGTGAATGGTTGTGTGTCCCCTGATTTGGTGGTCTAAATCTGCCCTAGGCAGTGTATGCTTGACTGCTAGCTTAAGGGTGCATGTTTGGTGCTTGATGGAATGAGATGCAAAAAGTAGAACCATGCAAGCCTAGGACTAGGGGGGTTTGGGTTTGGCTTGCATGGATCCGTTTGAGCTGCATGTTGGTTGATGTGGGACGTTAGAAATGCTGCATGTTTGCTATGTAGGCTCCCGAAGTGGTCGGTCGAGTTAGACTTTATGAATTAGGGCTTAAACCGAACCTAACAACCGAAGCTGCCAGTTCGGATTCAAAACTGGCCAGTTTCGGGAAAGTGAAAATTTAGGATCTTTAAAAGCCGAATTGGGTGAAATATAAAACACAAAAGTTGTAGAACAGGGTTTTTCCTAGGGGGCCCCGCAAACCGTTTCCCAAAATGAGGCTCCAATGACCTCCGTTTTTACAAAAAACCGAGACTGGTCTGCCTAGACCTAGTTTACACGACCAGTGAGATTCAAACGAAAACTGACAAAGATATAGGTAGAACTGGATTTTTCATAAAACACAAAAGTTTTAGGATTTTTTGAGAGCTAAAACTTTTGTGTAGATAAGTTTTTCAAATTCGGATTGGATCTTTAAACTGACACCATTTTCTAAAGACTGTGCAGTGAACAGAAATTTCCTGCACAGGATTTTCTAAAACTAGTTCGGAAAAAAACTGTTTTTCTTTTCGAAACCACCGTTTTGACTATGGAAACTGTTCCAAAGGTAGTTTTCAGCCCTAAATGATTTCTAAAAAGATCCGTTTCGAAAACATGAATCTTTACAAGTAAAATAAAGAATTTTGGAAATTTCCTCAACTTTTTCAAGTTAAGAAAAAAGTGGAATTTTAAGCCAAGGTAAAGTGAAATGAATATAACGGACGGTAACCGGGAAGGGATATCCAAGTTACTGGGTCAAACCTAAAACCCAAGGTTGACCTATAAAGGGTTAACCATAGTTGACCAAAGTTGACTTAAGTTGACCAAGTTTGACCCAAGTTCATCACCTTAAGAGTTACCCAATATAACCTTATAGGATATCGAGAGTAATAATGGATTAAGGATATTAAGATACAAGCCCAAGGTTAGGATAGTAGCCTAACCCTAATTGTATGCATACGGGCTTAGCAACCAAGGTTACGTTATAAGTAATCATGTGTAAGTTAAGGGGGACATACAACTAAGATTATGTGTGAATGTTGGTTAGTTCACCAACATTTTATGATAAGATCCTTATCCTATACTTTTTCAAATAGTAGGAAGTGACCTGTTGTTGCAACCTGAATTGAGGCCGCAACACTCAGGACACAGCACAAGGGGTAAGTACAAACCTCACCTGTAGTATGGAAGATAGTAGTCTATTTTCAAATATGCTATAACATGTTTTGTGCTATGTTCTACGTAATGCAATGTTTGTAAAAATATTATGTTTACAAAAGTGCTATATTTGCAAAAATGTTATGTTTATAAAAGTGTTATATTTGCAAAATGTCATGTTTACAAAAGTGCTATATTTGTAAAAATGTCATGTTTATAAAAGTGTTACATTTACAAAAATATTATGTTTGCAAAAGTACTAAGTTTGTAAAAATGCCATGTTTTTAAGACATGCCATGTTATGAATGAAGTGTAAATTATGATATGATATAGTGACATCATGAGGTATGTTCACTAATGATAAACCACATGATAAGAACACACAAGTAAAGTGTCGTACCAACCTCCCAAAGGTGGAGGACTATTCATGTTCAAGTTCAATGATTCCCAGAATTGTTAGGGACCTTGCAAACTCCTAACTTTATCTGGAGAGCGCGCATCTAGTACGTACACAAGGGGGCCCATATGAAAGATAATAAGTGTAAGACCCGAAATTTTGTAGACTTGTAATCTCCCTGTTCATAAGGAATTAGAGTTTAATTTATGCGTTTATGATGTGTTATATGAAAAATTATGAATAATAATGAGAAATTCATAATTTTATTTAAACAATGTTCGGGTCCTCATTTAATGATTATGAGACTCAATTAATGTTTTACGAGCCTAGAATGAGGTTTTTAAAGGAAAAAGAACGAAAAAGGATGAAATTTTACAAAAGTCAAAGGTTTGACCAAAAAGTCAACTTTGACCAAAAAGTCAAAAGGGTTGACCGAAAAGTCAAAGGGTTGATCAAAAAGTCAAAGTTTGACCGGGACGGGTCACAACGTCGACTTCACAAGTACGATGAAGGAATATGGAAAGAATCTCCGAAAATTAAGTTTTATAAGCCATAAATCCACCCTAGAAAAATCAAGCACACCGAAAAAGAATTAAGGGCAAAAAAGTCTCCGAAAAATTGGAGAAAGAGAGTTTCGGTTCAAAATTACATGGAAGAATTTTTGGATCAAAATATAAAATAAGAATGATCATCACAGTGTTGGAAATAACTGTAGAGCGCTAAAGGAGCTGTGAAAGAACGAAATGGCCAAACAAGGCCTTGGAAGAGCTAGTGGAAGATGACATCACCTTCCACTAACTCAAAGTTGCATCATGTGGATTTTACCATGCATGATGGCCGGCCATACATGGGAGATAAAAAGGAAAAGAAAAAAAAAATGGGAAAGCCTTAAATTAAGGAGAAAGGTGCACCAACTTTTGTCCATCAAAGGTCCCCCATCCTTAGTCACTTTTTGTTTAAAAAAATGAACTAAATCCCTTGTTCATTCCCCACAAAATCCGGCAGCCCTCTACCCCTCCATCATGGTCGGCCAACTAGAAGAAAAGAAAGGAAATTGATTTGGTTAGAGTAACTAGATGGCCTTTCAAGTCTAACCAAGCAAGTACACAAGCCCATACCTATGAACTCATTCTCCACTAGCCAAAGCTAGCCATGTGGGGCTGCTTTCCTCTTCATCAAATCCGGCAGCACTCCCCTCCTCCCCATCATGTTCGGCCAGCCAAAGGGAAGCAAAAGAAATGAAAAAAAAAAAAAATGGGAACAAGACAAGACATAAAGCCATGATTTAAGGACAAAAAAGTTGAGCAAGCATGGGAGAAATTTTTGAGATCTCTAGGACCAACCAAGAGAGGACACATGTCCCTCCTTACCTTTCAATTTTCGGCAACCAATGCAGCCCACCTTCCTCTAATGTTCGGCTGCACCAAGGAAAAAGGGTTGGTCAACAAGCCATTAAAATAAGCTAGCCTATTCCCCTTTTTCCTCCACAATTCCAGCTGCCTTGTCTTCCCCTCTCCTCCTTCACTTTCGGCAGCTAGCAACCCCCCAACCTCTCCTTTGGATTCAGCCAGCTAGAAGGAAAAGAGAGAGACAAGACTAAAGCCTTGAATCAACGGCAAGGAAACCAACCACTAGTCATTCAAGACATCCCATCTACTTTTCTCTTCTCTTTTCCTTGTCAAAGCAGCCAAAACCTTTGCCATTTCCTTGGGTATACTCGGCAGCAAGAGGGAGAAAGAGAGAGAGAGAGTTTCCAAGAGAAGTTTTGGGTTTTTCATCCTAGAGAGTTCGGTTTCTTGCAAGGGAGAGAGCTAGAGAAAGCTTGAGTTTTTCCTTGTGTGCTTGGAGTGAGTGGCCGACCAAGAGCAAGAGAAAAAGAGGTAAGTAGATCTTGAAAAATTTCTGGATTTCTTCCTTGATAATGCTCGGCTTGGAGATGAGAAAAAGCTAACAAAAAAATCACTTGGATCTCATTTTTTTTTCTTGTACAAACCGTGAGCAACCAAGCAAGGAGAGCTTGAGAAAATTTTTGGTGATTCTCCAAGCAAGTGGCCGAACAAAGCAAGAGAGAAGGAGGTAAGAAAAACTTAGTTTCTCATCTTGTGATTTTCGGTTTTAGAAGGAGCAAGAAAGAGCTAACAAAAAAATTTGTTGGATGCCATTTTCTTGGAAGAAACCGTGGGCTAGAACAAGCCAATGAACCAAGGAAGATTTTGGGATTTTAAAACCCTAACTTGGGTTTGAGGTAAATCTCTTAAACCACCTTGAAATCAAGTCTTATTTAAGTGTTTTTGATGTTGATTCAAGTGGTTTGTAAGGACATAAGTCCACTTTAAATTTCTGCCCTCATTGTTGGTGTGTGTGCTTGATAAGGTTAGGGTTTGGTTGGCTGATTTTTGATGCTTGTTTGCTTTAAAATTTGTGCTTGAAAATGATGGATTTTTCATGCTAGAAGATAGGTTGTATGTCCCATAAGATTAGGCCAAAAAATCTGCCATTGGCAGCCATGAGAGCATGCTAGATTAGGGATGGATTTTGTGATGCTTGTATGTGTTAATGCATGTGCTAAAGCTAAGCAACCTAGGTTTTTAAATTTTCGGATTTGGGTTGCATGAGTTGAATGAGATGGATTTATGGGTTTCAATGGGACGTTAGAAGCGCTGCTTGATGTTGTCTAAGCTACCGATGTGATCGGTCGAGATAGATTCCGCGAATAGGATGTAAACCGAAATGAGGAACCGAAACTGCCAATTCGGATTCGAATCTGGCCAGTTTCGGGAAAGGGTAATTTCAAGGCCCTTAGAGGCCGAATGAGGTAAAACTCAAAACACGAAAGTTGTTCGGAACAACTTTTCCTAGAGGAAAGTATGGACAGAATCTTGAAATAAGGCTCCAACGGCCTCCGTCTTACCCGAAACCCGTGGCTGAACCCTGGGACGTTCTTCACCCAGTTTTTCAGAGTTAACCCGTTTTCAAATAAAAACTGGTACTGATCTAGGCCGAACTGGATTTTGTACAAAACACAAAAGTTTTAGCATTTTTCGATGGCTACAACTTTCATGAAGACAAGTTTTTCAAATTCCAAGCCGATTTTTAAACTGGGCGCGTTTCGTGGGTGACACGCAGGGAACCCGAAATCTTGCACATGAGTTTCACGAAAATAATTTCTAGAAAAATTGTGAAGTGCTCTTAAATGGTTATTTTAGCATCGGAAACCATTCCAAAGGTGGTTTCCGACCCCAAATGATTTTATAAAAGATTTATTTCGAAAACCATGAATTTTAAGGGCTCGGGTTTGAAATTTCACATTTTTCTCCGAAGTAAATAAAAAGAGGGTTTCATACTAAGAGTTTATAAGTTAAAGAAAATAATGAGATTAAGCCAAAGTGTTTTTCTAATTAAAAGAGTTAGAATTTTTACAAGCAAAAATGAAGGATTTTTGGAAGTTAATTACACAAGATTTTCCAAAAATAAGGAAGAGGAATTTTAAAGTAAAATTTGTAAGCAAGCCGATTACGAACGGTAACCGGATATTATATCCAAGTTACAAACCCAAGGATAACCAAGGGTTGACAAAAGGTTGACCCAAGGTTACCTAAGGTTAACCTTAAGGGTTACCCAACATAACCCTAAGGGATACCACATGTATATCTGGGCTAAGATTTAATGGGTTAATGGAAATAACCCAATAACAAGGATGTATGAGCAAAGCCCAATAATAAAACAAGGCTCTAACCAAAAAGGTTACCCAATGTAACCTCATAAGGATTTATCAAAGTTCAATAAAGAATGGAGATTAATATGTGGCCAAGATGGATATCATGGATAGGGGACATACAACCAAAAGTAGATATGAGTGTTGGTAGGTCACCAACACCTTACGAAATGATCCTGATCCTATATTTTTTGTATATCAGGAAAGTGAATTGCCGTTGCCGACGAATTTAAGGAACGCGATTTTAAGGATACGGCACTAGAGGTAAGTACAAACCTCACCTGCAGTATGAAAATTAATAAATTATGTTCAAGTATGTGGTTTTCAAATATGCTGCAATATGTTGTGTGCTATATCTATGAAATGCCATGTTTATTAAAAAGTGTTATTTTTGCAAAATGCTATGTTTATAAAAAAAGTGTTGTTTTTGCAAAAAGCTATGTTTATAAAAAGTGCTATTTTTGCAAAAGATTATAAAAGTGATATATTTGCAAAATGTCATGTTTATAAAAATGTCATGTTTGCAATTACCATGAATGAAAAGAATGCCATGCCATGTTATTAATGAGATAAAAAGTATGTTATCATATAGTGACATCATAAGGTATGTTCACTAAAGATAAATAACATGGTAAGAAATCACAAGTAAAGTGTCGTACCGACCTCCCAGAAGGTGGAGGATTTTTCATGTTAAAGTAAAGGATTCACCCTCTCGTGGATGCGAGAGGGTGTAATCACCCAATGTTCCTGGGGCAGTTAGGGACCTTGCAACCCCTATCTGTAACCTGGAGGCGCGCTAAATAAATGATGGTACGTACACTATGGGGCCCATAAGAAATATAAGTAAGTTAAAAGAAATGCATAAATGGAATATAAATGGTTCACGCATATGCATATGATGATGAATGTTTTCAAGATGTTTTAATTGTTTTGTGAGATTATGTTTGTGCTTACTAGGCGAAAGCTCATCAAGTTATATTTCATACTGTAGGTAAGAAACCCGCAGCGTAATGGTGGGCATTGTGAGGATGATGTGGAGGCGGACGAAGGCGGTGTGGATACCACTACATATTATTTCCGCAAATCTTTTGATAAGTAAAGAAGTTTTGTATATATAAGTATATACATGATGAAGACAAATTATGCTTTATGGTATTTTGGAACTGAAGACCTTAAGTAACGTTTACTTAAGTAGTAATGATATATTTACAAGTATGTTTCAAAAAAATATATATATATATCCCTAATTTTCAAGTAAAGTAAGTAAGTAAGTAAGGCGTGACAGCCCTACGTAGTAAGGGGGCGTCACAATAAGTTCAAGTTAATAATTGATCATAAAGGATGCATAAATGAACATAAATGGTTCATGCACATGTTTTATGATATTGGCATGTTTTAATGTGTTTGTGAGATTACGTTTGTATTTACTGGGTGAAAGCTCATTAGTTATATTTCATACTGTAGGTAAGAAGCCTGCAGCTTAGATAGTGGGCTATATTTGGACGTTGCGGCGGATGAAGGGCGGTATGGATACCACTACGCATATTTTCCGCATCTTCTTCTGAGTTAATAAGTTTTTGTATATATGTATATATCTCAAAAACAATTTATGTCACATAGTATATTTGGTACTAAAAACTTTAACAATCTTTTTATTTCAGTGTGTATGTATGATAAATTGCTACGGGCAAATCTATTTATATATATGGATGTTGGAAAAAAAAATTTATTCCCACATGTTAAAGAAAGATATAGTGAAGTAAGTAAGGTGACGACCCTACGTAAGGTGATTCTTACATTTATTCCCTTTAAAGATATATGATTTTTTTTTTTTTTTTTTGCTAAATACTCCAGACAACTAAGAGAACAAAAAAAAATCCATATTGCCTATTAAGCTAAGATTACATTTCACATTTTTGAAACATTCACTCCAAAACTCCAACTCCAACCTGAAGCCCAAACGGGCTCTAGATGTTTGGATTGCTTTTGATCTCTATAAGAGCTTTCGGTCAAAGTCCTTAAAAAAATCTCTTCTACAAAGAATTTGAAACTTGTATCATAGTTTAAGTGCGACCTTATTAATTTCATTATAATAAATTCATTGTTCATTAGAAGATTTATATGATGTAAATATGATTTTAATTTGTTCACCTATTTTTTGCATATAAAACGGCAAGAGGGAACAGCTAGCTAGGATCAGGGAAACTAATACATCCCAATATTAGACTGACAGTCACTAGTAATTCCATTGTACTTTAAGCTCCCCACTCATATTATTAATACAAATGAAAAAATTACATATATGTCCGTACCATAAAAAAACTATCAGAACAAATGAGAACAACCAACTGATGTGTTCAAGAACCATAAGAATCTGACTGCATAGTTCTCAAGTCTTCACAATGGTAAGAATAAATGTCATAATCTCAGTCTCAAAAGAAAAAGAAATGCATTAAGGGGAAGTGAAATTAGCTTTTACAAACCCTCAGGCCTCAACAACTAGAAAAGTAGGATTTTGCAATAGGTTTTTAACTGTAGTTGAATATACGTGTAGTGTGTCCCACGTTACTTTAGAATTAAAAAAAATAAAAATTTCATGCATTACACGATGGTTTTGTCACAGGAGACAACTAGTGATCTTAATTTGTTGAAAAAGATGATATAAGATGCTAGATTACCAGTGATAAACTAGTAAATTACTGATGATATATATTTTTGTTGATTTTAGGATCATTCGGTTGATTATTGGTCTACTAGATTATTCTGATGACTGGAGATTTCATCAACCAGTGCCAAAGACGACCTGTGATCTGTGTTGAAAAAGACAACATAATTTGATTGATTAACTGACATAGGAAGTCTATAGAACTCAAAATTAGAGTTGATAACAAAGAGAATGCGGACTTCCTCGAGCCAAATCACGGATAATTCCATTAACAAGCTTTCTGAGCTATGGAAGAAAGCAAAGCTGCTGAAAATTACAATATCCAAAAATCTCCCCTTCGTCTTCGTCGACAGAGGCCAATATACTAAGCAAACGACACCAACAATGATTACCAAAACGGCACTGCACTAAAGAAAGGCTAAACGACTTGTAGTTTTGACCAAGGTACATAACTGTAATACCCGGAATTTTCATGGACTTACGATTTCTCTTTTTATTAGAAATTAGAAGTCCGCATGATGTGTTTTTATGATATTTCATGGAAAATTATGAATCACATGTGAAATTCGTAATTTTATTAGCCAAGATTAGAATTTTTCTTTAAACCGGCTACGAGACTCGAAAAAAAATGCCGAGGTTGGTAAACGATATTTTGAGTCAAAAAGGACGAAAAGGAAAGAAAAAGAATGAAAAAGGATGAAATTTTACAAAAGTCAAAGGGTTGACCAAAAAGTCAAAGTTTGACCAAGGACGGGTCAAAAATATTGACCTCGAAAAATGATGAAATACAGTGTAAGAAGAGACTGCAAAAAGCTTTCTATGGTCAAGAAAGTAAAAATAAGCCGTACAAATCACCCTAGAAATCAAGCATACCGAATCAAGATTAAAGGGCAAAAAGGTCTCCAAAAAATTGGAGAAAGAAAGTTTTCGGTTCAATTTTTACAAGGAAGAATTTTGGACCAAATTATGGAGCACAATATTTGAAATATTTGTGTGACACAAAGGAAAGGAAAATGAATTAATTTTGAAGGAGAAAAATGACAAACAAGACCCATGAATCAAGGGCCAACTCATCAAGCATCCAAGGCCCCCCATTCTCTCTCTAAGGTTCGGCCAAGATAGCCCTTTGGCTCCCTCCAACAGCCGGCAACACCAAGGAAAGAAGAAAGAAAAGAAAAGGCATGAAATAAAGCCTTAAATCAAGGGATGATACCTCTCTAAAGATCTAACTAAATGGAAACTAAATGTGAGCTAGTTAAAGTAAAGAAATGGAACTCTTTTCCACTCCATTAAAGTTCGGCAACATCACTCCCATTCCTCTTCAAAAGTTCGGCAAGCCCAAGGAAAGGAAGACAAGAAAAAGCATGAGAAAAGATGGAAAAGAAAGACAAGGCATAAAGCCATTTTTTGAGGAAAAAGTGTGCACCCTTTGCATGCCACTTGTCCCCTTGTTTCTCCAAGAATTTCGGCTGCCAACAGCCCTCCCTATGGCCAGCCATCAGCACTTTTAATCCCCCAAAAATCCGGACACAAGGCCCCCCATTCTCCTTCATATTCGGCTGCACTTCAAGGACAAGAAGGCATGTGAGAAAGCCTTAAATTAAGGAGAAAAGTTGGTCAATAAAGCAAGCTAACCTCCCTCACTTTTCCCCACAAAATCTGCTGCATGTTCCCCCTCCTTTTCTCCTTCACTTTCGGCAGCAAGCAAGCCATTCCCCCCTTGGAGTTTCGGCTAGCTAAGGGAAGAAAAGAGGACTTGACATAAAGCCAATTTTTGAGGAGGAAAGCAAGACATCAACCCTCCCTTTTCCCCATCACTTTCGGCAACTCTCCAAGCAACAAAGTGCTGCCAGTTTTCAAGAGAAAACCGTGGGAGAGAGAGAGAGAGAAAGGGAAGAAGAAATCTGAAAAAAATCTGAGGGTTGTCTGTGTGAGTGTTCGGCTGCTCTAGGGGAGAAAGGAAAGAGAGTTTTGTGAGCCATGGAGACCCATTTTGGGGCACAAATCCGTGAGTTAAGGGAGTGAAAGAAAGGAAGAAAATCTGGAAAAATTTATGGGGTAAACCATGTGATGAGTTCGGTTTTGGTGATGGAGCCAAGAAGAAAGATTTTGGTGCTCTAATGGAGCCAAAAATCCGTGAGCATGGAGGAAGGAAAAAGGTAAGAGAAAACTTGGATTTCTCTTCTCATAAGTTTGGTTTTGATGAGCTAGAAAGAGCTAACCAAAGTTTCTTGGATTTCTATTTTCTTGCAAAAAAAATCCGTGAGCCAAGAGGAGGATTTCGGATCCCTTGGAGGAGCCAAATCCGTGGATGATGAGCCATGAAGAAAAAAATGGGATTTTCAAACCCTAACTTGGGTTAAGGTAATTTCTTAAACTAATCTTGGATTTAAGCTCAAGATGAGCATGTTTATGGTGATTCAAAAATGGATTTGTAAGGACATAAGTCCATCTCCTTTTTCAGCCAAGATTTTTGGTGTATGTGCTTGATAGGGATTAGGGTTTGGTTGGCTTATTTTATGATGTTGCTTGCATGATTTTTATGCTTGAAAATGGTTAGGATGCATGCTAGATGTGTTATTTAACTCCCCTAAGTTGTGGTCAAAAATCTGCCAAGCAGTGGATGTATGGCTGCTTGTATAAGGAGGTATGTGATGAATGGATCCAAGAGCTAGAACCATGCAACCCATAGACTAGGATTTTCGGTTTTGAGGGCTGCATGGGTATGATGTATGGACAAGAATGTATGCATGGGACGTTAGATACGTTGCTTGTATAATGTTTAAGCTCCCGATGTGATTGGTCGAGATAGAATCCACGAGCTAAGACGTAAAACCGAATTAACAACCGAAACTGCCATTTCGGAGTCGAAACTGGCCAGTTTCGGGAAAGAGAAAATATTAGGCCCTTAGAGGCCGAACGGGTTAAAAGTTAAAACAGGGAAGTTGTTCAGAACAACTTTTACTAGAGAGCATCGCGAACAGAATCTCAAAATAAGGCTCCAAAGGCCTTCGTTTTTATGAAAACCCGTGGCTGATCCCTGGGGTCAGTTTTCACTCCGTTTTTCAGAATCACCCACATTCAAAAGAAAACTGGTACTGATCTAGGTAGAACTGAGTTTTGTGCAAAACACAAAAGTTTTAGCATTTTTCGATAGCTACAACTTTCGTGAAGACAAGTTTTTCAGATAATGAATGAATTTTTAAACTGGGTTGGTTTTACGAGGAGTGCTCAGGGAATCCGAGAATTTCCAGCACTTGGTTTACAAAAACGTTTTCTAGAAAAATGTAAAGTGTCTCTAAAATGTTATTTTGACTACGAAAACCGTTCCAATGGCGATTTTTAGTCCTCAATGATTTTATGAAGTCCCGTTTTAAGAAAATGAATTTTTACGAGACAAGAAAAGAGTTTTTGGGGTTATTCACCCGAAATGTTCAAAGTTGAAGAAAAATGAGATTTTCCATAAGATAAAGGAAAATGAGATTTTTCAAGAAGAGAGTGGGATTTTAAGGTTTAGAATTGAAATTCCACATTTTCCCAAGAAGTAAAGAAAAGAATGATTTTAGCCAAGTATTTTCAAGAATTATGAAGTAAGAGTTTTTACAAGCAAATAAATGGATTTTTGGAAGATGATTATTTAATGTTTTCCAAAAATAATGAAATGGAGTTTTAAGGTAAAAATGGGTAATCAAGCCGACTACGAACGGTAACCGGAATTATATCCGAGTTACTGCGCTAAGCCCAAAGCTCAACGTTTAACCCAAAGGGGGTTGACCTTAGTTGACCACATGTTGACTTGGGTTGACCAAGAGTTGACTTTAGGGTTACCCAACATAACCCTAAAGGATACCAAGATTAATGAAATGGGCTAAGACCTAGGGTTATTGAAGAGAAAATAACCCAATGGATTATGAATCAAGAAAAAGTAAAGTATAAGCCCAAGATGAAGGAAGTAACCAATCAGGTTTATAAGAGATATTAGAGGGGACATACAACACACACATCTAGGATTGCTCATAGATGTTGGTTAGGATACCAACATCATATGTCGCGATTTATGGTAAGATAAGTTAACCTTATCTTACACCTCCTTTGATTGAAACAGGAATATGAAGCTGTTGAGATATCGCGAGGAATGTTACATCAAGAGCATAGGACTTAAGGTAAGTACAAACCTCACCTGTAGTATGGAAAAATAGTAATGTATGTTCAAGTATGAAATGCTATGTTTAAATGCTATGCTTTTAACGATGTTATGTTTTAAAGCTATTATGTTTTAATAAGGCCATGATTTTAAGTTTTAAAGAATGCCATATTTTAACGATACCATATTTTAAAGCGGCCATGATATGTTAAAATATGTCATGTGCATTATAAGTAATGATTTTGTGACATCATGAGGTATGTTCACTAATGATAAGAAACTTGGTAAAAATATACAAGTAAAGTGTCGTACCAACCTCCACCAAGGTGGATGATTTTTATGTTAAGGGTACGCACATTATGGGGCCCATATGAAAGATAAGTACAAGTTAAAAGGAAATGCATAAATGAACATAAATGGTTCATGCATATGTTTTATGATGAAGTATGTTTTCAAGATGTTAAATGAAAATGTTTTGTGAGATCGCGTTTGTACTTGCTGAGCGTCAGCTCATCAGATATATTCCATACTGCAGGTAGAGATAAAAGCTTGTAGCTTTACTTGGTGGGCTTGGAGATGAGGCAGCGAGTGAAGGGCGGTGTGGGATACCACTACGCAATAATTTCCGCAATATGTTTAAAGTTATGAAGTTTTCATGTATGTTAAAAGTCAAGTGATGTTATGTATGTATGAAATGTTCAAAGTACGATGCACAATTTTAGTGCATGGGTTTCAAGTCAAGATTTTAAAATGAAATCCAAATTACGAAGTTCAAAGAAAGTTTTAAAACGATGTTCAAAAGAAGTTTAAAAAAAAAAAATTATTCCGCATTTTCAAGTATAGTAAGTTATGTATGAAGGTGATGGTTCCGGCGCCCCGCATTCGTGCGGTCGGCCCCGCGTGGGTGTCAGGTGGGTGGTTCGGGGCGTCACATAGTTTTTGGTATCAGAGCGGTATCCTGCCAGCCTACTTCACTTCGCTTCACATCGTCTCCGCAACAGCCCAAGTAAGTTGAAATTTTTTTTTAAGTGATAACCATAGTGTTTTCATTTTAAGGGAAATCACATACGATATACATATGTATTTCCTTGACCCTAGAAACTACCATAATGGGTATGTAAGAGGGTAAGCTTATGATGATGATGATGATGATGATGATGTAAAGGATTAGAAGTTAGAAATAGAAAATGGTTCGCCGTGCATACGAACGAACCAAAGTTTGCAAGAGTCTAATCTTGCAATTATAGAAGCTAAATTATGATTGAAAAAAAAAAAAAAAAAGTGGATAATGCCTTAATTTGGGAATAGCAATTAGGCATATGCCAATATGAGTTAGATGCTACCAATAGGAATTTGGTATATCATGATGATGGCTCTAAGAATGATGATGATATCAATAAGGTTGAGATTGACAACAACCTTTTAAGTAATGAAGATTATGTTATAATTATGGGAAGTTTTAGATATTCCCTAGAGCTAAGATTATGCCTGTATGCTTTAAAGGAAATGCTAAAGGCAAGAAGAGAAGTTTCTGCTGACTAATAAATGTAAGGAGCTAGTTGAATCAAGTATGTCTTCGATTGCATCACTCGGACAGAAAAATGTTTTCAAGAATATTATTTATTATTATTTTCCATGAATAATAATATGGAAGATATTTAAAGAAGTTATTTTTACGTATGGTGCTTGATCTTATGTGACATTAGAACCCAATCATGTTATGTAATGTAAAAGACGAAATCCTTGAGGAGTAAATTTTTCCAAGAAAGGAGTCTTTGGCCAAATCCGTGAGGAAGAAATTCCAAAAGAGGGGTCACCACGAAAGAAAGGGGTTCTAATAGCATGAGATTAACACTGTACTAAGAGGGTCCTCAGTTTCAAGTAAATTGAAAGAAAAATATTTTCAATATTTGCTGAGCCCTAAAGTAAAGTTAAAGAAAAATATCGTAAATATAAAGATACGATATATTTTTCATGTATGGAAAAGCTATATAATATAATATGCTTTTCAAAAATTGCAAGTTTTATGATAAATTTGCTAAGAAATTCCATGAAAATGGTTCTTGTGATCCAATATGAAGTACGATGACATGTATGAAAAAATGAAAGTATGATGAAAGTATGATGAAATGATGAAAGTATGATGATAAGAATGAAAGAATGATGAAAGTAAGTATGAAAGCATGAAAGTACGAGGATATGAGGTATGAAATAAGAAGAAAAATAAGGAAGATTATGGTTCTGTATAAAAGATATGATCCCATTAAGGTATTAAAAATGGGAACATGAGCAGACCACTATGGAATTTCTAGTGGATTTTGAGAAAAACCACTTAGAATAATCCGATTTTCGAGGACGAAAATATTTTAAGGAGGGTAGGATGTAATATCCGGAATTTTCATGGACTTACGATTTCTCTTTTTATTAGAAATTAGAAGTCCGCATGATGTGTTTTTATGATATTTCATGGAAAATTATGAATCACATGTGAAATTCGTAATTTTATTAGCCAAGGTTAGAATTTTTCTTTAAACCGGCTACGAGACTCGAAAAAAAATGCCGAGGTTGGTAAACGACATTTTGAGTCAAAAAGAATGAAAAAGGATGAAATTTTACAAAAGTCAAAGGGTTGACCAAAAAGTCAAAGGGTTGACCAAAAAGTCAAAGTTTGACCAAGGACGGGTCAAAAATGTTGACCTCGAAAAATGATGAAATGCAGTGTAAGAAGAGACTGCAAAAAGCTTTCTATGGTCAAGAAAGTAAAAATAAGCCGTAAAAACCACCATAGAAATCAAGCATACCGAATCAAGATTAAAGGGCAAAAAGGTCTCCGAAAAATTGGAGAAAGAAAGTTTTCGGTTCAATTTTTACAAGGAAGAATTTTGGACCAAATTATAGAGCACAATATTTGAAATATTTGTGTGACACAAAGGAAGGGAAAATGAATTAATTTTGAAGGAGAAAAATGACAAACAAGACCCATGAATCAAGGGCCAACTCATCAAGCATCCAAGGCCCCCCATTCTCTCTCTAAGGTTCGGCCAAGATAGCCCTTTGGCTCCCTCCAACAGCCGGCAACACCAAGGAAAGAAGAAAGAAAAGAAAAGGCATGAAATAAAGCCTTAAATCAAGGGATGATGTCTCCCTAAAGATCTAACTAAATGGGAACTAAATGTGAGCTAGTTAAAGTAAAGAAATGGAACTCTTTTCCACTCCATTAAAGTTCGGCAACATCACTCCCATTCCTCTTCAAAAGTTCGGCAAGCCCAAGGAAAGGAAGACAAGAAAAAGCATGAGAAAAGATGGAAAAGAAAGACAAGGCATAAAGCCATTTTTTGAGGAAAAAGTGTGCACCCTTTGCATGCCACTTGTCCCCTTGTTTCTCCAAGAATTTCGGCTGCCAACAGCCCTCCCTATGGCCAGCCATCAGCACTTTTAATCCCCCAAAAATCCGGACACAAGGCCCCCCATTCTCCTTCATATTCGGCTGCACTTCAAGGACAAGAAGGCATGTGAGAAAGCCTTAAATTAAGGAGAAAAGTTGGTCAATAAAGCAAGCTAACCTCCCTCACTTTTCCCCACAAAATCTGCTGCATGTTCCCCCTCCTTTTCTCTTTCACTTTCGGCAGCAAGCAAGCCATTCCCCCCTTGGAGTTTCGGCCAGCTAAGGGAAGAAAAGAGGACTTGACATAAAGCCAATTTTTGAGGAGGAAAGCAAGACATCAACCCTCCCTTTTCCCCATCACTTTCGGCAACTCTCCAAGCAACAAAGTGCTGCCAGTTTTCAAGAGAAAACCGTGGGAGAGAGAGAGAGAGAAAGGGAAGAAGAAATCTGAAAAAAATCTGAGGGTTGTCTGTGTGAGTGTTCGGCTGCTCTAGGGGAGAAAGGAAAGAGAGTTTTGTGAGCCATGGAGACCCATTTTGGGGCACAAATCCGTGAGTTAAGGGAGTGAAAGAAAGGAAGAAAATCTGGAAAAATTTATGGGGTAAACCATGTGATGAGTTCGGTTTTGGTGATGGAGCCAAGAAGAAAGATTTTGGTGCTCTAATGGAGCCAAAAATCCGTGAGCATGGAGGAAGGAAAAAGGTAAGAGAAAACTTGGATTTCTCTTCTCATAAGTTTGGTTTTGATGAGCTAGAAAGAGCTAACCAAAGTTTCTTGGATTTCTATTTTCTTGCAAAAAAAATCCGTGAGCCAAGAGGAGGATTTCGGATCCCTTGGAGGAGCCAAATCCGTGGATGATGAGCCATGAAGAAAAAAATGGGATTTTCAAACCCTAACTTGGGTTAAAGTAATTTCTTAAACTAATCTTGGATTTAAGCTCAAGATGAGCATGTTTATGGTGATTCAAAAATGGATTTGTAAGGACATAAGTCCATCTCCTTTTTCAGCCAAGATTTTTGGTGTATGTGCTTGATAGGGATTAGGGTTTGGTTGGCTTATTTTATGATGTTGCTTGCATGATTTTTATGCTTGAAAATGGTTAGGATGCATGCTAGATGTGTTATTTAACTCCCCTAAGTTGTGGTCAAAAATCTGCCAAGCAGTGGATGTATGGCTGCTTGTATAAGGAGGTATGTGATGAATGGATCCAAGAGCTAGAACCATGCAACCCATAGACTAGGATTTTCGGTTTTGAGGGCTGCATGGGTATGATGTATGGACAAGAATGTATGCATGGGATGTTAGATACGTTGCTTGTATAATGTTTAAGCTACCGATGTGATCGGTCGAGATAGAATCCGCGAGCTAAGACGTAAAACCGAATTAACAACCGAAACTGCCATTTCGGAGTCGAAACTGGCCAGTTTCGGGAAAGAGAAAATATTAGGCCCTTAGAGGCCGAACGGGTTAAAAGTTAAAACAGAGAAGTTGTTCAGAACAACTTTTACTAGAGAGCAACGCGAACAGAATCTCAAAATAAGGCTCCAGAGGCCTTCGTTTTTATGAAAACCCGTGGCTGATCCCTGGGGTCAGTTTTCACTCCGTTTTTCAGAATCACCCACATTCAAACGAAAACTGGTACTGATCTAGGTAGAACTGAGTTTTGTGCAAAACACAAAAGTTTTAGCATTTTTCGATAGCTACAACTTTCGTGAAGACAAGTTTTTCAGATAATGAACGAATTTTTAAACTGGATTGGTTTTACGAGGAGTGCTCAGGGAATCTGAGAATTTCCAGCACTTGGTTTACAAAAACGTTTTCTAGAAAAATGTAAAGTGTCTCTAAAATGTTATTTTGACTACGAAAACCGTTCCAATGGCGATTTTTAGTCCTCAATGATTTTATGAAGTCCCGTTTTAAGAAAATGAATTTTTACGAGACAAGAAAAGAGTTTTTGGGGTTATTCACCCGAAATGTTCAAAGTTGAAGAAAAATGAGATTTTCCATAAGATAAAGGAAAATGAGATTTTTCAAGAAGAGAGTGGGATTTTAAGGTTTAGAATTGAAATTCCACATTTTCCCAAGAAGTAAAGAAAATAATGATTTTAGCCAAGTATTTTCAAGAATTAGGAAGTAAGAGTTTTTACAAGCAAATAAATGGATTTTTGGAAGATGATTATTTAATGTTTTCCAAAAATAATGAAATGGAGTTTTAAGGTAAAAATGGGTAATCAAGCCGACTACGAACGGTAACCGGAATTATATCCGAGTTACTGCGCTAAGCCCAAAGCCCAACGTTTAACCCAAAGGGGGTTGACCTTAGTTGACCACATGTTGACTTGGGTTGACCAAGAGTTGACTTTAGGGTTACCCAACATAACCCTAAAGGATACCAAGATTAATGAAATGGGCTAAGACCTAGGGTTATTGAAGAGAAAATAACCCAATGGGTTATGAATCAAGAAAAAGTAAAGTATAAGCCCAAGATGAAGGAAGTAACCAATCAGGTTTATAAGAGATATTAGAGGGGACATACAACACACACATCTAGGATTGCTCATAGATGTTGGTTAAGATGCCAACATCATATGTCGCGATTTATGGTAAGACAAGTTAACCTTATCTTACACCTCCTTTGATTGAAACAGGAATATGAAGCTGTTGAGATATCGCGAGGAATGTTACGTCAAGAGCATAGGACTTAAGGTAAGTACAAACCTCACCTGTAGTATGGAAAAATAGTAATGTATGTTCAAGTATGAAATGCTATGTTTAAATGCTATGCTTTTAACGATGTTATGTTTTAAAGCTATTATGTTTTAATAAGGCCATGATTTTAAGTTTTAAAGAATGCCATATTTTAACGATGCCATATTTTAAAGCGGCCATGTTATGTTAAAATATGTCATGTGCATTATAAGTAATGATTTTGTGACATCTTGAGGTATGTTCACTAATGATAAGAAACTTGGTAAAAATATACAAGTAAAGTGTCGTACCAACCTCCACCAAGGTGGATGATTTTTATGTTAAGGGTACGCACACTATGGGGCCCATATGAAAGATAAGTACAAGTTAAAAGGAAATGCATAAATAAACATAAATGGTTCATGCATATGTTTTATGATGAAGTATGTTTTCAAGATGTTAAATGAAAATGTTTTGTGAGATCGCGTTTGTACTTGCTGAGCGTCAGCTCATCAGATATATTCCATACTGCAGGTAGAGATAAAAGCTTGTAGCTTTACTTGGTGGGCTTGGAGATGAGGCAGCGATTGAAGGGCGGTGTGGGATACCACTACGCAATAATTTCCGCAATATGTTTAAAGTTATGAAGTTTTCATGTATGTTAAAAGTCAAGTGATGTTATGTATGTATGAAATGTTCAAAGTACGATGCACAATTTTAGTGCATGGGTTTCAAGTCAAGATTTTAAAATGAAATCCAAATTACGAAGTTCAAAGAAAGTTTTAAAACGATGTTCAAAAGAAGTTAAAAAAAAAAAATTTATTCTGCATTTTCAAGTATAGTAAGTTATGTATGAATGTGACGGTTCCAGCGCCCCGCATCCGCGCGGTCGGCCCCGCGTGGGTGTCAGGTGGGTGGTTCGGGGCGTCACAGTAACAGAGTAACAAACAAAATATCAAAATAGCTCCTACATCATTAACCTTTGATTTGTCCTCTAAAGGGGCAGAATTCTACCCTATCCCATTTGAAGGACAAAAATCTGACCACAAGTACAAATATTCTCATGTAAATCTCTTTTAAAAATGTGTCTAATGTAAAACTATTTTAGAGAGAAGTACATGATTATGGCTAATTGATAAATGCTTTCAAATGTGATACATGGACATGGTTCCTAATTGATCAGAAATCTCCATCATTTGCAGAAGTATTGTCGAAAATGCACAAACTTAATAAGTTTGGTAAAAGTTCTTACGTAAGTTCATATAGAATGCACTCTAGATCAAATTCAAATTTGCAAGAAACTCGACTAGTTAGCAGGTAGAAAGCAAAACAGAAAAGAAAACACCTTGAATCTATGATTAGATGAGAATACCATGGAACAGGCATATGAAACTTAGTCATCGTATATTATTACATTACAAAAAGACTGCAACACAAAAGCAAAGTTATGTTTTAGTCACTCATCAATCGTTTCCAACTCAAAGGTCATCTGTCTTGCACGCATCGTTGGATTTGTTGTTGGTTTACTTGCAGAGGCAAAGGGATTAGGCGGTATGGTAAATTCTTCGAGTACGGCTTCCAGCATTTGAACTACAACTTTCATGGTAGGACGGCTCTCGGGGTGCCATTGGATGCACCAGAGTCCTACAATTGCAAGTTTCTTTGTAATCTTGGAATCTTCTTCTTCCTCGGATATGTTAATCCGAAAATCTCTTCCTTCCTCTAAAAGACAATAAATCCATTCTGGGTAGTAGATTTCATCTGTGTTTTCCTCTGTCGGAATAGAGTTTTTTCGACCTCCCGCCATTTCAAGCAACAACATTCCAAAACTGTAAACATCTGACTTGCAGGAAACATTTCCAAAGCTCTTGGAGAAGACTTCTGGTGCAATGTAGCCAATCGTCCCTCTAGCTGTGGTCATGGACACTATGCTTTGATCCTTGGAACACAATTTAGCAAGACCAAAATCGGAAATTTTTGGTTTGAAATTGTGGTCAAGCAAAACGTTGTGGGGCTTGATATCAAAATGAAGGATCTGTCGATCGCAGCCTTGGTGGAGATACTCAATTCCCTTAGCTATGCCAAGAGCAATATCGTGCAATATTTCCCAACTTAGTGAACGCTTTGCAGTGCCAGACATCGATGAGATATACTTCTCCAGTGAACCATTTGGTAAGAACTCATAAATAAGAGCTCTTCTAAATCCTTCAGCGCAATAGCCGACCAAGCGAACCACATTGACATGGTGAATCTGACCCATTGTTCTGATTTCATTGATGAACTCTTCTCCATTTCCCTTGAAATTGTTTAGGATCTTCACAGCAACGAGGATGTCATTGGAAAGCTTTCCTTTGAAAACCGTTCCGAAGGCTCCTTGACCTAAATTTTCCTTAAACTGATTTGTTATCTTCTTTATGTCGGCATAGGCAAATCTTGATGGCTTGGATTCTTTGTAATCATCTAAAAACTTATCGATTCTGAGTTGAGTTTCTCTTTCTTTTCGGTCTATAGTACAGCAACAAAATAACATTATGGCCGCTAGTATGAGAACAAAAGAAATCGCACTTGCCACTGTACAAATCGAGAAATTGATAGTCACAACGATTAGAAAGTGACAATTAATCTTGAATTGATCAAAATATGAAGGACAGTAAGATCTATCTTGAATAATAATTGAAAGGTTATAACAACAAGGAACTTACCTTCAATCATCAGATTACGTTCCGACTCGTGCCCTATTAACGTAGCCAAAGTAATATGTAAGTTGTTTTATATATTTGAAGCAACACGAAATGATGAACTAAAAATAAAATATTCGATAAAACTTCTTTTGAGAGCTTTAATAATATGTAATCTGCTTTTTTAACATTTTTAGATTAAAAAATTTTAGTGTTAATTTGAAACGTCTATCAAAATAAAGAAAAAGAAAATATTTATAAAGAGAGAAGTAAGCTGTGGAATTTATTGAAAGCCCATTAATACACACACCTCCGTCACTCACTTATGATTAAATCAGTACTTTAAGGGGGCGTTGGATATGCAGTAATCATTAGAAATCAGATTATTGAGAACGGGATAGAAGGTAATGTGATTCCTATGAAATTGATATTAACATGTTTGGTTGTATAAATGAATCTTCTTCCATATTTCCAGGAATGTTATTTTGCCATGTTTGCTTGTGCACCATAACATAACGTATTTATTTTTCATAAAAATAATAATTATGAGTATTTTAAGATTTAATAAATCTTATTAGTTTGAGTAGTTAACATCTGTATAGTTGTTTAAATCTTAAAAAAAATATTAGATAATCAATAAATTTTGAAAGTTAATAAAAATTAAAAAAAAAATTAGTTCCGAAAAACATTAAGCAGATGAATTTTTAAATAAATTTCAAAAATTAAAAGCAAATCTTAAACAAAGAAACGAAAAACTCTCTTGTCCTTCACCACCAAAAGAAAAAAAAAACTCTCCTTTATCTTCTCGCTTGCTATCTCTCTGGTGGAAGCTGCGGCCACGGTGGAGCTTGGCTGGGGTTGGGAGGAGCTGGGTGGCATGGGGGGGTCGGGCTGGGTGGAGGAGGCCGCCGACCAGTGAGGTGGGTTTGCGACAATGGTGGTGGGACCATTAACAGTGGGCTGCTACGTTGGCTGGGTGAAGGAGGCTAGCATAGGGCTGGGTTGCGTGGAGGAGGGCGGTGACTGTTGTTGTGGGCTGGGTGAATAAGGCCGCCGGCAGTGAGGTGGGCTGGGCTGGGTGAAGGAGGCCGCCGGCCATGCAGGGCGGGGGCTTGGCTTGGTGGGGATGCCGCCTGCAGGTGAGGTGGGGTTGCGATGGTGGTGGTGGGACTGGCGTTTGGGTCTCGACGGTGCTCAGCAATGGTGGTGAGCAGTGGGCGCTGCAATGTGATGGAAATAATTTTTAATTTATTTTGTTTTCCATGGTATTGAGATTATCAAGAATGTGAATTTCAACATGGTGGATGGGTTTTAGATTGCCTTATTTTGGGGTAAAGTGAATCCTATGGTATTAAGTTTTCTCAGAATGTTAAATTTTTTATTCTTGTACCAAGCAAGGGAATGTGAGAAGATTCTCATTCCCATCCAAAGATTACTGCATACCAAACGCTTTCTAAATTTTTTTTGTTAAAATAGTACAAAAGTTTTAATTGGAATTTTTAAGTTGGAGTTAGTTAACTTTTTAAAAACTAGTTACTTTTGTTGATTTTTCAAAAAAAGACAAAAATTAAGTTGAAAAATTTAGATTGGAGCCGGCCAACCAAACATACCATTATATTTAGTTTTTTTAACTACAAATTAAGACACAACGTAAACATAATAAATGAGACTGAGCACCCATTTGACTCACCATCTTAAATTGAAAAAATTCAATTTGAGTTGAGAATCTACAATGAATAGGTGTTTAGGAGAAAAAAACAATGAGTGCGATGAGGATCTCAAAAAACTAAAAAAACATATTTGAATTCAATTTAAAATAAGTTAAATTTTTCGCATTCAAAACGTGTACCAAACACACCACTATTCACCCACGATCAAAACGACTTAATCATAATTAGCAAATTGAAAACCAAAAGACAAAAACAAAAAGACTACTGCTACTATTATTATTATTATTATTATTATTTTTTGGTTGAATGAAAGGTGATCGGTAATGTCTCTCCACACCTCCCAACCAATACCGTTAGAGGAATCTACTAGTGGAACTATAAATAAAATGGAAAGAATTTTGGCCATGATTCTTCAACAACTATCGGCTCAAGAATGAGCCCATCAACACAGTCTACAATTTCTTTTTGCAACATAACTCAAAACATTGAACAGATAGAAGTGATATGCTCCAAACAAGACGTCATCACCACTATGTCACCATTAGCGTTGGTACCATCAAATCAACTTAAGTAGTTAATTACTTTTCTTTTTGTCAACTTAATTTCAAAAAACAAAAATTGATGGAATACTAAAAATTGATGTACATATCTATATCATACTAATAAAAAAATAAAAAAATAAACAACTCGGTTACCTGTAATCTTGTAGCATTTAGGCTCTTCATCAGTGCTATTTTTCTTCAGCATGCATCTCTTGCCATTCACTTCACATGAGTTTGTACAATTTAGTATGTTTGGCCAGGTCAACGAAAACTCAGGCCAATACTCGCTGTATAAATCTTCTAGAACTGATGAAACATCATACATCTTCTTACATGAAACAAGCTCGCGCAAGTTCATGCTTATTCCGTAGGTGGAAGAAGTGAGATAAATAGAAAATCTATCGTCACTGAGGCAGGGGAGACGATCACCAAATCGTGGGTTTGATTTATTATATGAGCAATTAAATAGAGTAGAGCCAATTATAGTGTGATCGGATGAGTAACTGAAAGGATAAATTGAGTTATTGAGGAATTTTAAGTTCTTTCTATGGGGACCACATTTATCTAGGTTAGAGACTTGAATTCTCTTAGATTTGTAGTCTATATCTCTTACAGTGAACTTCATTCCAGTGCTTGGCAGCTCAAGAGTAGTCTCATTAGTACCGGTACATGATAGTTCGAAGCCAGGGCAGCCACAGCATGGTCGCTGGCCTTTGAGCCGGAAAGGGAATCTGATGGGTAGCCCATTTTCCCCACATCTCATTTCTTTGCAAACATCTTCCATGGCTGCTACATTATCTGCAATGTTTTTTACAAAAATTAAGTAAAAAGATGAAATGGTCATCACCTTTTTCACTACGGAAATAATATTCATTTCTGGAATCTGATCGGGAAAGTTGTGATGCTTCTCTTCTCCAATCCGGTCCCAGCCTGTAAGCTTATAAAGGAGGGCAAGGAAAGTCCTCTTTCATTGATTATTACCACTAAACTATTATTTGTCCTACTTTTTAGTTTACTTCTCAAGGTTCACATTTGTTCGTATTTATAAGAATAACAACGCGATATGGATGAAAATGTGGCATCAAAAAGTTGAAACATAAAATATTGGGAAGAGTTTTGTAGGTTTCTTAAAGGTTAAATTTGTAATTACCTCGTAGTCCCTTTTAAACGGTACAACAAAAGACAAGGAAAAATGGTGGCCATTTATGCTTTTGATCTGACAGTTCATACTTTCTTTCTTTATTGTATTTTATTTTATTGTTAACGAGTGTAATTGATTGCACATGAAAATGAAAAAGTAAAATTGCAAGTTTGAATAACATAGAATCTTTATTTATTTTCAAAAGAAAACTGAAGTGTCCGACGTTGACTTAGGATTAGTTTGGGATTGCCGTGTTTTTTTACATAATTTCTACTTTTATTTCTAGCAAACAGAGAAGTAAAAGTTAAAAACAAAAATTATAAATTTTTAAGTTTTTCAAATAAATATTAAAAATATATTGGTGTTTGTGCAAATGACTTTTGAGTTTTTTTATGAAACACGACATTTTTATCATAATATGTGTAAAGGACTTTTGGGACCTCCAAAAGTCTAGCGCTTAGGCTGGCAAGATCAGAAGATTTGAGAAGTGCTACTCATAATGGCATGTTACTTATCGGAATTGGGGAACCCAACACCAATTTCGCGTAAACAAACACACTATATAAGCCTTTCAGTGTCCTATACTTAGTTTTTACCAAGAGAGTGAAGACTCAATAGATGTGACTCAACCAAGAAAAGACAAAGAAAATTATTTACATTTCTATTTTGATGTAATCAATCATGAAAAAGCAAAGAAAATTAACAATTTTGTACCCAAACTAATTTTACAAAAAAACAAATTATATGAATTGTGAATTTAATATTTCCTGCTTTTCCAAGAATATGTTATCTTAGAAAGTACATAATCGATAGTGTAAATGGAAACTACTAGACTTAAGAAATAAAGAAACAGAATTGGAATTGGAACGCGAAATTCCTAACTTTCTAACATAGAATTTTAGTCTTCGCTCTAAGTCTTCATAAATTTCTGGCCATGCATTTTAACACTGCTTTTGCAGCTTGTCTGGGATCAATTACTGGCTTTTCGTTTAACTTTAAAAAATTAAAAATAAAAATAAATAAAAAAGCTAGCAGCATGTGTCATGTTTTCCCATGTCCTCCACCCAATCTTGTACACAATGAGAACAATCTTTAGTAGTTTTCATGATACTGCACAGTCTTGTACTATTAGTCACCAGTCAAAATAATAATAATAATAATAATAATAATAATAATAATAATAATAAGGTTATGTAACGTTTACTTTAGAAGTCTTCTTCTTTGTTAGCGTGCTTCATGCAATCTTTCAAATTCTATACACTTCGCAACTTTATAACCATCTGAAGTAAGACATGACAATAGACTGAATTAATGGCTTCTCTTTCTTAAAAAAGAAAAAGAAAAAGAAAAAAACAGAATTAATGAAGTGAATTCATGATTTTTCAAGGATATGATATCTTCTATATGCTTGATTCTATACGTTTCTATTTTGATGTGATCAACCAAGAAAAAAATAAAAACAAAGAAAATTAACAATTTGATATCCAAACCAATTTGAAAAAAAGAAAAAAACTAAATGATGTGAATTCTGAATTTAATATTTTATCATGTTTTTCTAAGGATATATTATCTGTGTATGTTTGATTCTACACGTTCCCATTTTCCTGTGATCAAACAAGAAAAAAAAAATTAACAATTTGGTATCCAAACTAATTTAATAAAATAATAATAATAATAATAATAATAATAATAATAATAAAAGGATGTGAATTCTGAATTTTATATTTCATGGTTTTCCAAGGATATAAATGTTTTCTTGTATATGCCTAGTTCTATATACATTTCTATTTTGTTGTGATCAACCAAGAAAAAGCAAAGAAAATTATTTACATTTCAATTTTTATTATGATCAACCAAGAAAAATTAAAGAAACTTAACAATTTGGTACCCAAACTAATTTTGCAAAAAATTAAATGATATGAATTGTGAATTTAATATTTCCTAATTTTCCAATAATATGTTATCTTAGAAAGTGCATAATAGAAAGTGTCAATGGAAACTGCTGGACTCAAGGAACAAGGAAACAGAATCGGAATCGGAACCCGAAATTCCAAGATCAACTTACTACAAAAATGCAAAGTTAGGTGGTTTTAATTTTTTTAGTGTAACTTTCCATTTTGCACAAAGCTTTCTAGTGTAATTTGTTAAAGTTTTAAGAACAAAGTAGTACAATGTACGAATTTAGTGTAACCAATGGAGTCGCTTGATTAGTAGATTAGATTGAAATGAGCACTTGTTGGTGTGAATTCAACAATGGCTAATTTTGTTTATTCATGATCAATTAAGAGAAGATACTTGGATCTCAGATTCAATGCCCAATCCTTGATTGATAAACAAATTCAAAATCTTCTTTCCAAATCTTAAAATTTTATAGCCATCTTAAATAAGACAGGACAACAACAGAGTAGTTGTCTAATATTACAAAATAATAATAATAATAATAATTAAATGATGTGACTAGAATTTAATATCTCGTGCTTTTTAAAGGATATCATATCATCTATATGCTTGACTCTTTATATTTCTATTTTGATGTGATCAACCAAGGAAAAAACAAAAACAAAGAAAATTAATAATTTGATATCCAAACCAATTTTAAAAAAAGAAAGAATTAAATAATGTGAATTTTGAATTTAATATTTTATCATTTTTTTTTTCCAAGAATATGTTATCTTGTGTATGCTTGATTCTACACGTTTATATTTTTATGTGTTCAACCCAAAAAAAAAAAAAAAAAGAAAATTAACAATTTGGTGTCCAAACTAATTTTACAAAAACAAATAAATAAATTATAATAATAATAACAACAATAAATGTTGTAAATTCTGAATTTAATATTTCATACTTTTCCAAGGATATATTTGTTATCTTGTATATGCCTGATTCAACATATTTTTCTATTTTGTTGTGATCAACCAAGAAAAGACAAAGAAAATTATTTACATTTCTATTTTGACGTGATCAATCATGAAAAAGCAAAGAAAATTAACAATTTGATACCAAACTAATTCTACAAAAAAACAAATGATATGAATTGGGAATTCAATATTTCCTGCTTTTCCAAGAATATGTTATCTTAGAAAGTACATAATAGATAGTGTAAATGGAAACTACTAGACTTAAGAGATATAGAAACAGAATTGGAATTGGAACGTGAAATTCCTAACTTTCTAACATAGAATTAGTCTTCGCTCTAAGTCTTCCTAAATGTCTGGCCATGCATTTTAACACTGCTTTTGCAGCTTGTCTGGGATCAATTACTGGCTTTTCGTTTAACTTTAGAAAATTAAAAATAAAAATAAATAAAAAAGCTACCAGCATGTGTCATGTTTTTCCATGTCCTCCACCCAATCTTGTACACAATGAGAACAATCTTTAGTAGTTTTCATGATACTGCACAGTCTTGTACTATTAGTCACCAGTCAAAATAATAATAATAATAATAATAATAATAATAATAAGGTTATGTAACGTTTACTTTAGAAGTCTTCTTCTTCGTTAGCGTGCTTCATGCAATCTTTCAAATTCTTTACACTTCGCAACTTTATAACCATCTGAAGTAAGACATGACAATAGACTGAATTAATGGCTTCTCTTTCTTAAAAAAAAAAAAAAAAAAAAAAAAAAAAAAAAAAAAAAAAAGAAATAATAATCACTATCTAGCCTTCACAAAGTCTTCTGGAAAAAAAAAAAAAAAAAAAAAAAAGGGCTAATTAACAAGTTTAGTATCTCAATTCCAAACTGATGTTACAAAAAACAAAATTAAATGAAGTGAATTCATGATTTTTCAAGGATATGATATCTTCTATATGCTTGATTCTATACGTTTCTATTTTGATGTGATCAACCAAGGAAAAAAAAAACAAAGAAAATTAACAATTTGATATCCAAACCAATTTGAAAAAAAGAAAAAAACTACATGATGTGAATTCTGAATTTAATATTTTATCATGTTTTTCTAAGGATATACTATCTTGTGTATGTTTGATTCTACACGTTTACATTTTTCTGAGATCAAACAAGAAAAAAAAATTAACAATTTGGTATCCAAACTAATTTAAGAAAATAATAATAATAATAATAATAATAATAAAAGGATGTGAATTCTGAATTTTATATTTCATGGTTTTCCAAGGATATAAATGTTTTCTTCTATATGCCTAGTTTTATATACATTTCTATTTTGTTGTGATCAACCAAGAAAAAGCAACGAAAATTATTTAAATTTCAATTTTATTATGATCAACCAAGAAAAATCAAAGAAACTTAACAGTTTGGTACCCAAACTAATTTTGCAAAAAATTAAATGATATGAATTGTGAATTTAATATTTCCTAATTTTCCAATAATATGTTATCTTAGAAAGTGCATAATAGAAAGTGTCAATGGAAACTACTGGACTCAAGGAACAAGGAAACAGAATCGGAATCGGAACCCGAAATTCCAAGATCAACTTACTACAAAAATGCAAAGTTAGGTGGTTTTGATTTTTTAGTGTAACTTTTCTTTTTGCAGAAAGCTTTCTAGTGTAATTTGTTAAAGCTTTAAAAACAAAGTAGTACAATGTACGAATTCAGCGTGACCAATGGAGTCGCTTGATTAGTAGATTAGATTGAAATGAGCACTTGTTGGTGTGAATTCGACAATGGCTAATTTTGTTTATTCATGATCAATCAAGAGAAGATACTCGGATCTCAAATTCAGTGCCCAATCCTTGATTGATAAACATAATCAAAAATCTTCTTTCCAAGTCTCAAAATTTTATAACCATCTTAAATAAGACAGGACAACAACAGAATAATGATCTAATATTACAAAATAATAATAATAATAATTAAATGATGTGACTAGAATTTAATATCTCTGCTTTTTAAAGGATATGATATCATGTATATGCTTGAATCTTTATATTTCTATTTTGATGTGATCAACCAAGGAAAAAAAAAAACAAAGAAAATTAATAATTTAATATCCAAACCAATTTTACAAAAAGAAAGAATTAAATAATGTGAATTTTGAATTTAATATTTTATCCTTTTTTTCCAAGGATATGTTATCTTGTGTATGCTTGATTCTACACGTTTCTATTTTTATGTGATCAACCAAGAAAAAAAAAAAAAGAAAATTAACAATTTGGTGTCCAAACTGATTTTACAAAAGCAAATAAATAAATTATAATAATAATAACAACAATAAATGATGTAAATTCTGAATTTAATATTTCATACTTTTCCAAGGATATATATGTTATCTTGTATATGCCTGATTCAACATATTTTTCTATTTTGTTGGGATCAACCAAGAAAAGACAAAGAAAATTATTTACATTTCTATTTTGATGTGATCAATCAAGAAAAAGCAAAGAAAACTAACAATTTGGTACCCAAACTAATTCTACAAAAAAACAAATGATATGAATTGGGAATTTAATATTTCCTGCTTTTCCAAGAATATGTTTATCTTAGAAGTACATAATAGATAGTGTAAATGGAAACTACTAGACTTAAGAAATAAAGAAACAGAATTGGAATTGGAACGCAAAATTCCAAACTTTCTAACATAGAATTAGACTTCGCTCTAAGTCTTCCTAAATGTCTGGCCATGCATTTTAACACTGCTTTTGCAGCTTGTCTGGGATCAATTACTGGCTTTTCGTTTAACTTTAAAAAATTAAAAATAAAAATAAATAAAAAAGCTAGCAGCATGTGTCATGTTTTTCCATGTCCTCCACCCAATCTTGTACAACAATGAGAACAATCTTTAGTAGTTTTCATGATACTGCACAGTCTTGTACTATTAGTCACCAGTCAAAATAATAATAATAATAATAATAATTATAATAATAATAATAAGGTTATGTAACGTTTACTTTAGAAGTCTTCTTCTTTGTTAGCGTGCTTCATGCAATCTTTCAAATTCTACACACTTCGCAACTTTGTAACCATACAATAGACTGAATTAATGGTTTCTCTTTCTTTAAAAAAAAAAATAATAAGGAAAAAAACAGAATTAATTATCACTATCTAGCCTTCACAAAGTCTTCTGGAAAAAAAAAAAAAAAAAAGGGCAAATTAACAAGTTTAGTATCTAAATTCCAAACTAATGTTACAAAAAAAGAAAATTAAATGAAGTGAATTCATGATTTTTCAAGGATATGATATCTTCTATATGCTTGATTCTATACGTTTCTGTTTTGATGTGATCAACCAAGGAAAAAAAAACAAAGAAAATTAACAATTTGATATCCAAACCAATTTGAAAAAAAGAAAAAAAACTACATGATGTGAATTCTGAATTTAATATTTTATCATGTTTTTCTAAGGATATATTATCTTGTGTATGTTTGATTCTACACGTTTACATTTTTCTGAGATCAAACAAGAAAAAAAAATTAACAATTTGGTATCCAAACTAATTTAAGAAAATAATAATAATAATAATAATAATAATAAAAGGATGTGAATTCTGAATTTTATATTTCATGGTTTTCCAAGGATATAAATGTTTTCTTCTATATGCCTAGTTTTATATACATTTCTATTTCGTTGTGATCAACCAAGAAAAAGCAACGAAAATTATTTACATTTCAATTTTATTATGATCAACCAAGAAAAATCAAAGAAACTTAACAATTTGGTACCCAAACTAATTTTGCAAAAAATTAAATGATATGAATTGTGAATTTAATATTTCCTAATTTTCCAATAATATGTTATCTTAGAAAGTGCATAATAGAAAGTGTCAATGGAAACTACTGGACTCAAGGAACAAGGAAACAGAATCGGAATCGGAACCCGAAATTCCAAGATCAACTTACTACAAAAATGCAAAGTTAGGTGGTTTTGATTTTTTAGTGTAACTTTTCTTTTTGCAGAAAGCTTTCTAGTGTAATTTGTTAAAGCTTTAAAAACAAAGTAGTACAATGTACGAATTCAGCGTGACCAATGGATTCGCTTGATTAGTAGATTAGATTGAAATGAGCACTTGTTTGTGTGAATTCGACAATGGCTAATTTTGTTTATTCATGATCAATCAAGAGAAGATACTCGGATCTCAAATTCAGTGCCCAATCCTTGATTGATAAACATAATCAAAATCTTCTTTCCAAGTCTCAAAATTTTATAGCCATCTTAAATAAGACAGGACAACAACAGAATAATGATCTAATATTACAAAATAATAATAATAATAATTAAATGATGTGACTAGAATTTAATATCTCTGCTTTTTAAAGGATATGATATCATGTATATGCTTGAATCTTTATATTTCTATTTTGATGTGATCAACCAAGGAAAAAAAAACAAAGAAAATTAATAATTTGATATCCAAACCAATTTTACAAAAAGAAAGAATTAAATAATGTGAATTTTGAATTTAATATTTTATCCTTTTTTTCCAAGGATATGTTATCTTGTGTATGCTTGATTCTACACGTTTCTATTTTTATGTGATCAACCAAGGAAAAAAAAAAAAAAGAAAATTACCAATTTGGTGTCCAAACTGATTTTACAAAAACAAATAAATAAATAAGTAATAATAATAATAACAACAATAAATGTTGTAAATTCTGAATTTAATATTTCACACTTTTCCAAGGATATATATGTTATCTTGCATATGCCTGATTCAACATATTTTTCTATTTTGTTGTGATCAACCAAGAAAAGACAAAGAAAATTATTTACATTTCTATTTTGATGTGATCATTCATGAAAAAGCAAAGAAAATTAACAATTTGGTACCCAAACTAATTCTACAAAAAAACAAATGATATGAATTGGAAATTTAATATTTCCTGCTTTTCCAAGAATATGTTATCTTAGAAAGTACATAATAGATAGTGTAAATGAAAACTACTAGACTTAAGAAATAAAGAAACAGAATTGGAATTGGAACGCGAAATTCCTAACTTTCTAACATAGAATTAGTCTTCGCTCTGAGTCTTCCTAAATGTCTGGCCATGCATTTTAACACTGCATTTGCAGCTTGTCTGGGATCAATTACTGGCTTTTCATTTACGTTTAAAAAATTAAAAATAAAAATAAATAAAAAAGCTAGCAGCATGTGTCATGTTTTCCCATGTCCTCCACCCAATCTTGTACAACAATGAGAACAATCTTTAGTAGTTTTCATGATACTGCACACTCTTGTACTATTAGTCGCCAGTCAAAATAATAATAATAATAATAATAATAATAATAATAAAAAGGTTATGTAACGTGTACTTTAGAAGTCTTCTTCTTTGTTAGCGTGCTTCATGCAATCTTTCAAATTCTATACACTTCGCAACTTTATAACCATCTTAAGTAAGACGTGACAATAGACTGAATTAATGGCTTCTCTTTCTTAAAAAAAAAAAAAAAAAAAAAAGAAAAGAAAAAAACAGAATTAATGATCTCTATCAAGTCTTCACAAAGTCTTCTGAAAAAAAAAATGAAAAAAAAAAAAAGAAAAGGGCAATTTAACAAATTTGGTATCTAAATTCCAAACTAATATTGCAAAAAAGAAAATTAAATGATGTGAATTCATGATTTTTCAAGGATATGATATGTTTGATTCTATAAATTTCTATTTTGATGTGATCAACCAAGAAAAAAAAAAGAAAAAAAATTAATAATTTGATATCCAAATCAAGTTTACAAAAAGAAAGAACTGAATAATGTGAATTTTGAATTTAATATTTTATCATGTTTTTCCAAGGATATGTTATCTTGTGTATGCTTGATTCTACACGTTTCTATTTTTATGTGATCAACCAAGAAAAAGAAAAAAGAAAAAGGAAAATTAACAATTTGGTGTTCAAACTGATTTTACAAAAATCAATAAATAAATAATAATAATGACAACAATAAATGATGTAAATTCTGAATTTAATATTTCACACTTTTCCAAGGATATATATGTTATCTTGCATATGCCTGATTCAACATATTTTTCTATTTTGTTGTGATCAACCAAGAAAAGATAAAGAAAATTATTTACATTTCTATTTTGATGTGATCAATCATGAAAAAGCAAAGAAAATTAACAATTTGGTACCCAAAATAATTTTACAATAAATTAATTGATTTGAATTGTGAATTTAATATTTCCAGCTTTTCCAAGAATATGTTATCTTAGAAAGTACATAATAGATAGTGTAAATGGAAACTACTAGACTTAAGAAATAAAGAAACATAATTGGAATTGGAATGCGAAATTCCTAACGTTGTAACATAGAATTAGTCTTCGCTCTAAGTCTTCCTAAATGTCTGGCCATGCATTTTAACACTGCATTTGCAGCTTCTCTGGGATCAATTACTGGCTTTTCATTTACCTTTAAAAAATTAAAAATAAAAATAAATAAAAAAGCTACCAGCATGTGTCAAGCTTTCCCAAGTCCTCCATCCAATCTTGTACAACAATGAGAACAATCTTGAGTAGTTTCCATGATACTGCACTGTCTTGTACTATTAGTCACCAGTCAAAATAATAATAATAATAATAATAATAATAAGGTTATGTAAAGTTTATTTTAGAAGTCTTCTTCTTTGTTAGCGTGCTTCAAGCAATCTTTCAAATTCTGTACACTTCGCAACTTTATAACCATCTTAAGCAAGACAGGACAATAGACTGAATTAATGGTTTCTCTTTTAAATAAAAAAAGTAAAAAAAAAAAAACAGAATCAATGATCTCTATCCAGTCTTCACAAAGTCATCTAAAAAAAAAAAAGAAAGAAAGAAAAGGGCAAATTAACAAATTTGGTATCTAAATTCCAAACTAATATTACAAAAAAGAAAATTAAATGATGTGAATTCATGATTTTTCGAGGATATGATATCTTCTATATGCTTAATTCTATACGATTCTATTTTGAAGTGATCAACCAAGAAAAAAAAAAAAACAAAGAAAATTAACAATTTGATATCCAAACCAATTTTTAAAAAAGAAAAAAACTAAATAATGTGAATTCTGAATTTAATATTTTATCATGTTTTTCTAAGGATATATTATCTTGCGTATGTTTGATTCTACACGTTTCCATTTTTATGTGATCAAACAAGAAAAAAAAAATTAACAATTTGGTATCCAAACTAATTTAATAATAATAATAATAATAATAATAATAATAATAATAATAATAAGAGGATGTGAATTCTGAATTTTATATTTCATGCTTCTCCAAGGATATAAATGTTTTCTTGTATATGCCTAGTTCTATATACATTTCTATTTTGTTGTGATCAATCAAGAAAAAGCAAAGAAAATTATTTACATTTCAATTTTATTTTGAACAACCACGAAAAATCAAAGAAACTTAACAATTTAGTACCCAAACTAATTTTGCAAAAAATTAAATGATATGAATTGTGAATTTAATATTTCCTAATTTTCCAATAATATGTTATCTTACAAAGTGCATAATAGAAAACGTTAATGGAAACTACTAGACTCAAGGAATAAGGAAACAGAATCGAAATCGGAACCCGAAATTCCAAGATCAACTTACTACAAAAATGAAAAGTTAGGTTGTTTTGATTTTTTAGTGTAACTTTTCTTTTTGCGGAAAGATTTCTAGTGTAATTTGTTAACGCTTTAAGAACAAAGTAGTACAATGTACAAATTTAGTGTAACCAATGGAGTTGCTTGATTACTAGATTAGATTGAAATGAGCACTTGTTGGTGTGAATATCCAACAATGGCTAATTTTGTTTGTTCAGGATCAATCAAGAGAAGATACTCGGGTCTCAGATTCAATGCCCAATCCTTTATTGATAATCAACTTCAAAGTCTTCTTTCCAAGTCTTAAAATTTTATAGCCATCTTAAATAAGACAGGACAACAACAGAATAATGGTCTAATATTACAAAATAATAATAATAATAATAATTAAATGATGTGACTCGAATTTAATATCTCGTGCTTTTTAAAGAATATGATATCATCTATATGCCTGACTCTTTATATTTCTATTTTGATGTGATCAACCAAGGAAAAAAAAACAAAGAAAATTAATAATTTGATATCCAAACCAATTTTACAAAAAGAAAGAACTGAATGATGTGAATTTTGAATTTAATATTTTATCATGTTTTTCCAAGGATATATTATCTTGTGTATGCTTGATTCTACAAGTTTCTATTTTTACGTGATCAACCAAGAAAAAAAAAAAAGAAAATTAACAATTTGGTGTCCAAACTGATTTTACAAAAATAAATAAATAAATAAATAATAACAACAATAAATGATGTAAATTCTAAATTTAATATTTCTTACTTTTCCAAGGATATATGTTATCTTGTATATGCCTGATTCAACATAGTTTTCTATTTTGTTGTGATCAACCAAGAAAAGACAAGGAAAATTATTTACATTTCTATTTTGATGTGATCAATCATGAAAAAGCAAAGAAAATTAACAATTTGGTACCCCAAACTAATTTTACAAAAAAATAAATGATATGAATTCTGAATTTTATATTTCATGCTTTTCCAAGGATATAAATGTTTTCTTGTATATACCTAGCTCTTTATACATTTCTATTTTGTTGTGATAAACCAAGAAGAAACAACGAAAATTATTTACGTTTCAATTTTATAATGATCAACCAAGAAAAATCAAAGAAACTTAACAATTTGGTACCCAAACTAATTTTGCAAAAAATTAAATGATATGAATTGCGAATTTAATATTTCCTAATTTTCCAATATTATGTTATCTTAGAAAGTGCATAATAGAAAGCATTAATGGAAACTACTAGACTCAAGAAATAAGGAAACGGAATCGGAATTCGAACCCGAAATTCCAATATCAACTTACTGCAAAAATGAAAAGTTAGGAGGTTTTGATTTTTTAGTGTAATTTTTCTTTTTGCGGAAAGATTTCTAGTGTAATTTGTTAAAGCTTTAAGAACAAAGTAGTACAATGTACGAATTTAGTGTAACCAATGGAGTTGCTCGATTACTAGATTAGTTTGAAATGAGCACTTGTTGGTGTGAATCCAAAAATGGCTAATTTTGTTTATTCAGGATCAATCAAGAGAAGATGCTCAGGTCTTTAGATTCAATGCCCGATCCTCGATTGATCACCAAATTCAAAGTCTTCTTTCCAAGTCTTGAAATTTTATAGCCATCTTAAATAAGACATGACAACAACAGAATAATGGTCTAATATTACAATATAATAATAATAATAATTAAATGATGTGACTAGAATTTAATATTTCGTGCTTTTTAAAGGATATGATATCATCTATATACCTGACTCTTTATATTTCTATTTTGATGGATCAACCAAGGAAAAAAAAAAAAACAAAGAAAATTAATAATTTGATATCCAAATCAATTTTACAAAAAGAAAGAACTGAATGATGTGAATTTTGAATTTAAAATTTTATCATGTTTTTCCAAGGATATGTTATCTTGTGTATGCTTGATTCTACATGTTTCTATTTTTATGTGATCAACCAAGAAAAAAAAAAAGGAAAACAAAATTAACAATTTGGTATCCAAACTGATTTTACAAAAATAAAGAAATAATAATAATAATAACAACAATAAATGATGTAAATGTTGAATTTAATATTTAATTCTTTTCCAAGGATATATATATTTTCTTGTATATGCCTGATTCTACATGTATTTCTATTTTGTTGTGATTAATAAAGAAAAGACAAAGAAAATTATTTACATTTCTATTTGATGTCATCAACCATGAAAAAGCAAAGAAAATTAACAATTTGGTACCCAAATTAATTTTACAAAAAAATAAAGGAAATGAAATGTGAATTTAATATTTCCTGCTTTTTCAAGAATATGTTGTCTTAGAAATTGCATAATAGAAAGCATAAATGGAAACTACTTGACTCAAGAAATAAAGAAACAGAATTGGAATTGGAACGCAAGATTCCTAACTTTCTAACATAGGGTTAGTCTTCGCTCTAAGTCTTCCTAAATGTCTAGCCATGCATTTTAACACTGCATTTGTAGCTTGTCTGGGATCAATAACTGTCTTTTCATTTACCTTCAAAAAAATAAAAATAAAAATAAATAAAAAAGCTACTAGCATGTGTCATGTTTTCTCGAGTCCTTCCTCCATCCAATCTTGTACAACAATGAGAATAATCTACAAAATAAAGGTTTAATCATTCTCAAATTACAAAAATAAAAAGATAAGAAAATAAAGCAAGAAAACTAAGCTTGAAGGTATCATAAGTCTCCAAAGCCTTCTCCTAAATTTTCTTCTCTCTCTCCTCTTGATGATTCAAGATAATCTCTCCCTAATTTTATAGAATTAAAACTAAACCTAAAACTTAAAAGATATTTTTTTTTCTTTTTCTTCTTCAGTTTTTAGCTTCTCCCACAGCCAAAAGACCAAGACCACGGAACCCTAGGCTTCCTTTTATTACCTCCAAGCCACCACCTTCAACTTCCCCCTTTTTTATTTTATTTTTCTTTTCTTTTCTCTTTTTCTGCTGCTGCAGCTGAAGCGCACCAGCCGCGGGCCCCACAGAGGCAAGTGGCGACAGGCAACTGGCTGGAGGAAAATGTGGGACTCGTGATGGGCTGGCGTTGACTGGAGCTCGCAGGTGCACGTACGCAAGGTGGGACGCACCACATCGGATCCGGCAATGCCCCTGACTTAGCCTGACATGCGGCCTTTGGACGCGCCTGCTTGGCTTGTGTGAAGTACTTGCCAATCTGGGCCGCTGCTGAGGCAATCCGACGGCTAGAAAAGCGTGAGGCACTCGTGTAATAGTTGCACGAATGGGCAAAGTCGGCTCCGAATTTCCTTTTACAATTTTTAATTCTTGTTTTATCATATTTTAGCTCCAAATTGCTATTTTTAACCCTATTAACATAATTAAGTCACACACTTGAAATAACATAATAAATTTGGGGGGAAATTAAGATAAATTATTAAAATTATAGTAAAAATATAAGTTTAAAAATACTAAAATAACTCTATTTTATAGAGTTATCAATCTTCTATATATGCCTGATTCTATACGTTTGTATTTTCATGTAATCAACCAAAAAAACAAAGAAACTTAACAATTTGGTATCCAAACTAATTTTTTTTTTTAAAAAATAATAATAATAATAAATGATGTGAATTGTGAAGTTAATATTTCATGTTTTTGCAAGGATATATTTTCTTGTATATGCTAGATAAAATACGTTTCTAATTTCATGTGACAAACAAAATTAACAATTTGGTATCCAAACTAATTTTATCAAAAAAAGAAAAAAACACTAAATGATAGTAGTTTTGAATTTAATATTTCATGCTTTTCCAAGAATATGTTATCTTGGAAAGTGCATGACAGAAAGTGTAAATGGAAACAACTAGACTCAAGGAAATTATTAAAAAGGAAAAAAAAAAATACCCTTTTAAAGGCCTAAACGATGGAATTTACCCGAAAAGCTACATACGTCATGGTAGAGTGACGAATATTGTTCGTTGGCCCGTTTCCACCCAAAAAACATTAATTTTCGTCCATCTTAGCAAGACTGGACAGCTAGTTGCCGGGTCTTCCATCTTCCGAAAAAGAAATTTAACAATTGACATCCAAACTAATTTTGGAAAAGAAATTTAAAAAAAGTGATATTTCATGCTTTTCCAAGCATATATTATTTTGTATATGCCCGATTATATACGTTTCTATATTAGGAGGTGAGCTACTCTTTGATGTCATCAAGCAAGCACAAACAAAGGGCTTGTTTGGGATTAACAATGCTTTCACTTTAAACGGTGGAAGAAAAGAAATAACCTAGGTTGTGCTTCTCCTTAATCGTAATGAGCAAATGTTTATGAGGTGTCGTCCAATTTTAAGAGAGAGAGGTTTCAAATTTTTCACTCCATGTAAAATAGGTAGAAGGTTGTAATCCCACATTTAGACAATGAGCTCCTTCTATACTTGTCCTGTGATTTTTATCCCAATTTGTTTCGGGGGTTTTCCATCTAAAATTTCTTTGTCTACTTCATCTTCATTCTCTTTCCTTATATTATCGGTTTTTGTCAGGCCCGCCTAATAGAGAAAGCAATGGTATATTCCCCTTGTTTTTTTTTTTTTGGATAGAATGGTGCCAAACAATTTCAAAAAGAAATGACAAAACAATATGTATTTATTAATTTAGTTTATGACGTGACAAAGCTAGATTGTAATTGATTTAAAAGGATACATGTTGATTAGATATAAACAGAACATAAGACTTTTTTTTTCCCCATTTAAATAAGAAGGATTTTGTTATTAAAAAAAAAAAAACTAACTAACTAAATAAAAAGATGTTTTGCTAACAAAATTTGGTAGCCGAAAGTTTAAGCAGCCAAAATTTTTTTATAGTAGTAATATTTATAGCTTGTAGAGAATAGTCACGTATTTTCAATCTATAAATATACAATCATAAAAAATGATAATGCAAGAAAATATATTATATTAAAGAGATTCGAAATCTCTAAACACATTAAACAATTTATAGTAAATGTTTAACCATAATAGGTATCAAACGAAAATAACCTATAATCAAAACAAAAGTTAACTTAGGACATAGTGGCTGATGGTGGTGACGGCAGTGACGGTGGTGCTCCATTTTGCCTTTGGAAGAAAAGACTTGGATAAAATGAAAACTGCATTAAAATCCTGAAATTACAAGTTACTCAAAGAATTCAAAAAGAAAAACCCTAAACTCGCACCTAATTCTCACACTACATTTGTCAAAATATCCAATTTTGATATTTTCAAAAAACTCCATCGCGGTTATTTTCCATTTCCAGATGGAAAATCATCTCAAAGCAACAAAAGGACACCAAGCTCAGCTTTTCCCACACTTAAAAAAAAGTTGTGACCAAATCAAACGTTTGGAAGATCAAAAGTTGAGCACAACAACACTAAACTGCAATCACGTTCCAGCCAGACATGCTTCAGTATTCCGGCCATAACTTTCATATTATATATCCAAATTGCATGATTCCGGCGGCATTGGAAAGATAAGAGGCAGATCTACACGGTGAAGTTTTGATCAGTTGCTGAATCAATCAGTAACATTGTCAAAATGGGCAGTGAAAAAAAATTGAATCGTTAAAATTTGGTTCATATGGTCAAAGTTGTTACAGGTGTACCCGTAATACCATACGTGAGTTCAAAAAACTCGTTTACTAAAATAGTCTAAGTTTATAAAAAAAAAAAATTAAAAAAAATTTAAAAAAAAAGGCTGCTAATATATCAACTAATTGATTATAGAAAATCATAGTCATTTTTTAAATAAAAAAAATTGATCATTACTTAAATAAATATTGAAAAACAATCTATTTATCTCATTATTTGTATTCGAAATGAATTTGAATAGCAATAGAAAAATCTTATTAAAGTTGGGAATTCTTTAAAATTTTATGACAAAATAATTTATTTACCAGCAAAATGTAAACGTAAATCCTATATTTCCAATTTAAACAAAGTGATAAATACCGAGAAATTTATATAAGTTGGTCAATAAAAGTGTAGATTCACTATTTATATTGTATTTTAGACTCTCAGCTTATCTGATAAAATCGGCTGAATTTACATTGTAAAATGGTGTATAAAAAGTAAATGATGAATTTACAGTGCATGGAAGATTTACCAAAACTCCAATGGAATTGGGATCCAAGGGTTTAGGTGTTTGAATTCAGTGCATAAATTCAGTGCATAAAAAATCAAACTCCGAAATTGTATCACAACTTAAACAAAGATTTTAACGGTTCAAAAAGTTTAGCATAACCAGTAAATAATACTTTTATTTCATAACAAAAATCTATAATCACGTGGAGATTTCTTTAACCACACGCACTTTCCCCGGGAGGCGAGGCGGCACACGGATTGTCCACGAAGGAGTTTCGGGTTCTTCTCAGAGGTTGGCTACCCATGAGTGACTCAAATTCCACTAGCTGCAATGTCTATGGTTTTATCAATTAGAAAACAGACAGAAAATGGGACGAACAAAGCTACAACAGTGTTTGTCTACACATCGAAAACTCAAGCTAGCAAAATCATTAGCAAAATCATCATTCATTTTGAAACACGATTTTGTAGGGGGATGCATACTCCACCAAGAAAAGCCACTCTATGAAACAGGTGTTCGACGTCGACTTTAACACAAGGTACAGGGGTACTCAGAATTAGTTAAAAACCCATATTATACGACCGACGACGGTGAAGTTTTGATCAGTCGCTGAATCAATCAGTAACATTGTCAAAATGGGCGGTGAAAAAAAAAAAAAGTGAAGGGGTTAAAATTTGGTTCGTATGGTCAAAGTTGTGTGCTTGACTTTCACCTATTCCTAATGGCTTTCAAACACACCTCACATCTTCTATAAATAGGGGTATCTAAAAAGCATGGGGGACAGCTTGGCTATCATTCTCAAGTAATTCATTTCTCTTTCTTTGCTCTTGTTTTACTCTTGTTTT
Source organism: Ficus microcarpa (assembly GCA_025413485.1). Lineage (NCBI taxonomy): Eukaryota > Viridiplantae > Streptophyta > Magnoliopsida > Rosales > Moraceae > Ficus > Ficus microcarpa. Next base: position 1,732,724 of record CM046381.1, on the reverse strand, counting down.
CCTTACTGTTGTAATCATCTTTTGCAATTTTAAGTTCTTTTAATTTGAAGATTGTGTTGCTTTGTTCTATTATATATTTGTTGTTTTTAGTTTATTATGAAAATAATCAAACCTAAAAAAAAATCAAGAAAATAATCCCACACATGATTGGCATTGAGACGAAGAGAAATCCGGTATGAAATTGCAAGGATTCGAATCTATGGGTTTGAAATCCGTTCGCAAGCGATGAGCTTTAAGCAGGGGCGAAGGAAAGCACTGGGTGCGACAAGATGACAGAGAGGAAAGTGGGAGTGAGAGAGGAGAGGAAAGTGAGAGTGTCATCTGTGGGGGTACTGTAGTGGGCGCAAAAATTGGGGAAAGTGAGAGAGTGTGAGAGTGAAAATGAGAATTTTTTTTTATATGAAAATTTTGATACAAAATTAGATGCGGTGAGTTCAAAAATTTAATGAAAAAATTGATATTATCTTTTGTCACTAAAATTTGGTAGCTAATGGTGCTACAGAAATAGTTATTTATAAAAATAGAATTAGTATTTTTTAATAATTAATGAAGAGATATGAGTTCACATTTGCTATTGATATTATAATTCAAGCTTTTTTCGTACAAGTGAAATAGAAAGTGAAATAGAAAGCTTATAATAAGAAAAAAAAAAATTTGATAAGATTTCGCTATCAAATCAAGAATTTGGTAGTTAAATGTAACGACCCGCCTAGCACAGGCCGTTACCTTACATACATACTTACTAATTTACTTATATACTGAGCAAAACACAGCGGAAATTTTTTTTTTTATATATACACGAATTTAAACGTGCAACTTCAAAAGAGATGTCTGGGATACACATATTTACATAATACCGAGTACTTAAATTTTTCAAAACGCGTAGCGGCTTAATATCCCACGATTTCACAGTGCGCCTCGCCACGCTTCGCCACCTTGCATCAGGCATTGCTTGCAGGCTGTTTACCTACAGCATAGACGTAAGACAGTGAGCTTTCGCTCAGCAAGTACAACTGTCTCGTCCGCATCAACCATTTAACCATATCGTATACAATTCTTTCTTAACATACATGATAACACACATATCAATTTAAAACATCATTCATAACAGCATAACCTAACAATACCTATCATATGCATGGTCCAGTTATGCTCATCTTTACTTTCCTTGCTTATCTTTCTCTTAGGGCCCTTACCTTGGTGTTCGTACCCGGCGTGCAACTATGGAGTAGTTAGGGCGGCCAGCCCAATCCAACTCATACCATAGTCTTACCCGACCTCGAACGGGTGGTACGACACCGGCAAGCTCGATTGCCTTCTTTTCTTTTCTTTTCTTATCTTTTCTTTATCTCATTCTTGAGCTAATAGTCTTATAGAGATTAGTGAGCATGCATCGTGATGTCACATAATCCTAACTCATACTAGCATTAAAATCTGACTTAACATGCTTACTATTAATCATCATATCATATGGCATATTAGCACATATAGCATGGAAATTAGCATATTGCAAAGCATCACATAGCATACATCTAACATACTTTAGCAAGTAACAACTAAAGCCTATGTTGTAGGCGGAGTTGTAATTACCTCTCTCTCTATGTCCAATTTAAAGCTGTCCTACCTCCGGGCACAGCGGCAGGTCTTCCCCTACTTGAGAAAGGACATAGATGAGATTCTACTTCTTGTTGTAGAATGTTGGTGCCCTAACCAACATACCTACTAAAACCTAGTTGTATGTCCCCGACTGATATCTGACTTGATCTAATTTGGCCTTTTACTGTTTGATAATAATTCGAACCTTGATCATCCCCTTAAGAGGCTACGTTGGATAATCTCTTGGGTATATCATTATCTACTAATGGGTTTTCTTTAAAGCCTCGGGCTTTGCTATTTTATTACAGCTTATTGGGTTAATGGCCTTAACCCACTTTTCTTGGCCCATTTCTAAAATCATGGGTAGCCCTTAGGGTTACGTTGGATAACCCTGAAGGTTACTCTTATCCACTAGTTGGGTCAACCAAAGTTAACATTTGGTCAACTACTGGTTAACCCTTGTCAAATTTGGGCTTTTGGGGCTAAGCTCGTTAACTCGGGTCCTATTCCCGGTTACGACCCGTAATCAGCTTGATTATCAATTTTTTTCTTAAAATCCATTTTCTTATTTCAACCTTCATTTTCTTATTTCAAATTTCTATTTCTTCACCTTTTTACACTTTTAGAAAGGTTTAATTTAAAAATCCTTTAAATTCTTGAAGAAAATTCCGATCTTTAAAATAACTCTTTATAAAGGTCGTTTAGGGTCGAAAACTGCCTTTGGAACAGTTTTCGTAGTCAAAACAACTATTTAAAAACACTTTACAGTTTTTAGAAAATATTTGTAAAATTAAGGTGCAGGAATTTTCGGATTCCCTGCGCACTTTTCATATAACGCACCCAGTTTAAAAATCCGTTAGGAATCTGAAAAACTTGTCTTCACGAAAGTTGTAGCTCTCAAAAAATGCTAAAACTTTTGTGTTTTGTGAAAAATCCAGTTCTACCTGCATTAGTAGCAGTTTTCGTTTGAAACTGGCTGACCCTGGAAAAACTAGGTCTGGGGATCAACCACGGGTTTTGGTAACAACGAAGGCCATTGGAGCCTCATTTCGAGATTCTGTCCATGTTGCTCGCTAGGAAAAATCATTCCGAGCAACTTTCATGTTTTGAGTTTTACCCCGTTCGGCCTCTAAAGGCCTTGAAATTTCACTTTTCCAAAACTGGCCAGATTCGAATTCGAATTGGGCAGTTTTGGGTTTACGTCCGGTTTACGTCCTATTTCGCGAATCTATCTCGACCGACCACTTCGGGAGCCTACTAATCAAACACACAACGTTTCTAACATCCCATTTAAACCCATTAGCCATCCCCTATTGTCCATGCAAACCAATTTCCAAATCCATAAACCTAGGTTTTCACTTGGTTCTAGCTTAGCATACATCACATACAAGCATCAAAATTTCATCCCTAAACTAACATGCTTCCATGGCTGCCTAGGGCAGATTTTTGGCCACACTTGGGGGATATACAACCTAAGTCTTCTAGCATGAAAATCAATCATAAACAAGTATAAACCAAGCAAGATTTCAAGACATTCAAACCATAGATCTAACAAATCAAGCACACACCAAACTAGGGCATAAAACCATAAATGGACTTAAATCCTTACAACCCAATTGAATCCTCAAATTAAACTTGAAATTAAGCTCAAAATAAAGAGGGTTAGGGTTCTAGAAATTACCTTGACCAAAGCTAAGTTTGGTTACCCAAAAATCTTCCTCCCCCTAGCCTTCCTTCACCACACGGCCACACCTCAAATGGAGCTCCAAAATTTTTCGGTTGGCTCTAGGATCTCTTCCCTCCAAAGCCGAGCACTCCACAAGTAAAAGCCCCAAAAAAATTTCAACTTTCTCTCACTCTTTCTCTTTCCTCCCTATTTGGCCTCAACCCTAAAAACCCACAAGAAAAACCAAACTTGCTCTAGCTTTTTCCTAACTCAAATTCACACTCCGAAGAGTCAAAGCCCTCAACAAATTTTTGTTTTCACTCCTCCCTCTCACAAATTCTTGGCTGCCGAATTTTCCAAGGAAAATTTGCAAGAGTTTGCCTACAATTTCTAATAAAAGTGAATAGGATTTTGAAGGGGGGATATTTATAGGCATTTTGGGACTTTGGTTTATTGTATTTTGGCCCCAAAAATTTTACTTTTCCCTTTCTTTCCCAATGGGTGGCCGGCCACTTGTGTGGTGGAGAAGCTTCCACATCTCTCCAAGCTTCTTAGTGGATAATGATGTCATTGGGAGAAAGCCCCATGAGGTCATCTTCCACTAACTCTTCCAAGGTCTTGTTTGGCTTTCTTGTCTCCAAAGAAATCCATTTTTTCTTTTTTTTGTGCTACACAGATAATCCTAATATTGTGGTTCACCAAAACACATTATTTTTATATGGTACCGAAGTACAACAATTTATCTATGTGAATTTTCGAACCGTATAAATTTTTTCTTAATTTCGAACCCTTTTTGCCCTTAATTTTTAACTTGGTGTGCTTGATTTTCTAGGGACATTTTACGGCCTATTCTTACTATCTAGTTCACAAAACATTATTCTCAGTACTCTTTCCGTACTGTAATTTAAAATCTCGTAAAGTCAACCTTTTGACTTTCGTCAGTCAAACTTTGACTTTTTCGGTCAAAGTTGACTTTCGTAAAATCGTGCACTGTTGCGGCCTTTTTGACTTGAAAGGTCCATTTTCGAACTTAGAAATTAATTTTGAGTCTTCTTGACCCATTAAAACTCACAAAATCTTTTAAAAGCCCTAAACCGAGCTTTTTCATAATTACCTTCATAATGTGAAAATTAATTCCATAGTAGGAAAAATGTATATTGAAAAAGTCGAATGCTACACTAAAAAGCAACATTCAACTACCAAATATGAATTTGATCATAAAATCTAGCTTTCCACTACTAAATATTGGTAGCAGAAATATGAAATCGACTACCAATATCATATTTTGGTAGTCAAAAGTCATATTTTGTTATTAAAATATTCTTTATTGAAATATAATTTAAAAGTTTTTTTATCCTCCCCAAAAAACATATTTTAGTATAGATTTGAGAATATCATGCTTTGCATATGTATAATTCATAAATATATATATATATATATATATATATAACAACTGCTATATATTTGGTTATTCGAATCAATGTATAGTTTATAAATGTGAGATTAATTAGAGAGAAAGAACCACATTTTCAATATTAACTCTAAGATCAAATCAATTGTAAATTGATTAATGTTCATATATGTGTATTAATATTCCATTAAAAACTTTATATTGAGTTTATTCATGAAATTACCCATATAGAAAGGTGAAACATTATGGTAAAGTAAAAAAATTTTGATAAGATTTTGCTACTAAATTTGAATTTGGTCGCAGAATCTAGCTTTCTGCTACCAATATTTGATAGCAGAAACATGGAATCGGCTACAAAAACCATATTTTGATAGCCGAAAGTTACATTTTGTTTTTAAAATATTTTTCATTGAAATATATTTTGATAGTCGAAAGTTACTAAATTTGAATTTGGTCGCAGAATCTAGCTTTCTGCTACCAATATTTGATAGCAGAAACATGGAATCGGCTACAAAAACCATATTTTGATAGCCGAAAGTTACATTTTGTTTTTAAAATATTTTTCATTGAAATATAATTTAAAAGTTTTTTTATCCTCCCCAAACAACATATTTTAGGATAGATTTCAGAATAACATGCTTTACGTTGTTATATTGCATAAATATATATATATATAACAACTACTATAGATTTAGTTATTCGAATCAATGTGTAGTTTATAAATACGAGATTAACAAGAGAGAAAGAAATGCATTTTCAATATTAACTCTAGCTTGAATCATTTGTAAATTGGTTAATGTTAATATATGTGTATTATTATTGTATTAAAAACTTTATATTGAATATATTCATGAAATTACCCATATAAAAAGGTGTAATATTATGATAAAGAAAAAAAAATTTTGACAAGATTTCACTACCAAATCAGGTATATGATAGCTGAATGTGCAACATTCAGCTACCAAATTTGAATTTGATCACAAATTCTAGCTTTCCTCTACCAAATATTGGTAGCAGAAATGTGGAATTCACTACCAAAATTCTAGTTTGGTCCTAAAAAATAATTGAGGTGGGGTAATTTTTTTTTCGCACGCATTTTACTAGGACCAAATAAATTTAGTCGCAAAATGGATTTTCCTACTATCAAATTTTGGTCACCAAAAACACTTTTCCGTTACCAAATATTTTGTTGGTCGCCATATGTTATCTACAAGAACCAATTTTTTTTTTCACGTGCATTTTACAGGGACCAAATGATTTTGATCGCAAAAGGAGATTTTCTACTACCAAATTTTGGTCGCAAAAAATATTTTTCCATCACCAAATATTTTGTTGGTTGCCAAATGTTTTATGTGGAAACCATTTTTTTTTCCGCACTCTATCGTTGGCGACCAAGAAAGTTTTTGGTCTCAGAATGTCTTATACGATGACCAAAATTTGGTAGCTGAAGAATGTAACTTTCTGGTACCAAAATTTGATCTCAGAAACGTCTCTTTAGCTACCAATTTTTTTTTTTATCGTGGAATGTCTAATCGTTGAAAGTTCAAATCCTTGTAGTGAAAGAGTTTGAATTTCTCTAACACGAGGCATTTAGAAGTCTTCCAACGTGATACCCTTTAGAAAATAAAGTACATTACACTGCACAAAAACAAAAACAAAAACAAACAAACTAGTCAAAAATCGAAATTGTTTGGATCTGGAGCGTACTCAGGAACAATTAATATCAGCCCATTAGAAACAAGGAGGCCCACCGAAAGAGCCTGGTGGCCCACCAGGGGGCCCACAAATTAGAACAACTCTCAGATGCCAAATCTTGTTCTTAAGCTCGTAAATCTCTCTCTCTCTCTCTTTCTCTCTTTCCAGACTTCCTCTTTGACAGTCGTAGTTTCATTTTCTTTCAAACAAAAACTTTGCTTGAGTCTTCTCGATTTCATATTCAACGTGGCTTGAGCCAGTACTTGCTCTGGAAAGACACCCAACGCGCCGCTTGATGCAAAAGAATTCGAATAAAGCTACAAATTAAGCCCTTCAACAACAGAAGAACAACAGGCAATGTGAGGAAAATGACTGGTTTTGACGCCTTTGAGGTCCAAAATGAAGGACGGGCATTTATAATCCTGTTAATTTTGTAGCTACCCTCTCTTTCTTGACCACATTAGCTGAACTGGTACAAAAACTAAAGGTGGACAGAAGGTGGACATTTACTCACGGAGCAATGTTTGAGGGGTATGAATGGTACATTTTTAAGTTTGAGGGGCAAACTGAGATTAGTAATATAGTTGAGGGGGTATTTTAAAAAATTATCCAATTTCATTTTATAGCCTTTATTTTATAAGGCCGTAAACTTAAAAGATCATTTACCTTACTTTCAATAATTGTTCAAATTTTAAAATTTTTTTTTTTTTTTTCAGAAACAAAATCAAAGGTCCCACATAATTTAAGATGATCAGAAATACAATTCATAAATAAAATCGATCTAAAAATCTTTTTACGGTAATTCTACGATATCATCAATTAGAGTAACATTCACGGCGTGCGAATGTTGCTAGAATAAGCACTTTAAGGAAAAGAAAAATAAGAAAAGAAGAAAACCATACATCAAAAAAAAAACTTATTTAGGCTTATTGTACGTAAGGTTATGTGTTTTATTTTTAGTATACTCGTATCAATCGTAAGAATCCAACTAACTGATGACACAACCTATTTAGTGGTCATCTACGAATGTAACTAAATTTGCTATGCCAATAAGGATATGAGATTTGAATTATTTACAATTTAAATATAACTAAAAAGAAAAAGAAAAAGAAAAAGAAAAAGAAAAAGAAAAAGATCCTTTCACCAAAGCAGTTTATCATATAATGTAACAACATAATGAGAAACAAAAGAACAATTTAAAAAATAAAAATAAAAATACACACACACGTGCACACTCAATACTTCAAAATAATCTGTTGAATATCCTTTGGAGATTGGTGTCAATCCTTTTCCCACAAATTTGCCGGAAAAAAAAAAAAAAAAAAAAGGAAAAGATAGCTTCTAGAAATCTTTTAATAGCAAAGTTTATTTTTTACTGACACTCCCTAGATTCTTTCGAATTTGATAATTTAATTTCTGAGCTTTTTTTTCCCTGGCAATTAAGTTTAGGGGTGTCAATATTTTTTTAAAAAAAATCCCTATAACAAAATTTCTGAAACTTGCTTTTCACATATAACACTAACAACGTACGAAAACACAATATGACTAAAACGAACAATGGCCCTTAAAAGTTGGCACTCTTGCCTAAAGTTGCAATCCTAAATTTAAACCACCTGACCATTAATCAAGCTCATAAGACCTTTCAATAGTTCTTCTAATATTTACCCGTCAGTAAAGGTATATTGTTTTAACCGTTTGTTTGATATCAGACCATTGTAATAAGTTGGGCAGTTGGCAAAAACATATATCATGATAATTAACGAAATGTGTTATCTATTAATTTGGACAGTAATAACCAATAGTTACCAGAAAAAAAAAAAAAAAAACATAATCATTGAAAACTAAGAATAGTTATGCAAATATTGGAGTCAAATAATGGCAACTGAAGGAATCTGAATTTCTTTAACAAGAAGCATTTAGAAGTCTTCCAATCTGACACCGTTTAGAAAATAAAGCACATTACACTGGAAAAAAAAACAAAAACAAAAACAAAAACAAAAAACAAAAACAAATAAAATACAAATAAACTAGTCAAAAATCGAAAATATTTGGACCTGGAGCGAACTCAGGAACAATTAATATCAGCCCATTAGAAACGAGGGGGCCCACCGAAAGAGCCTGGTGGGCCACCAGGGGGTCCAGGTGGCCCACCCCCAGGGGGCCCACCAAACAAGGGCCCACAACAGCGCTCGAAGAGGCAACAGCAGCACAGGACATAAGCACTGCAAAGAGACGTGAAAGAAACATCTTGTAAATATACTTAAATATTTTGTTAGTGGAAAATGATCTGATTCACATAAGCAAATATATTATAAAAAAGTTTCTATCATATCCAGATACCAAAACAAAATAATAAATAAATAATAAATAAAAAGAATATAGTCTACCTTCTAAACATAATTTTAATGAACTCTATCATAAACCAATCAGATTGACATGAGATTAGTTTCCAGTAATCATGTGTTTGCTCCAAATCGTAAATTAGAAATTAAAATAAAATAAACCTAAAAAGTGCGGCGTATATAAATTTGATGATCCCTCATTCATTGCTTGTATCATATCAAGAACATTAAGCAGGTGGGTAATAAATGACCGCCGAACTATGTACTTTTTTTTTTTTTTTAATGTTGATCATGGTTTCTGATTTACATATGTATTACCTTGAACTTTTTTGTTACTCAAATGGCTTTTCTATCAATAGTCTATCAAAACTAGACGGAAATTAAATACATTCTAATTATATGAAACTTAGTAAAGGAAAACTATATCTTTATCAAAGACATTTTGAAGGAAAATTATACTGTCATCAAAGATATACGCCTTCATCATAGACATTTTGAGTGTACAATTTCCTTATAAAAAAATGTTATGATTTTGTCCTTGATTTTGTAATTTATCTGAGTAGAATGCATTAAATTTTATTCAAAATTTTATGAAATACTGACGGGTGGGCCATTTGCATACCAGTAAAAAAGTTGTGACGTGTAAAATTAAAAATAATGAACTAATGTATAAAACAGCTAACTAGGTGTATAATTAACAGGCCGTTTGTAATAAACCTAATAGAAACATTAAAGGAAGATGTCAATTTAGCAAAGTAAATCAGCAGATCATAAAGAAATGAATCAATGCATGATTAACTCACCAGGAAGAAACAAGCCTGCATACGCCGTCACAGAGTAAACCAAAACAACCTAGCGGACCTGGTGGCCCATGGAATCCCGGCGGCGGAGGCATCCTTCTGATCAGCTGTCAAGCTCTAAATTTTCTGTTTTAGAAAATGAATAAAAACACAGTTGGTGAACAGCAACTTCTGTCTCTAGGTAATGAAAAGGTGAAATTAACGAGCTATATATATATATATATATATATAGCGATAAAATATGGACCTCAACTGAAAAACTCCTCCAAAAAAAAAAATCCTTAGTTGCTAAGTAAATATTGATGAAAAACTCTGCCCACAGAGAGACAGAGAGAGAGAGAGAGAGATCCTTAATGGCTAAGTGTGTGTGTGTGTATATCTATATATATTGGAGCTTCGGATTTGTATTTGATAGAAAATTGTTGAGGAAATTCTCAACCAACTTTTCTTTTAACCTACCATTCAAGCCCCAACCAAACATTCACATGATTTCAAAACTATATTACTTATTAAAAAAATGTTCAATTAAATCTCATAAGTAGGCTAGCCACATATAAGGGAGATATCGAGTGCTTTCTGAAGACCAAATGTGAACCGCATTATTAATGCCTATTTAGAACATAATACATATATATTGATATATATATATATATCTAACATAAAATATATATCAATATTGTTCAAATTTCTCACCGCAAATTATTTTTAAAGACAAGAAAAAAACTGCGTTTAATTCAAACCACAACCTAACATTCAAATTTCAAACCCACATTACTTAACTTGATATACTATACACATTTTATCAATAGAAAAGGTTGAAGATGCGTATATAGTTGGCTTTAACCTATCAGTTAATCACTTAATTAAGCCGATCATATATTGATACTGGTCTGCTAATTTTGAAAAAATAATTTTAGCTTAAGCTTATAAGAAACAGGGCTAACAACAAATTATTTATTCTTTCAAAACATATAACGTAACGTTTCTAATTTCATTTGTGGCTTTTAGCTTTGTCTACTTGAGTTGTAATCTATCTAGCATTCTTTAATTCAGGAAGATTTGCATATAGTTAATTAGATTCTTTTGTTGTTAATGACTGTTTATTTTTCCACAATTAACGACGTTTATCGAGCAACCTTCCTTTCAGGTTTTTTAATGCAACTTGCTTTTGGCTACTTCTTTGATTGTTGTCCTCCTTAAACTCTAAGCTCACACAGTTATCGTACCCCAATACAGTGCATGCCTACGTAAGTACAACAAACGGAAGGCATGGTTTTTTTTTTTTTTTTTTTATAGTTGAAAAAATTGCTCTTTGTGACCAAACCCCAGCTCAGTTGAACATAGATACCAAAGCTCTCAAAATTAGGGTGCCAAAACCCTAACCCTAATCCAGCCAAGTTGACTCCGAGCTCTAATCAATGTTGATTATCGTCAACATCTCAACATCGGCTTGTGCGAGTTCTCCTTGGTGGTTTCGAGCTTCAGGTTGCACAAGTTGTCTTAAACTTGGAGTGTTGCTACTCCAGCAACGATCACTGGCCCCTGAAGATATATAGCTCTATAGATCATGGATAATGCTTTCGAACATGGGCTTCAATTCAAAATGTCTCGGGTCGGCAATTTGGAAAAAGATATGGTTAAGGATTAGGCTTGTTATTGACAATAGTTGTACTCGCTAAACTACTATCAAAAATACTTATTGGTGCTAAATGATATCAATTTTACACAGACATAACTAATTTCATTAACCACCAAGATTAGAAAAGTGCCAGAGCAACAAAAGTTAAAATCAATTGCCTTCGCACTTATTGTCTCGTTTTATGCAATTGGCCCATTTTCCTGTTAAAGAAATTGTGCAACAAAATGTGTAGTGAAAGTAACTATTTCATGAGTGTAAAACACCTAAGTTTGGAAGAAATGGAAGATGAAGCTCAGAAATATTAAACTGAACTAGTGGAAAAATGCAGGGTAGAAATAGTAACTTGGAATACTCTAGGGAGAATCAAACCTACCGCATCCTTGACCTTATGAGAATGATGGGCTTGTCAATGGCATAAAACGAGAATTTTCTAGATGTTGATAATTTGTAGAACAATTATATCCCAACGAGTCTTTTTTTTTTTTTTTTTTTGCATCAATTTATTGGGCTGTGTTGCCAACCCGAAACATTTTGGGATTGGTTGCCTACTTGGACAAGTATACTACTGATGACATGCGTCCATTGGTAAGAGAGAGATAAATTAGGTGAAGATTTGTGGTCTTTAATTATACGTTATACTATAATTTTGTATGTCTGGGTCGCGTTTCATGTGTTAATTGGGTAACTTGTTCTATCACTCTCTTTATCAATCTCTTAATTCTATACTTGTCACATGTCATTTCTTTTTCACACAAGAATAAAGTCTAATTAAGTACCATCGTTTAATTTGTTTTTAAGACTCTGTCATTCTATTTTATTAAAAAAATAACAACAAAATATTAAATGTAATACTATAAGAATTACACATTATATATTGATTATTCTCACTACAATATAATTACTGAAAAAGTCATATAATTTAATGAGAAACGCAATAATCAGGATTTTTTCTTTCTTTCTTTTTTTTTTTTTTTGGGTTTTATTTTATGAAACGATATTCATTAAAATAACAACAAATATTAACAAAATTAATAAATCAGATGGTAAATGTATTATCGTATTTATTATACTGCAACAATAAACCAACAGGAGCACAAAACCTTCCACCAAGAACACACTTCAAAAAGAAAAACAAAATCACAAGACTAGAAAAACAACTGAAAGGGAGAACTTGGAACCACAAAAACAACTGAACCACAAAAGGAGAAAAGAGGCCCAAGTGATATTTTTAAGAGAAATATAGAAAATATGCTATTTTCAAAAATGTTTAAAATAAAATAGTACATTCTTTTAAAAAAAATGAGATAAATAGCATATTTGTGGTAAATTGTTTGTTAACGAAAAAATTTTAAGGCAATTTTAACATAAAGATGCTTCGTAAATAAATTATTTATCATATTTATTGTATTTGTTGTACATTTTTATTCACAAGGATATTTTTAAAGATAATTTTGTCTTGAATATGCTTCGTAAATGCATCACTTATTGTGAATATGCTATTTCCCATCACTAAAAAAGCTTTATGATACTTAATTTATGCTATTAGGTAATCAGTATACACCTGTTGAGTTTATTATTTATTTTTTTTAGGCACATAATAGAAAAAATATTTAAATTAGAATTTATTTAAGAAAAAATTTATATTAATAATTTGGAAAAAAAAAAGGAAAAAAATTTAAATAGTAACTAAACGAAACTATTACATAGAAAATTAACTAAGGTATACATGAAAAAGAGAAATAATTTTTTTTAGAAAATATTTTTTAAAAGATTTGTAAATAAGGGCGCATTTGTGAAGAAATTTTCAATAGAGAGAAATTATCTGTAAAAAGAAAAGAAAAGTAAAGTAAAGTAGTTACAAAAATCATATTATAAAATAATATTTCACTTGAAATGATCTAAATGAGCATATATTTGAGGAAAAATTACACAATAAGAGTAAAATAGAAGGAAAATGTATTTGGTTCTATAAGAAGGAGTGAAAAAAAAAAAGGCCTAATAAGATGTAAAAAAAAAAAAATCAGTAAAGTAAAGAAAAATAATTCAAAAAAAAAAAGATTAAAAAGAAGAAGAAAAAGAAGCAGCACAAACGAGGAAGGGAAAATAAAGAATAACACTGAACACTAAAGGACAAGAGCAAGGAAGAGCACCAAAAAAAAAAAAAAAAAAAAGAGTTAAAAAACAGTAGAGAACCAAATGAAAAGAGAGAAACTAAATGGGAAACATGTGTCAAGCATAGGATGGGTGTACATTGAGACTTTTACATATGTAAAGATAAATATAAAGATTAAGATAAAGATAAAGGAGAGATTAGCAATTTACCTTGATAGCTAGGCTTGTAATTAATCCACCATTTCTAGTCATTATTTTTTTTCTATAAAAGTTGAAAAAATAATGAAAAAAGAATTAATGAAGAGAATATTGTGCGGCGATAATTTGCTGTACTTTTTCCTTGTGTGTAGAACTTGATTTTCAGACGTAGCTCGGGCTGATCAGCACAACCACAGCTCATATGATGATCAGCCACAATCACAGATTAACATCCTCAAAATTTCTATCATTGACGTAGAACATTTTTCGCAAAAATGACTTTAAGAGAAACACTTATTTGTGATTTTAAAAAAGTACATACTTAAGACAAATAATCTTCGAACTAACATATGATCAACGAATTTAGCCTCAACTTTTTTTTTTTTTTTGGTGTTCAATAATCCGAGTTCATTTATGGATTTGTAATATAAGTCCGAGTACTGATATTTTTTGCTCTACAAATGCTTGTTATTCAAGGTACGTGACCCGGAATACGTCCAATGGGTTGTTGTGATTCTTAAAAACCCTAAACCCACCATTCTCGACTGGGTTGGTGTCTTTTCTCTGGTGAAATTCGAGTAATGCCTCTAATTATCTCTGTCCAACTACAAATTAACGCTTTTCAACCAAGAACACGTAAATCTTGTGTGATGCTAGTAGGTTTTGTGATGCTAGACTCATATTGATATGACTGAAACTGAACCCATATTTTTAGGAAAATTAAGTCAGATAATTTTCGTTTTCATTGCAAGTCTTAGAACTTCTTTAATAAACTATGGGGATGGGGCGGGATGGCATATCAATAATCCCACAATTTGTTGAGGAAAAAAAATTCATATGAATTCACATCTAACCCCACTTTCTAATTTGTTATTATCATTAGTGAATTGTCACTCGACATGTGAAGTTTTTACATATTTTTTAACATTAATAACTACAGCCATATTAAACTTGTCCAATTGACATTTTCTCATCCTTAAAGGGGTGGTAGAATTAGTATTTAATTATTAGTTAGTAAGTAAAAAAAAAAAAATTTTTCTTATAAGATTTTTAGATACTTGTATTTAGTACTTCCGTCGTAAAATCCACATTCTGGAATAGTGAAAAGTGTGATATGTTTCATGTTTTATGTTTTATGTTTTTTTTTTGGCTTTTTTTTTTTTTAACTTGTTTGAATTTTTGACTGTCAAACTTATATAATTAAAGCTAGGAAAATTGAACTCATCATAATTGGGTAATAATCATTTGGGTAATAATGATTTGGATGATTTTTATCTTGCCCTTGAATTTTGGGGTCGCTCCCTTTTTGTTACATGAACTTTAAAAAGTCTTGCTTTGCCTGTTCAACTTTGAACTTAATCCCGCTTCATTACTTATCTTAGAATTTCAGTTAAAACATACGGCAAAAAAGGAATTGGTCTAATTAAGTCTCTTCTGTTAGGATTTATGCTAAAAATAAACTAATGGCTGAACTTAACACACTGTTTTTCCTATTGTTTTTAACTGAAATCCCGATGAAAGAGGTAAAATGGGGTTAGGTTTAAATTTCAAGGGACAAATTAGAGTTTTTAAAGTCCAATGAGCAAAGTGGGAGAGATCCTAAAGTTCATAGGTATAAATGAGAATAATCCTAACCATTTTTGGGTAATTTATATGTTTAGTCCATGAATTATTATTAATATTATGTCACTTTGATCCCTCAAATTTTAACTTTTGTAAAGTAGTCCTAGAACGTTTGATTTTTGATAGTTTTGATCCATAAACCCTTGATAAATTTACCAAAGATGAAAGTGGTTTATTATGGATGATTGGTTACAGAGAGACCGTTTTGCTTTTATAAGTTGGTTCAGTCTATTACTTTTTCCCTATGCCTATTTCACTTTAGGATGTTGGTATTCCAATTAATGAAAGATTTTCAATGTTTGATGTATATAATCATGTGTGAAGTTTTACGAAAATAATAACTATACATATAAAAAAAAAAAAATCCTTCCTATTCTAATTGAAAACCATTAAAAATTAGAACATTTAACACTTAATATAGTAATTTTTTTTAAAGGTTTTAATATAGTAATTTCTTTAAAAGTTTTAGTTTTTGTGGAACAATGATGCAATCATCTCTGTTAAATTTTAGAAATTGTTCGTCAGTTTTAGTGTTAAGGATCAAAATTGTAAAAAAAAAAAAAAAAAAAAAAAAAAAAAAAAAAAGTTCAATGTTAATTTATCCAAATTTATAGTTTAAAGAGCAAAGTAACCGAATGTTCATAGTTTAGATATTAAACGGACAAACTATCATTTTTTGAGAGGAGAATGAAGGAAATGAGTCAAAAAATCTAGTAATAAAAATAAATAGCATAAAATTCTTTGAATGATGGTTAATAGCACATGTATGGTAAATAATTTATAAAACATATTCGTGAAAAAAACATATCTTAAAAATATTATTATAAATAAAATATTTGGTAAATATCATATTTTCAAAAAGTAATTAATTTTACGAAATATATTTATGATAAAATTATTTTAACATTTTTTTTATAAATAAACAACCCGCATGGTTGTCACGAGATAGCCTGTTTATTGTCATGTGGTTGCCTACATGGCAGCCTAGAATTTTTATTTGTTTGTTTGTTCTGCACATGAGAATTATGTACAACGCAATTAGTAATTTTAAATATGCTACTTATTTTAAACATTTAAAAAAAAAAACCTCTTAACTGTAATTTCTCCTTTTTAGAGGGAATCTTGCAAATCAACCATCATCACATGTCCTATGCTATGCTTGGTAAGGTGGAAAAAAGGAGGGAAAGAAAATATATGAGAGATTTTAAGATGGAAAATGATAATTAGGGATGTTTAATGTGAGAGAAATTAGGATGGAATGGAAAAGTGGAAGAAATAATTTAAAGTTGGGGCACACAAAAATATGTCCTCCTAAATGTGAAAGGATTTTGTGAGGAAAAACATTGAGAACAACATAGGGAAATGAAATTACACAATTACCTTGTTATCCATCAAAATTCTAGCAAAAAAATTAAGCGCCAATATGAGAAAAAGTGGGCGGCTGTCCTGAAATCAAAGATGAATTTTACTTCAATGTGGTTATGTTCTTTTCTTACCTTAATGCTAGTTTGATAGTGTAGAAAAGATGAAGGAATGAAGCAGGATGAAAGAAAAGTGAATGAAAAATGATTTTGTTAATTGTTTGGTAAAAGGGAAAAGATGAAGGAAAGAAAAATATGAAGTATTAAACTTATTATGGGACCCACCAACTTTAATCTTTTTAAAAGTGGGTGGAAAACACAAATCCTCTCAATGATGATTAAAATTATTTTTTGTCCTTACTTTTGAAGTACAAGAAAATGTATAAATAAATAAAATAATTATTATACAATTTTTTTTTCTCTATTTCTATGATATCAAACAATTAAAAAAAAAAAAGAGAGTAAAATCTTTCATCTCCCTCCTATTTTTCTTTCCTTCTTCTTCTTACTGCATAGGCTTTCCAAAAAAAAAAAAAAAAAAAGGGAACTTTTGAGCTTTTGATTGTCGTTTCTGTGTTTGGGTGGAGACTTTGTTCCTCTGGATTTTTATTTTTTTTTTTCCCTTTCCTTCTTATGTAATTATTGGTGTTATCAAGGGACAATCAAAGCAATAGAAAAATAAATATATAAAAGGTCACATGGTGTTGACTGTTCCATCATGTAACTATCTGCACGGTATTTATGTGACTGTCACATGACAGTATTAAAGACAAGACCAAAAGATCTATTCACTCGTTTTAATATATATATATATACTAGTTTTAATAACGGATTCTATGTTTGTGATGATATATATGAGAAAAATTATTTTTATAGTGACAAGAAAAAAAAGAAAAAAAAATGTAACTAGATTGGAGTAAATTTGAGACTTTTATTAATGACGAGGCATATTAGCACACCAAAAAAAAAAAAAAGAACCAAAAAAAAAAAAAAAGGTGCCAATGGCAACTTGAGTAGAAAAAATTAAGAAAAGAAAAATAAAAAAGCGTAGATGTCATATCAAGCAATGAGCAAAGTTCTTTTGGAATTAGTTAGAAAGTCAATTAAATTCTTAAAAAAGAGTAATACGTGTCAATTATTAAGGACTATATAAAAGTGAGATAATTTGATTGGTCAACTAAAATTCTTTAAAAAGAATAACACGTGTCTATTATTAAGAGCTATCTAAAAAACGAGATAGTTAGATTGGTTTTTTTATCATGTAAAGATAAAGATAAAAGTTTTAAAATTTTGAAGAAAAATAGGAAAAAAAATTTTTTTTTAGAAGACATTGAAGAAGGGAAAACAAATAAGGAGAAAAAAAAAAAAAAAAAAAAAAAAAAAAAAAAAAAAAAAAAAAAAAAAAAAAAAAAAAAAAAAAAAAAAAAAAAAAAAAAAAAAAAAAAAAAAAAAAAAAAAAAAAAAAAAAAAAAAAAGGGGGAAAAAAAAAGAAAAATGTAAAATGGTCAAAGGTTACAAGATTTTTTTATTAGATTTGATTTGTCTTTAATGGAGTACATTTTAGGTTCCGTTTGGTATTCAATCTCAAATCAAAATTTTCATCTCAATTTTTGTCTTTTTCTGAAAAATTCTTTTGTCTTTTCTGAAAAGTCAATAAAAATTACTATTGAAACTTAAAATTTTCAACTCAAACTCATTCATCAAACGGACCCTTAGTAAAATCATGTTTTCATTGTGGGAAAGCTGGTGGTCATGTGTGAATTCTTTCTAGGCAAGGAGTTGGTTTTTACTCTTTAAATAAACAAAAATATGATTGAGAATATAAGGATATAATAATAATTGTTGCAATAACAGATTTTCCATTCTTTTAGTTTTACTTTTAATACCAAACAAGAGAAAGTAAACTGATTTTTATTCTAACCAAACAACTAAAAGAAAAATCAAAATTATTTCTTTCCTTATAATTTTCTTTCTATAGTAATTTTCCTTTCTTTTCAAATGGAGGCTTAGTGAGGCCCAAGTGCGGTATAAAGAGGCCCATGTAAAAGCCCAATAGCCTAAAACCGTTGTCTAGATCACAGCTGGGCCAACACCACGTCAATGGTGGTGGGCACTGTGCAAAGCTAGGGTTTTTGTTTTCTTCTACAGTTCAAACTCTCTGCCACAATTTCCGTTTTTTGCTCGCCAATTCTCCTTTTTCTCTTTCCTCTGGCTCTTGCAATGGCGAAAAACCGGAACAACAAGAAACGAAACAGTTCGGCTATGGAAATTACGGTGGAGTCGGTTTCAGAGGTCCCTCAAGGTATTCTAGTCACTACCCTCATATAAAAGAGCTCGACTTTCTGTTTGGTTCCCGAGAAAAAAATTGAGCAAGAAAATAACGAAAATAATTCGAAGAACACTTAAATTTTGTTTAGTTTTGCCAATTTCGTTATCAAAATTCTTAATTTTCCTTAATTTGTGATTTTGTTCATTGTGCATACAGCGATGGACACCTCAGAGGCTGGAGCTCAAAATCCTGTTTTTGATTATACCAACTTGTAAGCATTCAAATTTCACTTAGATTATTCTTTTATTCGAAAGAAAATGTTACATTCTTTGTGTCTTTTGAAAGATTTGTTGATTTTGTTCTGAATTCTGGATTTATAAATTACCCTTTTTGTTTATAATTAAATTACGTTTTTCTCTTCTTGTATCTTCTGTGAATGCTTAGAAGCAAAAAATAATAATTATAAAAGAATATATAAAAGTAAAAAGGGTGAAAATGAGTGTTAGAATAGTTTAAAAAGAATAATTGAGACGAAAAGGGAAGGTTTTGATCATGTTCTGGAGATTTTTAAAAAATATATATATATTTATATATGTATGTATACACTTTAATTGGGTGGTTAAGATTCATGGGAAAGATGCTTGTTTAAGGCTATGTGTTGTTAGAGATTTGGATAACTTGGCCAAATAAAAAAGTGTATTTTAGTGAGCTTGAATTTGCGGTAGAAAATAGCGTGGGGTGGAGTGTTAATGGCGACATACTTGGAGCATTTTCTCTCCAGTGTCTAACAACCACGGTTCCGAAGTTCCGTTAATTTCCTCGTCCCTCTCATTCTCTGCCCTTCTGTGTCTGCAATCTATCAAAGGATCTCTAAGAGTCAAAATTTGGCGAGTTTTAGTTTCAACAAAAAGCTTTGTTGATGCTTTAGCCCATGATGTTGGTCGATTTGTGAATCACAATTGGCTAGTTGCTATGTAGACTTCTCTTTGTAGACTTCTCTTTGGCCCTGTTGACATTATGGAAATCCTTTACAGTGTTACAAGTTGTTGGAATCTTTTGCACGGGACGACGAAAATGTTACTTACCAAATTTTCACTTTTTCGACTGTCATTTTATTTTATTTTTTGAAATGTGGCTAGGAGTGTGGATTACTGCAGGGAACTCTTTTTTAACTATTTCGACTATTGTAGGAACTCTTTTGTGTTGCTTTTTAAGGTCTAAGATCCACTTGAAAATGATGGAATTGAAGAATATACTCATTCATTTGTTCACTTGTTGTTTCTCCCGTCACGCCGATCTACATGTAACCGTGCCCTTTTATGAAACAGGAAAGTAAAGAAGGGAAGACTAATGAAGAGATCCAAAAATGAACGGAAGAAGAAATCGATAGCAAAAGCAATCGCTAAATACGAACAATCAGCAGCGAAAGTTTTGAAGAACGAGAGCAAAAAATCGAGAACTCAATCTGCTAAATTACTGTATGAGTGAATTACTGTCGTCTTGTTGACCATAGTATCTATCACTATATAGAAGAGCTTGCAATCATCAATTCTTACAAGTTTAATTGTACCATTTTCCTTCCTTTTATTTTCTTGGCAATAGTATAACAAATTTCTCTCACGTAAATTAACACATTACGCAAAAGGGAAGGATAAAGATAGTCTTCATTAGATATGAGTCTTTTATGGTGCTAGATGGGTGTCGGAAATACGGTTAGTTGGGGATTTTGATTGTTGGAATTGCGTAATAGAATGTTAATCTTGCAAACCTTAAACGAGATTAACAAAATTACTTACGAACTTGAGATGATTACTTGTGAATCGTACGGTTCCGAGACGGCACCAAAGACCCTATCTAATATCTGCAATGCACTAGGGACGACATGGAGGATGTGAAGCTTTGTTTGAACATTGTTTTCCAATATTTGGATGCCCTAACATTACGTGCGATATAAAATAATATAATTTAAAACAATATTTGTAATGTAAAAATATGATGTAATAATAACAAGATTGTATTCACATGGATGGTTCAAGGATCGTCCAATGAAATTAAAGAATTTAATCAGACTACAGAAGCAAAGATGAAACTCATTATGTTAGGGTTGCAGCTCAAATGTTTAAAGCAGGTTGTTGAGAGTTGAGACCTATGCCATTGGATCAGTCACTTGTGTTGCAGGCTAAACATGTTCAAAAACTCTCTTTGTTGGCATTTCACAGGCTAGTTCGTTGTTGACGTCGGTTAAATCTGGGATAGAGCCACTCATGGTCGAGTGAAGGCATTGAAGATGGTGCAATATCAAATCCTATTACGTTACTTTGAATGGAATCTTAGCCCACCTCGCCTTCTTTACTGCTACTGAACTTTTCTTTTCTCTTTTTCACTTTTACCTTTAAAAATTTTACATTTTTCTTATTTTACTATACTAAAAATTGGTTGTTCTTATATTAATTCCCTTGATAACTTTATTCTTTATTGTACCCTCCTAGTAAAACAATATGTTAGTTCTGCCGCTTTATAAATCCGAATCTTTGCAGTGTTTAAGGCCAATGTCATTAGATCAATCACAGGTATTTCGGACTGTTTATCTTTAACAACGCTACCATCTATAGTTGAGGTTGATCTATTTACCGCATCGTTTTGCTAATTCACACACTTCTTGTGCAACAAAAGCCGTGTGTAATTTCTTCAACATCTGGTGCATTGCATCAAGCTTCTTTCCCATGTTCCTTTGATTTTTTTTTTTTTTTTTTAATTTTTCCAAACAGTGTGGTTTTAATTTACCAAATGCTGCATCAATTTCAATGTTGCCACAATTCTCACCTTAGTGACAGGCAGATGCTGCAAGTTGAACAATACCGTCATCAGGTCTTATCAGTGATTGACTTCCATTTCTATGTTCCATTAGCCGTTTGCATCTTGAAAAAGTTGCATGAAATCTCTGTTCATTTCAATTTTTATTGCTGCAACAATTTGACTCAAAACCAGTTGCAAAAGTTCATGGTTTATTTGGATCATAGATTCAAAAAGTAAATTTTAAAAGAAATATCAAATTTTTGTGAGAGAAAATATAGTTAAAAAAAACTTTTTATATAATGTTTAAAACAATCTCCGGACAGTAATCCAAACGGCCAGGTAGAGTTAACAAATTGATAGGTATTAATAAGTTTTGCAAACCAAAAAATACATACTCTATATTAGATGATGACCAAGTACATGTGATAACAACAACAATGAGAAGGGAAATTAATAAATGCTTTAGTGGAAACTTTTTTTTTTTTTGCTGCTAGAATTAGTAGAAACTATTTGCTAAACATAATGACAATCGTACACAAAGAACTATCCAATGTGAACAATAATAAATCATGAGTTTTTGTTCGGAATAGAAGGATCAATAATATCATCTCGTCCCTAATTGTTAATTATCTAAGCATAAAGAACATGTTAAAACAAACCTTTTGGTGTCTTATGACGAAACCATCCGATGTAAATGAGAATATACCCAAAACACCCATGTATTCAACCTATATACCATTTTTGCCTATATATGTTATTATACAAATGCCCCCAACCCCTGGTGTTTGTAAACTCAATCACAAAATATCCTTGAAGAATTAAAGAATTTGGCTTTTCATTGGAATTCTTATAGACTTCCAAAGAAGTGACAATACGATAGAGCTAAGTGCAAAACTACGAAAACAAAAAATAAAAAAAATTAAAAAATAAAAAATTTTGGTAATTTACCTATTTAATTCCTGAACTATGAAAATTATGTCACTTTTATCCTTAAATTTTTAATTTTGATAAATTCATCTTTAAATATTTTTGACAGTTTTGATCAATAGTTACTAAAATTAAGTAATGATTAATGAAATTTAATACTGGTAGTCACATACATGTCACACAATGATTAAGAATCTTAAAGAAATTATTATATTAGTGTAAAATGTACTAGTTTTTCTAAGAGTTTTTAAGAAGGATAATGGGGGTATTTATTTATATAATATTACATGTTAACATGGAAATCTCAGCCTGCAAATGTAGGGTAAACCGAACTGTGTCAATAAGGCAACTACTTCGAAGTAAATATAAATCTAGATCGGATCTTTTATTGGTGAATTCGAGTCTAGCAAATTTCTCTCTACGTTTGTTGCCCTGGTGTACATGTCGAAGTACTCCTATAGCTGATCCGTCACCCAACCTACTCAAACAACCTAAAGGCTTGGCCCCATCCCATTTGGAGATTGACCCTAATGGCATGGCTTAGTCAGTTATTCTTGCAGTTCAAATACGATTCCAACCGCCATTTCACTAAAAGCATGGTTCTTGCATCCCTTTCTCTCTTTTCCCTTCTTAGAGCTCGTCCATTCGTTAGCTGATCACTTACTCATGAATTGACAATGATTATTTGCATCTAATTTCATAGATTTTTCATTAATTCCAAAGGGACCAAAATTGTAAAATTTCAAAAATTCATGGACTTATTTGTTAAATTAAAGGTTTAAGGATCAAAATGACAAGATATACCTGACACATTTTAATAAAGCGAGAATTTCATGAAACGAAATGACATAAATAACCATTATGGTAGGAGCATAGCTTCACATCCAAAAATGCAAAACAGCCAATCATCCAAGCATGGAAGTTCATTGCACTTTCCTTGTGATTTTCCTTGCCATATTTGCCCATGAAAATACATTGAAACTGTCTTATAGTTTTGTACTTCGGATTCATTTCCTATTGAGGATTTGTATTACCATTTTTTTTTTAATTTTCCTTGTGATTTGACTTGCCATATTTGCCCATGAAAATACATTGAAACTGTCTTATAATTTTGTACTTCAGATTCATTTTCTATTGAGGATTTATAGTACCATTCTTTTTAAAATTTTTCTTGTGATTTTCCTTGCCATATTTGCCCATGAAAATACGTTGAAACTGTCTTAGAATTTTGTACTCCGGATTCATTTCCTATTGAAGATTTATATTACCACTTTTTAAAATTAATTGTACATTTATGCAAATTATCCTTGAATTATAAACAACTATGTTTGTAAATGAGTTAGTAAGATTTTAATTTCATAGTAATTTTCAGCAAGACAAAAATTAAAAAAAAAAATTCAAAAAAAAAAATTATGATGAAAAATACAATTAGAAATAAACAAACATTAAAAAACAGGTTTCATTTTTTTTTGAACTTGGTTCGAGGGGGTTGAACTCTATACTTTATAGTAGAGTAAAGCATGAAATTACCATTAGACTATTGCTTGTAATCATTTTCTTTGTTCTATTTTAAGTTCATATTTAATTAAGTTTGTTCTTTATTTAATTGTCTTTTATTTATATTTAAAAAATAGCCAAAAAAAAAAAGTTAGTGTAATGAGTTGTGAATAGACTTGTAGAAACGTATACCCAATTAGGCAAGTTCAAATCCAAAAGAATCTGTATCCATTAAAAAACAAAAAAATCCAAGAGAATCCAACCAAATAAAATAAAATAAAATAAAATAAAATAAAAAAGTCCACGTGTTGGAAGGTGGGGGAGGACATTCTCCTTGTTTGATTTCCTCAGAAAGGTACACAATATGATAGGTTTTACTACTATGCAACCATCATGGTCTCACACAGCACGTCCACGTCATCAATCAAAGTTCAAACACACGTGGCACTCCAAAGGTTCATTCGATCATGATATGCAAGATTAAGGATTTGTTTGACAAAACATCTTATTTTAAACTAAATTATTTTTTAATCATGATTTTTATCTTTTTTTCAAAAATTTTTTTATTTTTGAAAAAGTTTTTTATCTTATTAAAAAATTAATAAAAATTACTATTATAATTAAAATATTTCAATTCAAACTAACATACCAAACAAACCATAAAATGACTCATTTAGGGAAAAAATTTCAAAGTCGACGGTTGCAAAAACTCAGACAGTGGGACCGACCACACCTTAGATTTTCCTGTCGCAATCTCCTTCGATATCTGTGAAATAGCCCTCTCCTCTCTCCCGCCCTTTTTTATACCGATTGTCTCTGTCGTTGTTCCACTTTCAGCATTTTCACTCTCAGACCATTTTCTCTCTCCTCTTTCACTTTCTATCTCCTCTTTCTCTCTCTAGTTTCAATGGCTTCCGTTCCGACGAAAGGCATCTGCTCGTACTGCCAGAGCGAGTCCACTCAGTTGAGAAACGGTTGGCGGTATCGCAGTGGAGAATTCGCCAGGCTTGCGAGCCTTGTGGGTAAGAAATATACACACATATAAATATACATATATACGTTTTTTTTTTTTTTTTTTTTGGTTTTCCTAATAAACGCATTTTTGTATTTTGTTGTTACTGATCTTAATGCTTTACATTTTTCTGCTCTGATTCTTTTGGTATTTTCTGTTCTGGCTTGATTTTGCCCAATGAGCTTTGTTTGTCTATTTTCCGAGAATTTTTCTCATGGTTGCTTTTCTAGATTTTTTTTTCCCCTTTTTCTCTTTATTTAATATGTATTTGTTGAGATTTTGTGGGCGTCGGTTAAAATCAGCATTTCAAATAAGGAAGTTGCAAGCTCAAGGCGCGCGGTAATTTGTACTTGGATTTAAAGGATTTTGTTTTAATTTGGTTTGATTTGAATTTTTTATTTTTTTGGTGTGAAAGTCTATAATTGGAGTTGTAATGGAATTAGGTGCCTTTATTTTTATGCAATTAGATTTTTTATTATGTATTTTGTAAGGTTTTACAAGAGTTTGGACATTGTTTTCTGGTTATGTAGCAATGAGACGTGTTTTCTTTGCTCTTTTTTAACTTGTAAGTTGACACATTTTGTTTAAATTTGCATTTACTTGAGTATGGAAGTGTATTGATTTTGATGGGTGGATAAATTTCTTTTGGGCATTTGGGTCCTAGTTTTGATTGCTTTTTCAGGATTTAGATTATTTTTTTCTTAAAATTTTTGATGTAGAAGACTATGCTTAGACTTCTAGGACACATAAGTAGGTCTAGTCCTCACATATATGCTTGTACCGTGACTCGTCATTTTTGAAATGATTGACAAGTTGTATTAGTATCCGACCAAGGTGTTTACAAACCTATTGAGAAGGTCACCTAATCATGTGAGCCGCCAAAAGAGGTGATTTCCTTGTGTTGGAGACCAAGTTGGTGAGTGCTATACGAGCCTAAGGGACGTACCATGTCGGCTTGATTGTCTCACATCACATGGAGAATGGGCTCGTTAGCATTAATGAGGGGGGATGTCATCTAGTGCTGCTAAGTTGCCAATATTTATGGTGTGAAGATCAATTCCGTTCAGAAAGTGTGGACCTTAGAGAAGATACTTCGAAGGTCGTGCCATCAAGGATTTTTGTCTCAAGAAAGGGCTATTAGCTATTCTGCATTGCTTGGGAGAGAAGCTTATAGCCAAGAGGGATGCACATTTTGTGTAGGTGTATTTTGGAAGATAGTTTGCTTCGGGAAGCCAAAAGTCATAACGAATGGTATGGACACAAGATGTGGATTCACAGGGTAGCTGTCAATATGCATTGAGTTACTCAATTATGTTAGGTCTCCTTAATTAGAAAATTCATCCTAGAAAAGTTTCATTGGATGTTAAATGTGGCGTTATGGACTCTTTGGAGAGAGCATCGAGGATTGAATCAAGAGGTTACGAGATCTACTGGCTACTGGAGGCTATCTTTTCTTTTTTTTTTTTTTTTTTTTTTGCTTTTATTTTTAAAATATAGAACTACTTATGGAATTAAGTTGTAAAATTTGTATTCTTTCTACATCGAATGATCTAGAGAAAGATATTTGATGGGAACTTCTACCATGTTAAAAAGTTAGAAAATGAAATTTGATGCGGTGCACAAATGGATATGATGCATGTGTCTTTTGATTAGGAGATCAACATCAACCTTTTTCTAGATTCCAGAAGGAAATACACATTGGGTTTGGTGCGTGATTGACACAAGTAGAACGATTGAAAACAAACTAGTTTTGGGAATTCACTATTTTTGGAATACTAGATCTATTTCCTTAGGTGAGTTTTGCCTTGCTCTAGTAGATTTAAGATAATAAATGTATGAACTTTAATGGTCATTGTCCTAATTTTGACTCTTAAAGTTTGTAGTTTGTTAATATACATAGTTGAGTACATCAAGTGAAGATTCTGGCACAAAAAGGCTATTGAATTTAAGGATGCTTTCCAGAAGGCTACTAACCTCAAGATTTATTACAAAGAAGTCCGATGTTACCAATCTCAAGGTCTATTCTTCAAAAGACAACTTCTTTTTTGATGCAGCGTTAACACTAGATATCAACAGGCAAAACACTTGCAAGGCTTGCTATCAAGGTCAAACATGAGAATAAAAATGAAAAGACAACTTACAAGGGGATACTTGCTATAGGTTTGCCATCATTATGTGATCTTCGACATAGATGATTCAAATTCAATGGGAAGCCCTTAGAGCTAGGGATATGGTTATAATCACTTCACTCCTTTAAATCATTCTTGTGTACAATAGTTGTTAAATCCAAATGTTCGTCTCACCCTTCTTCAATTATGTTAAATTAAAGCTAAGGAAGGATATATGAAGTCTTAGGTGTTGCTTCTATTAGTAGTATCTCTTCCTTTTTTGTTGTTATCATGATAATGGTGTGTCTTAGCACATCTGTGTGCCACTCGTATCTAAGGCGATGATAAATATGTCATACAAACGTCAAACACGTAATTCTCATTAAAGACATGATCATGGAGTTGATCTCTTAAATAAAACTTAATAGAACTTTAACTAGCGCCACAAATTGCTCCAAGGTCGCCTATGGGTGAGACTTATTGATGTGCATGCATATTAGTGTATTAGGTCTTAAGTTTCAAGAACCTTTAGTTTTTAACTCTTTTCTTAAGTTGGGTTACCAAAGTTAAATGATGTGAAAAACTATTGACTAGGGCATGGTTTTTACACTGTTAACCCAAAATTAACTCTTTGATACACAATAGTGTTTTTCTAGGGGGGCCCTACTTGGATACAGGCTTTTTTTGATGTTCCTAAGCCTTTTAACAACACCCCCATTAGACGAAAAACTATCCATTTAGTTGGAATGGTGGGCTGCAAAACATCTAATGTCTCTGAAAGTAACCCATTCATATTGACCTTGAAAGGAATTGGCTAATAGGCCTAACGCACCACTGTGTTGCCATTTATACCTTTTATGGCAAGATTAAATGTAAAATGGCACACTGTCTTTCACTTCATTGAGGCAAATCCCCGAATGTTGCTGACCATCTATATTTAG
The DNA here is from genome assembly GCA_025413485.1 of Ficus microcarpa. Taxonomy (NCBI): domain Eukaryota; kingdom Viridiplantae; phylum Streptophyta; class Magnoliopsida; order Rosales; family Moraceae; genus Ficus; species Ficus microcarpa. The sequence goes on along the minus strand of CM046381.1, from coordinate 1,704,731 downwards.
TGAATCAACTACTCGCCTTGTGCACCTCTTAATAACAAGATAATTACATTATTGGATTAGCTTTTACAATACTTCATTTATTTTTATTAAGTGACATTAGCAATGGTAATATTAAGGTATTTTCTAACTTACATTTGATGTTACCAAAAAAAAAAAAAAAAAAAAAAAAAAAAAAAAAAAAAAAAAAACACAAAACAAAAGAAAAGAAATATAATGACTAGGGTAAGTTGTAGCAAGTACTCATTAAGGCATTAAAAAGTCGTCTCTTTTTTAAAAGGAAAGGCTAGTCTTGACTTATTCGCACTTTAGAAGTAAGAATCAAGCCATGTTAATATTCAAGATCGAAAAGGTGTGTTTATTCCCTTGTAGAATGAGGTCAGCACATAAGCTGGTTTAAGGTTGAAGAGATTTAGTTGGATAGCTCTTCTAACATTGATTTGTTTTAATTAATCAATTTTGACGTAAATCTTGAGTAGGGTGTCAAAATAAGTTAAGTTCCGATTTTATCTTTGATATCTATATTGTGGGAAATCTTTATATGGTATTGTACTTGGAACTTCGACAGCTATTGATGAATGCTCTTAATTACCAAGTGCTCTGGATTACTCCATAGGCTAGTCAAATTCCTACTCTCATTTCGGGGTAGAGATAAGGACGAGGTTCTTTACATGAGATATAATTTCTATGATTTTTCCTAACATTTGATTGTTTGGTTGGTAAAAATTGATTTTTGCTTCACTTCAACTTTATGTTTTTATTTTCATTATAGAACTATTCTCATGGAAATCAAAGAATATAGATTTCTTAAGGTATGGACACTTCTACTAATGGGATTGGCGTAGGGCAAGGGCAAGGGCAAGGGCAAGGGCAAGGGCAAGGATTATTTTATGGGATGGGTAGAAGAGGAAACTCATATTCCAATTGGCTTGAGAATGGTGGCAAGGAGAAGATGAATAATAAAGTAATCATATTAGTAATTACCATCCTTAACATTGTTCCCACTTTAAACTATTGATAGATAGATTACTTCTAGCGAGAGAAGTTCGAAAGTTTAATCACTAATTACATAGCAAGGCTTTTATAGCTGCCACACCATTATAAGTGATTGCACGACTCCATTAAAGTTGTGGTACTAGCACACACAATTTAGCATTGCTTATCCCAACTAGAAATGAAAAATGATTAGATGTTCTACGAGCCCGCATTGAAAGATGTGGGTGAGTCTCACACATGCCATGTTGGAGCTCGTAATGCCCCCTAGAATCACTCTCTAAATTTGATAGTGAAGAATTGGCCTTCACCATAGTAGTTGATGTCACCTAGCTATGTGGAAGACATGCTTGGTGTTGATTAAAATCTCTAATGATTTTACATATAGATCTCTAGATTAGGCATGACTACACGACTAGTCGTGTGTTACCTAACTAGAAAAGAAACAAATCTTTGGTTCAAAGGAAAAAATTGATGAGCTTTTCGAAAAATGATGGAGTATTTGTTGGGCTTCCTTTTCTAAAAGATTGTTGTATAGTGTCATCAACCGAACTTATTTCCGTTACGAGGTTCCTTTTGTCACTTTCTTTTTTAGGTGTGAGATCTGTTGTTAACTGATGATTAGGCATTGCGAATTGCTTTTTATTGAATTATGTAGATGCTACTTGCCTTGTTAAGTTTAACTGTATTTGTGCTAACAATTAACGAGTAAGTATTGGATTTATTGCTGACTCTTACATATTTATTACCTTCTTTAACCAGATCAACCAGCCAATGACCCCTAGGTCAATCAGCATGGGGTAGGGTGGGGTTGGGCTTGGCTTAGGTTGGGAGGGCATGGGTTTGATCCTGTACTGTTTCAAGGAAAAGATCAATCTAGATTTTCCAACCAAAAAAAGAAGTCTTCTAAATAAGCGAATTACTTGCTACATGTGGTTATGTATTAGTTTGGTCACGTATTGACATTGTTGGACAACATTAAATGCTGCTTTCATGGAAAATTATCTGGTATTGATACTAGGTTTACCTCGAAACAGTTGACATCTTTTTTAGATCTTAATGAATAAGCAATGTAACAATTTCCAGAAATGTTCTATATGGTTCTTAATCCTCTGATACTCATGTATTTCATTTGATATAGCTGTTAAAAGTTGTGTGAAATTATGTCCATTTTGGCTTGAGGAAATAATCATGTGTTATCTGAAAGATGGTATTATTTTCAACCTTTGGATGTATTTGCTTCTATCTCACTGTTAGCTAGAGTTGAGCTAATGTTCATGAGGAATCCGTACTATGGAAGGAAATTAGGCTTGAGACACTATAGAAAAATGTTATAAATCTTTTACTTTACCATAATTACTAAATTCTTATAGCCGAGAACTTTAAATTTGCTAGATTGTGCAGTGAAGAAGCTTGAAACTGCATCTTAATTTCGTCTCCTCTTCTGATTCTTCTCCTTGGTTATAATTATCTGACTCTTCCTTAATAAATCCAGTTCTGCCTATGAGAATGGAACATTTTGTAGCAAGTTTCACTTGGAATGTGATGGCTGGAGAGATTGTCTTGTTTGCGGAAAGGTTAGCCAAAAAACACAGTCTTTTTAACTTTGTATATTGGCTCGGTTCTTGGATCAATAATATTATTAATTTGACATGGAGCCGCTGAAATTATGTCTTTTTAATTCATTAATAGTTTGTTTTTTGAATACACTAATATGTAAGTTCTCCTTTTGCAGATGATTCACTGTGGATGCATCATGTCATTCCACTTGTATGAAAGTTTAGATTTTGGAGGTATTGGCTGCACAGGCTGTTCTGTGGAGTCGACCGTTCTGGTATGAATTCGTTGTTTGCTGTGTCAAGTTTTCCATTATCCGTAGTCGTATTTTTATTTTTACTACTTTTCAATTCTTTTTAAGCTCACTGTATTCTGTGTTGTTAAACCACGAAATCGAAAATCATTTCAATGACGTTTCTTCAGTATCTTGATCGGGTTGCTTTAAACTCTACCTGCAATCCTTTGTTGGCACTTGGAACCATAGAGTTTTTATTTCTATTCCTTAAATTTTTTTTATTTACATTTTGCTTCAAAAAAACCAAGTGCCTTTGTTGTCATGCTTGTGGATTGACTAAAATTTACTACAAATATTTTAAAATCTTGCTTTTTACTACAATCTCAGCATAATATACAAGTGTATTGGGTTATAGGGTTTTGGGCCTTGTTAGGAAATTTTACTATCCATTCCTATTTCATTCCATGTTCACTCTCTATAGTTTAAAACTTAAGATCTTCACGGTTTGGAAGGCTAATGTTTTTTCATACTTCCATCGAATCTCCAATGTGAATTGGTGCCCCAGGAGGACCCTTTCAATTTACTTATTTATTTATTTTTTTTAAATTGTCTTAAATTGTTCTTTGTTAGCACAAAGGCAAAGGTGTGTAATCTTTAAATACTCTAAGACCATGTACGTGTCGGGAAAAGAGTTGTTTGTCAAATAGTTGTTTATAGGTAGTAGTGGTATACACAGATATGGCACTAGAAGTTGCATTATACTCATCCAGTATCTTCAAAGTTAACTGGTGCAGAATTGTGTCAACCTATCATTTTCCTGTTAGGAAGAAAAGTAGTTATTCTGAACATAACTTCCTTGCACTATTTGTTAGTTATGCACTTCTTGTCTTTAGTCTCTGATTATTTCTGCCTTACGATAAACTTGAACTCATAAAAGATTGACCTACAATAATTGGAACTCTTGTATTTCAGGTATCAAATCAATATTCGTTCTTCGCAAATGCTACCTCAGAGGTTTCCTGTGATTCGAGCGATCCGGTAGAAGCTGAACACCCTGTTGACTCTGGCAAACTGTTATTTGGTATGTATTTCACCTAGCCATCTTCAATCTACATTTTTGTTGGGCCAAAGTGTTTTTCTATGGTGAAAGTGTGTGTGCGTGCGTGCGTGCGTGCGTGGTGTGTGTGTGTGTGTGAGAGTATATATATATTTGGTTGGAATGGAAAATAAAATGGTGGAAGAAGAAACTTGCTTGATGTAAGCCTATTTCACTGTGTTGATAGGTAAAGTATCCCAAATTTCCTTGGTTGATATATCTTTTTGTTAAATCACATTGAACCAAAAAATTAAGAAAGAATTTGTTGATCTCTTGCTCAACATTCTTCTCCCTAACTGGCCCCAATGATACTCATTGTGGTTCTTTAGCATTGTTTGACTAAAACTCTACTTTTTACAAGGACGCCATTTCTGAGTCTAGACTTGTATTACAGGAATTAGAGTGTTATTTTATTCTCCTAGTCATTGATTGTTGCCTAATGAGACAACATATTTTACAGGAGTAATGTTACCATCTGATTCTTCCATTCCTCCTGATGTACAATCTCCTGCGGCTCAGTTTGGAGAGCAGAATGAAAGTTCACTTAATGGAGCAAAGACGGTAACTGACCCTTCTGTAGGAAAACAAACCTCTCTTGAGCCAGTTTTGATTGGACCACCTTCTCAACCACCATCTCCTGCGGCTCACGTTGGAGACCGAGACAAAAAGTCACTAAATAAAGCAGGCTCATCCGTGGATCCTGGGTCATCTTCTAAGAAACAATCTCCTGCAGCTCTGCTTGGAGAGCCAAATAAAAGTTCACTAAATGAAACACAATTACCAGTTGACCCTTTTGTTGGCAATGAAACAGTCCAAGGGGACACCTCGGTGAAGGTCACTTCAGCTCCTCATAGCTTGCCTGAGATAACTGATAAAGAGCTGCCGGGAACTTCTGGAGAGTATCCTCTACATTTCTGTCTTTTATCTACTTACCTGTTGAAAGATGGAATTCCATAGATGTTATGCCTAGTTAGATTCTTGGTTTCTATTTCGATTTGTCTTGAGTCCTTGACTTATATCTAAGCTCAAATTCTGATTTGGTTCTTCTATTTGAGAAGTTGTTGAGTGCTTCTGATGCTGACCCCAAGTTAGCACGTCTGGTGCTGCCTAAGCTATGTGCAGAAGTGAGTCCAAAGACCCCAAATTTAAGATTTCAAGTCGTTTATTGGTTATGTTTCCTATGGCTGAAAGATAACTGCTTTTGATGATTTGGTCCTATGCTAGAAATATGCGCGCTAGTGCAAGATGTAGTTTAACTTTTGTTGTCCAATTAAGGCTTGAGTGTCTTATTTCTGAAGATGAATGCATCATACCCTGTATTAGTTCTCGTCATTGCATTGCTGAGTTAACCATTTCTTTGGTTTTGCAATTGCATTTTCTGTGCATAATAAGCATTAATTCATTTCTAGTCTTGGATCGTTTCAGAGTCGCTGTTTTATTCTGTAGAATATGGTAAACATGTTTCAGGTTGAACAAAAAACTTTCACTATTTAGTCATACTAGTTATTTTCTTCATTTCTGGGATGCAAAGCAATCTTCATCATGCATCTCACAAGTGAACTATGAACTTTTTAACGTTACAAGGAAGACAAATTTTGTTAAAATGAATATTCCTCATCAAAAAAATGGGGGAAGGGGAAATAAGACTAATTCTTTTTATCTGTGTTTGTAATTGTTCCATTAGGTAAAAGCATTTCAAATGCAGTGAAAAATTTATGTACCAATGCTAAATTTTGGCATTTGGGAAGGAAACTAACTCTTCAGTGCCTTTTTTTTTTTTTTTTTTTGTGTGGCTAAATTTGGCATTTGTTGCTGTTGGTTGGTGTGTTGACTTGTTCATTTAAAAAGTACAACATTATCATTTTAAATTAATTATTATTTTAGAATGTTTTTTATTTTATAAAATGTTGATATGGTTTTGAAGGATGAACTGAATATGGACAGTTGCAACAAGATTTTGGCGTGCAAAATAGAGCAAATATTCTATGTTAACAGTATTTTTGGTGTCAAAGTGGCATTTTGCATTGTAGATGGTCTAACTAAAGAATGTAGCGTTTGTTTTCAAATGAATGGTTTGGAAATCAATTGTTTATTTTATTTTGGCTGGAAGTTACGTTAACAAAGTACCGATAGTGAAACAGTCGTTTTTTCCATCTGCTACCGAGGGGCATCAATACCCCATTGAAGTTCGGGATATATCAGGCAAGGAGTGGAAGTTTTACTTCCGTGTTTGGAGAAATGGTCCTGGCAGGATGTATGTACTGGATGGAGTGAGGGAATACATGGCTGCAATGGAATGTAAAGCTGGTGACAAAGGTAATTGTGTACCTAATTGTACAGTTAAGATTGGAAATCCTTATGACTTTAGTTTATTGTTTCTCTAGCATCCTTTGTTAAATTCCTATAGTTTACTGTTTGCTAAAATCAACTAGTGATTTTATGGATAGGACTGTGCTCGGTGTATAGACCTGGATTTTTCTACTTCTTTTATGCTCATACCAATTTATAATCTGAAATATTTTTTGGTATGATTTGGTATTTGAGTGACGTTAGAGTCACTTGAGTTCTTATGTTTTCTCAATGGTGTCGGCTATATGTTCTTTCAAACAGTCAATTATTTGACATCAGCATCACTTGGGTTATTTCCTCATAAATCTTGCTTTGCTATCTCTTCCTGAAGTTTACTGTTTTCTGATGAACATTTTCCTAGAACACTTTTGAGAGGTTTACCTATATTTTATTTGTGAGCTGTAGTCCCATGCCTGAACATGTGGTGGTGTTGGTTGTGACCAAGAATTTTGCATCTTTTTCAGTAACATTTTACAAGACGGGATCAAAAGGAAAGTATGTTATTGAAACTAAAAAGGTTTCAGCTAATTCAAGCAGCAAGGTACGTCACCCTTATTGTAATCTAGATTTGTATTTTGGTCTTCAAAATCTGCTTAGCACTAGGGCAGAGTAATCTTTTTGCGTTAGGATTATATTTAATTAAAAAATCTTTCACCGTCTTTAAACTTATGCTCTATTCCAGATATCAAACTGATGTCCCAAAACAAGTTATGTACTTCTTGGGATCATGTAGCCTCTGCTTTCTATGGATGCTGTGGAGGTTTGTTGTACTCAATTCTGCAATCAGTCAAGGTTCATGTTGGTTATGAGGAAAACCGGTCTTTTTGTATTTCTTGGACTGTGCTTTTCTTTTTTCGTTTCCAGACTTCAGAGTTTGCAAGGCACAATAAGTTCGACTTTAAGTAATTTCATGGTTTCTTCCGCAAATAATAGTTATTGTTGTTGTTCCTGAATTAGAGTAATTTGGAAAGACGGGATAAAGGAGAAAATGAACTAGTTTCAATTAAACGCATGGCTTACATATCTGAGGAGTCTATTTTTTTAAATGCTTTTAATAGTGGTTTGTCAAGTTATGCTCCTAACTGCGATAGCGGGATCACTGGCCGCAAATCACGAGGCCCTATAGTTTTTACCAAATAGTTGTCGCAGTATGAAACCTCAGTTAGAAGTAATGGTTGTAATGATCTGGAAATTATGCTTCAGTGTTTTACTCATGGGGCACTTGAAGCTATTTTCCAATAGTGTATTTTCGATGAGACAACAGGTGATGCTAGGATGAATTATAGATCGTAGAAGAAATGTTATTCAGGAATCGCAAAATGTTTTCTGCTTTTTATGTTAAGCTTTCTTGATTAAAAGGTGAACTGTAGTGCTGGCTAAGGATGACTATATAGAATTGTCAAAATAACAGAAGTTGAGATGAGATACCGCAGAAGGACCAATTTGATTAGTTCTAGTTAGGTATATCCTGTAATTTCATACCATAAAACTGATTCCTTATCAGGAACTAGAGGTACAAATAAGACAACAGAAAATGTCGCTTTTTTGAATGATCTAAAATGAGAATTAGACGTTGTATTTTCCCTTTAAATCCATCCTGTTCCGATCTTTTATCCTGTTAAAATAATCCATGCGGTGATGAAGGCATTACCAGACTTGCAGTTAGAGGCCATAATTTACAATGGTCAATAGACTTGCACCTTGAAAGTGAGTCGCGTGACTAGATAATAGATTGACTAGCCATTGGCTGTGTTATCATTATTTATGCCTAGTTTACATAAAATAGGAGAGTCTGTTTTGTGTGTTTTCATATTGTGAAGATATTTTTTATAACCTTTTCCCCATTTTGGTGCCTATAAATTTGTTTTGATTGAAGTAAACGACTTGTAGAGATAGGATATCCGAGTGGCCTTTAGCAATGAGAATCCATTAACATCACCCATATACTAAACACTCTCCTTCATGTGCACCCATATGAGGTAGCTATTTTCTGAGTTAATGCCGGGTTCGGAGTCTTTAGTCACAATGGGAAACAAAAAAATGTCAATTACATATAGTTATCCATTATGAAACTTGAAGTTCAAGGTGTTCTAACGGTTAAAACCCTGGTAGATTAAGCAAGCGTCAAGCAAAAATAGGAAAAAGACAAAAAAGTAAAAGGACAAAACTAGAATATTGAATTTATTGAGTCTCCTTAATTATGAGAGAGAGAGAGAGAGAGAGAGAGAGAGAGAGAGAGGTATCAGGGCTAATGCAGAAAAATGGTAGTTCAACATTATAACAGCTAGAAAAATGCAGAAAAAGAAAAAAGTTCAAAGTTTTTCTGAAATGTTATTCGGATGTCTTTTAGTAATTAATCTCATTATCGTGCCAGGTTAGTTCTTGAAAAAAACAGAAGAATTCTGACACCTGGTAGCTTTGTTCAGACATGTTATATTGCTGCAATGATGTTCCTTGATACCATTTTTAGTATTCTCTGTTTTCTGCTTCTCTGCATATCATAAAATATAAATAGGCTTCCTATGAAATAAAGGGAAAGATAAATTAAAACTGTTTTAAGATCAGCATTTAAAAAAAAAAAGTTCCATTTTTGAAAATGAGTAATTTACTTGGTCACACTTTAGAATATGCTGTTCACTTTTTGCTGTCTGGAGAGTGCGTAAATTTCTTTCCATTTATGAAAATTACTCACATCTCCATAGTTGGTAATTACAAATTTGTGATATTCACTTCACTTTTTTGGTCTTAAATTACCATCTTGTAAAGTTTGGTCTTTTCAGTCCCAATACATTGATTGTGTAATAGATGTAATTTCTTCTTTTATGCTTATTTGCAGTGTGCATTAAATCCTGCAAGCTCACAGGGACGTGACGATGCATTTTGTTTGAGATGCAGATGACATTAGCTTTACAGGACAGCATTATTGGTCCATGGATCGTCTTGAGTCGTAGTTTTCCGGATTACAAAATGAGCAACTATGTCAAGAAAGTTTGGCCCCTGGTATCGAGAGTCATGCGTGGGCTGAGTTGGACAGGTTAAACCCTGAAATCAAGTTATTACTATTAAAATCCTGGAGAAGGATTGCTTATGGTTTATACCGCAATCTTTCTTGGACATATCATGGCCTAAGGATATAGGAAAAAGGAAAATGGAATTTAGATATGTGTCTGGATGCAAACAGAGAGTTAGTTTTTAACGTTTACAAAAACCAGTCAAGACTGTTTTATATAGTGCTATTTGGATTTTCTAATCTTTTTTTTCTTTTTCTTTTTGGGTAACTACTTTTTCAGCATAATTTTGGAGGAGGATAAGTAACTGGAAACTCTTCTTCTCCGGTTTTCTTATCTCAGGTTCATAAGAAAGCATTCCAACTTGATCAGACTTTCTCAGGTATTCCAGGAAAATACATGCCATTCTTTCTTCCGGAGGTAAATGCATTACCTGAACATAGATTGGTATTTAAATCCGTAGCACAACTATTTTTGTGAGATTTTTCCGTCTTTATCATTCTTGGTCATGCCCTGATGCAGAAAATATAGTGGAATGTAGATATTTGATTGGTGCAATTGATACATGGAGTTGGGTTGAGATTGATACTGTTTCTCACTGCATATTTTACCTTCTGTGGCCTTAAGCCAAAAACACCAGGAACAAATACTTGGTATTGTCCAGTACTGCAAATGGGTATTTGATCTATATGTTTTTGTACATGAGATTGACTTGATATGTCCTGCAGTTGCATTTTATTATTGGCCTTTAAAATAAAATTATATTCTTCAATGCGATTATCTGTTTCTATGAGAATACTTCTTATGATCAGCTCAATGACTTATGCTGTATGGCGGGGACTAACAAGATGTTTGTTTAGAAGGCAAACCGTCCAGATTTAGCTCTTGCGACTTCCGACCTCGAGTTCTTACGAAGCCATTTGGAGAAGGGAAGAATTGAAAATGAAGGATTTTCAGAGTTTTCGGTTTGCATATGCACAACCGAATTGTTCTTTCCGGACTTCAGCATCCGGTTTTTGTATTTGCAGGTGGAAAAAATTGATGATTTACCGCAGAAGGCAGCTAATATTTTGAGAGATTGTTATGAATGAACTGGCTCTAGAACTTAACAGATTGTTCAAGAGTTCTATAATTCTGAATTTTTCTTGTCACCTTGCCGGTCAAGTAGAATTTCTTCTCCTTTATGACGAACCGAGACAATTAATCAAGTAATTGAATCGGTTCCATTCTCTAGTGTGTGCGCGCGCGCGCATTTATATCTATTATGAATACTGTTTTCTTTGTTGTCGTTTGTTTGTTTTGATTTCATCTTTATGTTTCTGTTGCTTATGTTCTAATTATCATTTTTTTAAAGAAATTGATCTAAATAATCCCTAAATTATTGAAGAGGTGACGATTTTTGATCTTATTTTTTAATTTTAGTCAAAATGACTCTAAACTCTTCAATAATAGCCAATATTCATTAAAAAAAAGAAAAATAAAAAAATAAAAAAGAAAAAGAGAAGAGAGAGAGCTGACTCCAGCCCCACCCCCTCCCCCCAAGATCTAAGCACAAGCCCAGTCCACAACTACATTCTATAAATGAAAATGAAAATGACATTTGACAACTACATTCTAAAATGAAATATCAATTTTTATGAAAATGAGATTCATTTTTTTCAGATTACCCTCCCCTCACTTTTAGAGCCCGTTTGGAATAATGATTTAAGTTAGAGTTTAATAGATTGAAATTAAAATATATGTTTGATTGGAATATGAATTGCAAATAAATTGTGATATATAAAATATAATGTAAAAATTTAAAATATGTTTGAAAAAAAAAAGATGTAATATAGATCTTATTTCTTTATTTTCGTTATTCTCTACGATTTAAAAAAATAAATCATCTTATTTTGATTTGAAATTAAAAAATTATGAATTTTTAAAATTTGAATTTTTTTGAAAATGAAATAGAAAGAGAATGATCTGTTAATTTGAAAATTTTGTAGTTCTGAGTTGAAAATATTCAGCTTGACTCAATGTTACAAACGCCCATTTACATTTTTATTTTATTTTCATTTTAAATCTATTTTAAACAGTAATACTTTTTGGATTCAAAAGTTTCTCTCATTTCCAGAATAAAACGGTTTAGTTATACATCTAAATATAGTTTTATTTCCGTATAAAATGACTTCTCTTTCAAAATGAACTAAAATGAAATCAAACGTTTTTTTTTTTTTTTTTTTTTTTTTGGTTCTTGTCCTTATCATATGATGATACTATCTTAGTCTTCGTCTTGATAAGTTAATTAGAGATAAAATTTTTAAATTAAAATTAATTAATTTTTTAAAAATTAATTATAAATTTTATTTATTTTTCAAAGAAAAGATAAAAATTAAGATATAAAAATATGATTTAATTAAAATTAAATTTAAATACTAAATAAAAACTTATTCTAGTTACTAATTCACAGGTACGCGTGGAATGGATATGCAAATAAGGGAAAGAAATAAGGGACACATTAAAAAATTATTGTCGTAGTGTATATAAATTAAAAAATTAAAAATTAAAAACGGAAATATCTTCACCTTGCCTAGACTTAACGACCGTTTGACTCTCGGTTTCAACACAACTCTCAGTTGACGGTGATTCTTCTGTTAAAGATATCTATTACCAGCTGTTTGGCTGCTGAGAAAACCCAGGAAAAACGAGAGAGAAAGTAATCCAAAAGTTTGAAACTTTGTTTCATTGGATTTCTAAAGATTGTTGCTTTCTTTCTGGCTAATCATCTTAAAGATGAGTTTGGCCCTAAACTGTTGCGGTAACTATGGAGTTGGTTCTCACAGAAACTCAACCTTCAAGAGCGGTCGCAGAAGCACCCTAGGTCAGTCTCTTTGGTCTCAATTTTTCCTGTTGTCTAAAGAAATTTCGGAAAAAAAAAAAAAAGACCAATTATTGGAAAATACCTACAAGTTATCGTATTTCTCTTGATGTAACGGTTTTGATTTGAAGAGTTTCATTGAGTTGTTTGCGAGGTTTGATTTCCAATTGCAAGGCACTATATACCAAGCTTAAGTTTTTTTTTTTTTTTCTTTTTTTTTCTTTTTCTTCGTTGCTTAGTTATTGTAGTTTGTATAATTCTTATATCTAAGGGCACGTTTGAAACGAAGGTTGGAGTTGGAGTTTTGAAATATGTGCTTAGTTGAAATATGAATTGAAAATGATCTGGGTAAAATTTAATATGCGTAGGGAAAAAAAATAGGCAACATGATATTGTTTCGTTCCTCGCATTGTTGTAAGTGTTTAGAGATGAGAATCATCTTATTTCGACTTGAAATAAGAAAGTTCCGATTTTTTAAGTTTGATTTTATAAAAATGGAACAAAGAACAAGAGATATGTGAGACTTGTATGCAAGTTGGAGTTGGAATTTTGGAAACCAACCTAGAAAACATGGTCGGAACCGTAGTTCAAATGGGCCCTAAGAAGAGAGATAAAAGACTATTGAGCATCAGATTTATTTGCAATTTTCATTCGGTAGTATTTGTATTCCATGACAGAATTTCTTTCTACTTGTGGATTTTTCAAGGTAAGCATTTGGTGCCAATGGCATCGCTCAAGGGATTCTCCACTGACGAGAATCAATGCAAAGACCTTGCTCCATTGTCAACGAATGATGGAAGTGGCAGCCTTAAATTTAACACATTTGTTATAAGTGCCATGGCAGGTAATGGTTTTGATCTTCTGCATATGTTTTGCTTCTTTTTTCTTTGGTTAAATGACACTTAAAAAGAAAATTTTACAAATTTTCCGTATGATGTCAGGTCTGCATTCTCTTGCTCTTTATTTATATTTGAAATTGTGAGGAGAATGAGTGAATGACGTTTTGATGGGATGGAAGACATTAACTTGGGCTTAGTTGTGTATAGTTTAGCAACTTCCGAAGGAATTTTCTGTACATATTTCTAGTTGGTGGATTGATAATGCTGGTTATGATTTACTTGCATTTGGATTTCTTCTTAGTTACAGAGTTACCACATAATCTTCTTTTTTTGTCCTCTTTTTGAATCCCAATTAATTTGTGAGCATTTCACAGCTTCTCGAAGTTGTTGCTTGTAATCAATTTCCTCTCTTGTACTTTTTTCAGTGGCAAATTTGGTTGCAGTTGATGTGGCAAAGGCAGTGAGTGCAAGATTTTTTATTTTTATTTTTGTTTTGCACTAACTCTGCCTGAATAATAAATCCTTTCTTTTGAACTCTTTGTCTTCGGTAATATTTTCATGCAGATCGCATAGGATTTTATTTTTTATTAAAGTTTTAAAACTGTGAAGGAGCTTATGAATTATACTTATAGTAGTATCCCTGGAAACTATAATAATTTTACTGCCGAAAAATCATATTATAGAAATTCTTCTTTCTAGCTGTACTTTCGTAGATCTGGGCACTGAATTTCTTTTTGCAAGTCAGGAAAATGCCATTTTTCCAGTTTATACTCTGTCTGATGGAGGCCTTGGAGATTGGTTTGGAGGTTTCCTGTATTCCGCTGGACAACAGGCTAATGTAGCTGTCCAGGACCAGTTATCTGCCCTAAGTTTCACCAGGTTCGTTTCCGCACTTTGTCCCTCAATTTCAAGTACCAAGTTTTTACTTGTGAACTTAATAAATCAACTAGGAGTCAGTTTTATTTGTGCTCTGCTGCATTTTCCCTCAGTTTGGCAGTTATTTTCGGGGCAGGACTCGTAACCAGTCTTTCTCCTTGTACTTTAAGTGTTCTACCACTGACCCTTGGTTACATTGGTAAGCAATATACATTAAGGGCCCGTTTGGGGCGCCATCCGGAGACGGTGTTTCACCATCTGGATTTCAAAATCCCAACTTGACATCAAATTTTCCCTCTCTTCCATTATTAAAGAACTCAAACTTTAGAAGTCCATAACTTTCTCATTTCAAATCTGACTAAGATGAGTTTTATGTCAAAATGCTCGTAACGATGAAACAAATAAGACAAGATCCATTTTGCATATTTTTTCCAAACACATTTCAAATTTTTGCATAATTTTCTATATCACATAATTTTTTCAAAAGTTTTACTCCCAAGCATACATTTCCAACCCAACATTCAAAACATCATCTCTAAATGTCTCTCCAAACAGGCCCTAAATCTTTTGTCAACCGTTTATGGGTATAATGTACTGTAACTGCTATGCATATCATCTCTGCTAATGCTGATTTGTTTGCAGGAGCATTTGGCTCCGGGAAAAGCAGAGCAGAGGTAATAATTTGAAACTGTCTCAAGTATGATGATTATGATTACTATAACAAGTATATGAATAGCCATCGACTCTTTTATAGTTCATGCTTTAAGGAGTACTTGAAATGTGATAGATATTTATTTATACGAGGATCACACATTGTTATTATGTTTCCCAGCATCATTCGGCTGATATGGGTTATGTTTTATCGAGCCTCCCTGATGGCCCGATTGTCTCTTACGTAGTATACACGCACGCAAGTGTGTCTTGTAATATTTCTTACTGTTTTGTCTTTCCTAGTCAGGTCATTGGTAATTCAGTTGCATTCGCGTTGGGATTGGCAACTACACTAGCATTGTTAGGCATAGCCGCCTCATTTGCTGGAAAGGCTTACGGACAGATAGGGCAGGGATTGCCTCTGGCTGCTTCAGGTTTAGCTGTTGTTATGGGTCTTAATCTCCTTGAGGTATTAGTTTAATTCATACCGCCATGGTGGAACGTTTTTATTCAACTTTTCCCTTTTTTTTTTTTTAACTCTTCTTTTTGTGACTAAGCTTACATATCAACTTTGCAGATAATTGAGTTACGACTTCCTTCTTTTTTTGACAATTTCGATGCCCGTGACGCAGCTTCTAATTTTCCATCAAGTAACCATCCCTTTTCCTTCTCATCCTAATTTTGGAAGATCTTTTTGTTTGGTTGAAGCTGATTTTAGCTTTATCTTACAAAGTTTCAAACGTGAAAATTATTTGAAAGGTGTGCAAGCTTATCTAGCTGGGCTTACATTCGCTTTAGCTGCCTCGCCATGCAGTACACCAGTGCTTGCGACCCTGTTAGGATATGTAGCTACTTCCAAGGTACTTTAAATGTATTAAGTGGAAAAAAATTTCCTTGATTTTTTACTTCTGAATCATTTTCTAGGCTTTTAAAGGAGCACTGTGACGCATATCTTGGACATACTTTACTGCAAGCATGCAACTGAACAGAAAAGGAAAAACAAATGAGCAATGAATTTTCGCTCATTCATTTCTAGTTGGTTTACAAGTACTAATGCTCCGTAACAGGATCCAGTTATAGGGGGAAGCCTCCTCTTGACCTACACGACTGGCTATGTTGCTCCGCTGCTCCTTGCTGCTTCATTTGCTGGAGCACTACAGGTATATGGTTTTTCATTGCCCTGGCATCAACTCTATTGTATTGGTAAAACGGAAAACAAGCTATAGGTTTCCAGCACTTCTTGACTTGGATGTCATGATTGATTGCTAATGCTTGCAGTAGGCCCTTACCAATTTACGCATAGAACTTGAATTAACCAATGATTGGAATGTCGGTTTAGAGATGCTGGCAAATGTCTAAATCTAGTTGCGATAAACTGATTTCTTTTCCTAATTTGATGTACTAAAGGGAATTAAGTGCATTTGACACTTTTGCCCCCTAAACTTCTATTGATTGGTAAGTTGCCCTCTGAATTTTGCCGTTTTTCAAAATTACCTCCGGAATTTCATGTTGTGGAGTGCCCTCAAATCATTGGTAGTTGATGAAATTTAGACGGAAGCACCTTCCTGCACATCCTGTGAGCTCATTTGAAGGGTAAAGACATGCGCATTAGTGTTCTCCGTCTAAATATCAATTGCTATCATAGTCTTGGGGGGATCTTCGCAACACTTCACAAAATTCATGTAGTAATTTATCAAAATTAAAAGTTCATGGAGCAACAGTCAATCCAAAAATATAATCTCGCGGGTAAAAGTGTGCGTGTATATATATAAATGCATCATTATTTTATCAAGTTTACTGTGAGCAAAATTTAATCCGATAATCGTGCAGAGTCTACTTTCGTTTCGCAAGTTCTCGGCATGGATCAACCCAGTAAGGTAACTTCTTCGTCACTCTCTTGTAATTATTTGACATCGTCATTCGACTTACATTTGCATATCTTTTAGTCACTAATCTACTTTCTGACCAGTCCCTAGTAGTGATTGAATGAATAATACATATTGAAGCAACTAGAATGTGTTTTTCTCTGCTGGGTTACTCATTTTTCAGATTCCTAAACTCTTTTTTTCATTAACATTTCTTTTTTGACTTTTTGCAGTGGTGCTCTTCTATTAGGAGGGGGTGTGTATACTTTCTTGGATAGACTTTTCCCGGCCACTATGTCCATGTAGAAACTTTGTTGTTGTATTGATTTTTCCAAAAACGTTAACCACAGAAATTGTAAAGTATGTCAGGCGAATTGGAAAATAATCTTAGAGTAATCATTTTCATTCCTTTAATAGCCTTTTTTTTTTAATCTTTTAATAAAGGTTGTTGATGACGAGAATTAATGAATACACTGGACATCCTGTCTAGGTCAGTACCTACTTAGCAGTTAGCACTACCATACCAAGACAAAAATATTATTAACTAAATAAAATTTTTTTACAAAAAAGTCAATACAAGCTGCAATGCATTACAACCCATTGAGGGGGAACCCTGAGGGTGAATGAAACTAAAATGAAAAATCTAGTGAGGAAGTAATGCAAAACAAAAACCGAGGCAGGAAACATAGTTTAAACTACGCATTATAGATCTCATTAAAATTCTTGCTAGTAAAGCCGATTGGGAAAAATCTAAGAAAGAAAAAAAGAATGTATGTGTTTGCAGTGTAACAACCCCACAATGAAGGAGAACATAAATCAACAGAATCTGTAATGAACTAGAAACATCATCGACAACAAACGAGGGAATAAAACAAGGGGCTGCAAGAGGTAATGCCAAGGAACGTTACGAGATCTAGAGAGAAAAAGAGACACCACGGAAGATGAATCACTCTTTGGCCACAGCCTTTTCCATTGATACGAGGATACATCAATGGCATGAATAGTCCCTGCTAACTTGGCCTCAAATCCAAAACAAACGTCAAGAGGAATAGCAAAGCAACTTTTGATAAAATGCCTCTATTAAGTGTGAAAACCCTGCCAAAACTTGTAAGATCTAGACTACCAAAAGTAGCACCATCTGTGCTGAACTTAACCCAACTCAAAGGAAGTGGGCATCAAATGAATTGGTATTGAAATTAAGTAAAAATGGCCAACAATGCACTTCTTTTTGTTGTCACATGCAAGAAACTGTCCAAAATTTAGTGTCGAGAATTGTAAATTCGGGAGGTTGAATTCCAAGAAAAAAAAAATTTATGGACTTAATTTACAAATTCAAGCAGCTTAGGAAATGTTCGTACATAAAAACCATAAAATTTTTTTTCTATCTTTCTTTCACATGTATCCCATTATTTCATAATATTAAAAATATTATTTCTAGCAAAACGAAAAAATTAAATTGATAGTTTGTAGTTAAAAAAAAAAAAAAAAAAATCAGGTACAACACCAATGGATTGAGGTGTTGGTAAGGATGCCTCTCACTCTTCTCCTCCCAAGATGTCCCTACTCCTTTTATTAGTTTACAACCCTGATGTAGAAGGTTTTGCCCGGTCATTGTATCATGTGGTATTAGACCCATGATAATTTGTATAAAAATTGGCTAATCTTTCGAGTAGAATTAGTTAAGATCTTTTACATGTTATTAGTAGTTATTGAGATTCTTATATAAACCTTGGAAACAGGGATGAGATGACACCAATTATCTATTTTTTATCTATCAAAAAAGAAAGCATAAATCAAGTACCTTACTTTTTACAAACAATTTTTAGTATATTAATCATCTATTTTGCTCTTTTGCCCCATTTTATTAATTTCTTCCCATTTATTTCAATTGAACTATATAATTGATCATTCTCCCAAAAAAAAAAAAAAACTACATAATTGATCGAGTCACGTAGCCAAATAGGGGCACCACGATAGATAATGAAACATGGGGTCACTGTGGTTAGGGGTGACAATTCGTATCGTGTGTTGAGTTCGTATTGTGTTAGAACCGTGTCGATTTTTTTTTCCCCGACCCGAACACGACTCATGACATGAAAACGATACGAAACCGCGAACGAACATGACACGAACCCGTCACAGGTTGATACGACACGAACCGAAATTGACCCGGACACGAAATTAACCCGCGACACAAATTGCACACGAAATTGACCCGCGACACGAATTGGACTCAAATTAAACGAAATTCGGGTTAGACCCGAAATTAACACGATATTTTGACCCGAAATTGACATGAAAAAATTCATGTCGTGTTCGATTCTACGGGTCCAACCCGAACACGACACGAATTTTTCCGTGTCAATTTCGAGTGACCCAAAATCGACACGACCACTATTTTTCCCAACCCGAACCCACAAAATTCGTGTCATTTTCGATTTGTATCATCATGTCGCGATCCGTATTGCTATCCTTAGCTGTGGTGCCCTATAGTTTAACATTTTTATTTTTATTTTGGTACCTTAATGTTTGAAAAATCACATTAAGGTACTTATTATTTGAGAAAAATATCACTCATCTTATCTCAAACATCTTTTTGAAGCATAAAATGACAATTCTGCTATTTCACATTTAAAAGATTAACTAAACAAATTTTACAAGAATAAAAAAATCCATTCATACATAAGTTTATTTACCATGTTTTAATTTCCAAAAAAAATAAAATAAAATAAAATAAAATATAAAAAGGCATCATTTATGTATCCAGAAAGAGACTCAAGGTACCTAAATGATATTTTTCAAAATAATTGATACCTCAAAGAAATGTCTCAAACATTAAGGTACCAAATTATAAAAATGTCTAATTACAGGCACCAATATGCTACATATATATTTAGGGCCGTTTGGTGGAGTAGTTTAAGTTGAGATTTTTAAATTTTAATAGTAAATTTTTTTGAATTTTCAGAAAAGATAAAAAATGTTTTAGAAAAAAGACAAAAATTTTAAAAAAAAAAGACGAAAAAAAAAAAATAAATTGAATGATTTGAACCATTCAACCAAACACCTCCTTGTATACATTTTTTTCATTTGTTTATAATTTGATTGGGCTACCAAAGACACATAGCAATTAGCAAGGGACAAGAGCATTCTTTGAGCTTTTTTCTTCTCGATCTTTTTTTCCTCTCTCTTTTATTTTTATTCATTTATTTATTTATTTTCTTTGTCGGAAAGAACAACTAATGCTCGACTCTTGACTTGAGCACTAAGTACATCGGAAGAGGAGGTGGGTTTTTATTTTTCATGTTTTTATTTTTTTTAATAATTAGGAAGAATTTAAATAATTGTTAGTTTTTATTTTCAGGGAAGACGTAAAAGCAAAGCAAACCCCAAAAGAATCCAACTTGGTCCAGAGGTAAATCCCTGTTCTTTCTTTTGTTCTTCTGAAATTTTGCCTTTTGAAATGGAAGAAATCAACTATGCATTTTTAACTGTCTCTTTTTCTGATTTATTTTCCATTTATATTTTTCATTTCCGTTTGGATTTATATATTTCTGTTTCACGTTTTTTTTTTCCCCCTTATGGGCATGCATATTTCTGATTCCCTGATACGGGCAATCATTTGTCTATTTTCGTTTTTGTTTTTTGTTTTTTGTTTTTTGTTTTTTGTTTTTTGTTTTTTTTTTCTTTTTTTGTTGTTGTTTTGTGTGTGTGTGTGTTTATATTTTGGATGAAGAGTTTGTATATGTTTACGAATGTTTCTGTTTTCCTGGTGGCTCTTGTAATTAGAATTTGATTAGAATTCTGCATTGCTTTCTTATGGCAATAATTTTCTCTCTAGGTATTTGTTAGTCATTTTTTCTGGTTTATTTCTTCTTTCAATTTTCATGTGTGTTTTATGTATTCTTCTTGGTCTTGAATCAAAATTCGTTTGTGTATTTCTATTTCTATTTCTTTCTCCTTGGCTAGTGTCTGAATTGAATTTAAATACATACACAGGTTGCAGAAATGGCCATGAAAAGAAAAAGAAAGCCAACAGTTTGCGGAACCGAGATCAACAACACTGATGGTCCCTCCTTAAGTGATCTTCCAATGACCGTCTTTGTCGATATTCTACTGAAACTATGTACTAAGAGCATTGCCTTGTGTAAATGTGTGTGCAAATCTTGGCATGCTCTCATTTCGGACCCTCAGTTTGCAAAGCTGCACTTGGAACAAGCAAAGACCTGTCTTTTGGTTCGAGACATGAGTTGTTGTCGACTTTCTAGAGCCCTGTACTTGTTGGAGCCAGAAGATGGTGGCAGTTTTGACACGGGATACTGCTGGTGCGGATCCGTTGAGGAGAATTGTAATCGTTGTCGCCTCAACATAAAAGTGAAAGCCAAATTAAAGATGCCAGTGAGGAATGCCCAAGTTATGTTAAGTCATGCCGGTGATGATATGAATGCGGTCTTTGGCGTAAAAAACAACCGGAATAGGAAGCAAATTGGGTTGGAGTCAGTGTGGGCTCACAAGTACTTTATTGAGAATTCTTGTAATGGCTTGCTTTGCTTGATTGAGCCAACGGGATATGAAGATCCTGTTATTTGCAACCCAATCCTAGGGGAGTTTATATATCTCCCAAAGTCCTCTAACAACAAGGGTAACGCCCTATTTTTTAGTGTTGGGTTGGGTTTCAATCCGAAGAAAAATCATTATAAGGTTATTAGGATGTTTTTTCGTTTGACAACGGACCCTGCGAGACTCGGTGGTAGCATGGCTGAGATACACACAATTGGGACAGATTCCTGGAGAATTGTTGAAATCTCGGCATTTAATCGGTACTATGAAAGCAACCCTGTCTATCTCAATGAAAACAAACCTGTCTATCTCAATGGAGCTCTTCATTGGATTTATAGGAAGGATGGCTTGACATGTATAGGCTCTTTCGACTTGGAAGAGGAGCTGTTCCACTCCTTCTCTATTCCATCACCACCTCATCTGCCAGGAGCGTGTTTGAAAATGGGAGTTTTAGGAGGTTCTCTTTGTGTCTATGATACGGAGGTTGCTGGTCACATTGATATATGGGTGATGAAAGATTATGGCAACTCCGAGTCTTGGACTAGATTGTTCTCCATTGATCATCGACCTTCTTGTTTCCGTTGTCAACCAATAAGTTACTTAAACAATGGCGCTTTGTTGATGTTCGTGCCCCATCTTAATGATTTGATTTACTATGATGAATTAAGAGGCCCACGATTCAAGCATCTTAAGTTTATTGGTATTAAGTCGGAATTTGATGCCATTGCTTATACTCCAAGCTTCATTTCTTTGAAGGATATTGCTATGGCAACCAATGTTGAGGTACTCAATGTCAATTCAAGGTATGGATGAGATTTCTGATTCTAATTGTTAATCGCCACTTTACGTTTGCTTTCTTACCTAGTACTTTATGTGGATTTTTTTTTTTGTTAATCGCCATTTTTATTCACTGTATATCCAAGCATTGCTTCAAGACTATGTTTGATAGTGTTGAAATATAAAACTATTGTTGGTCCACCTCCTAATAGTTTAAGCTTTTGGGAGAATTGGTAAACTAACATGGTATCAGAGCAGGAGGTCCTGAGTTCGAACCCCTGCAATTGCACTATTTAACCCCATTTATTATCATTGCGTGTTGGGCCTGTAATATGTTTCGGGCTTCTTATAATTTGTGTTGGACTTTCAAATTAATATTTGTCCGCACGTTTGCCCATTGTCTGGCCTGCACGTGAGGGGGAGTGTTGAAATATAAAACTATTGTTGGCCCACCTCTTAATAGCTTAAGCTTTTGGGAGAATTGGTAAACTAACAGATAGACATACTAATGCAAAGATATAATTATTGAGTGGATATATTTTGTCCTCGTCACCTACGGGATATCTTTGCTGACGTGAGATTACCAATAGAGGGGGAAAAAAACCTAGCTCATGCAATTTTGGAGTTTAAATCTGTAATCAGAATTTTCTTTCATTTGTTTTGGTTGATAAGACATGTATTGATTTATCTCTGAGTTTGATCCTGACTTCCGTTGTTTGCAGTGTAAGTTAAGCATTAGTTTGCTCTGAAACTTTCTTCAATAATCCCTTCTAATTAGATGTTACATATTTTACTGTTGATGAGTCAGGTGCGGAAAGTTACGACTCGTGGAAGAGACTTATCCCCTTGTGCTTGGAAGGACGAGAGCGCAGCCTCGTCGCTTATGATTCTCACTCCTTTCTCATCTTTTTCGTGTGCCATTTCAAACTCGTCATTTTAGGATAGGAAAGGAGAATGGAACTGGCACTTGTGGCTGATGGTTTGGAGTTCTTGAACTTTTTTTGAGAAGAACTGATCGTTGAAATGCTACCGCGGCACGCCACTGGTGTTGTTGTGAGTTTCCGTTTTGTTGCTCTTGGTAGTCTCATATCCAAAAATTGCATCTGATAGTTTTGGCAGTTCAAAAAGCCTGGCTTGTTTTTTTATTAGAACTTAATGAACACGTTTATATTTGACTTCTGGTTGGTTCTTGTAATGAGACTATTAGATCCGTTTTTATTAACTTACCGAGCTTGATGAACACGTTTATATTTGACAGATGGTTAGTTCTTGTAACGAGACTATTAGATCCGTTTTTATTAAATTCTCGAATGTAATTAAATTACTGAAAGCATAATAAATTAAAGAACATAGGTAATTTTTATGAGGTTTGGTCACACCTACTCCTCGGGGTCGCGTCCAACTATCAACTTTTAAAGACCCTTTTCACTTTTTGTAAATTAAGGCGATGCTATTAAGAGATCTTTCTTTGTTCAGAGGTGTAAGTTGGGCGTGCTAACCCGCTAATACTTGGCCCCAAACACGTATGAGTCTATAATTAACAGTTGACAATTACTGCAAGGATTTAGTATTTACATTGTAGACCCTAGAAATAGGGTTAATTTTAGTTTTTGTTCTCAAGCTATGAGATACGTGCTTTGTCCCATTTTGGCTTGTAGACTTTTTTTTTTTTTTTTTTTTTTTTTTTAATTTAAGAAAAATCACACCTAATAATAAGTTTAAAAGTGAAATTTGTGACTCTTATTTGATTTGTGCTCTCTCTCCACGAGCAAGTTGGCTAGCCAAACATTTGGATTAAAATTTTATTTATACTTATTTTTTAAAGCATGATTTTATCTTCCGAAACCCTTGATTTACCAGGTATGTGAGAGTCAAATGGCTGATTTTGTAGAATTTTAAACAATTTTATGACAGATGAGCCCAAAGTGAGACTTCTTGGTCGA
This sequence comes from Ficus microcarpa, assembly GCA_025413485.1. Lineage (NCBI taxonomy): Eukaryota > Viridiplantae > Streptophyta > Magnoliopsida > Rosales > Moraceae > Ficus > Ficus microcarpa. The sequence continues at coordinate 1,681,128 of CM046381.1, read as the reverse complement.
TCGGGTGTACTTTGTTACATTATGAAATTTGGGGACCAAATGGAACAAGAAAAATAGTTTGAGACCCGAGGTTAAAATTAGCCTTTAAAATAATAATAAATCATATAATTGCTTGTAAGGGAATATTTTGTTAATAATATAATTACCTGCTTGGGAATAGTTTGTTTAATTTTAAAATCATAAATTATATATCTATCCTGCAAATAAATAATTTATTCATCCAAAATAAGAGTAAGCCACATACCTTCCCAAATAGTAATTTGAATCCTAAAGAATCAATAGTATAACATAATCATTCTACCTCAATTGGCCAAACTCTGTCAAGAAAAAAGTACTAGGTTATATCTGCAATCATGATTTTTATTTTTATTGGTTACTATTGAGGGTTTAAAATAGTCAAAACTCTTTAAAAAAAAAAAAAAAGTAACAATGATGGGTCCAAATTCTGTATTTTATGATAATAGAGTCAGATGTGAAATTATCGTTACATTATATTTTGTAATCATTAAAATTAAATAATTGGGATACTATCATTGTGGCCAAAAATTTTTATAATATTTGAATGCTTGTTATGTTAAGTTAAATATTAACTTTGAAATCGTATGAAAATCTTTGATCGCAAATTTCAAAAATTTTGTTTTTCTTTAAATTAAACCGAGCAAACCAAATACTTTTTGGTTTGGTTGCAAAAATTTATTAAATACAGTGGGTTATATATAAAATAATTTTACCCTTGTAAATAGTACATATCATAGTTTTAATGTAACTTATTTGTTTACTTGTTGATAAATAAATTTCTAGATAAGCCTCTTGGTCTTCGTTGCTATTCTCTATTCTCTATTCTCCTAGAGTCCATGGCATGTGGCCAGAAGCTTAACATCACGTTTTGAGTAAGTCTATCCATCACATGACCTGTAATGCATGAGGGGGAACCCCCGGATCCATCAGTAGCATCTAATAAAACTTAAAAAGGACGTACACCAAGACTATAAGGTAAAACGACCTCGGCACACCAATAAAATTGAGTAAGCATAGAGTTTATTTTGACTAGACATCAGAATCCTCTGAATTATTAAGAGTCAATAACCTGCAGTACAAAGGCATCCGTACAAAAACAAATATAGTGGTCCTCTGACACCCAAACCACCAAGAAACAACTCAAACGAGTACGACACACAAGTAAAATCGCACCACCATACTTTTACAAAACAAAACAAAAAACACAACAATAATTGACTACACGTAGTTTGTGAAAATAAAACCACCTTTACAAAAGTAGACAACTACCAAAGGAGACACAAACCCTACAACACAGTTAGATCATTGGCGTAAATTCAGCTAATACCGCCAAAGGGACTTGGAGAAGCAACACCATATGAAACAGAGTCACCGTCAATAAATATGCCACCACGTTATTACCAAAGAGCCACCTTCTATCCCGGTAAAAAATTGAGCGAGGCAATCACCCCCTACCACTGCTCCACAAGACCCACCATCAAGGTTAAAATGCAATAGATTTGCTCTAAGTCATGCACCCGTGAGTAGCATCGCGGCACCACGTCCAACGCCAGACTAACCATGAAGCATTACCCGCTGCCTAGGCCTTTACTTAATTGTCCAAGGCTTCTCTTTTGGGCCGAGAATCTCGAAGCCAGCCGAGAGCGAAGCCAGCCGAGAGCAGACCCAGAATTCGGCCCAAAGAGAGAAGATAAGCAAACGATCCAAACACACTCAAAAGAGGGATAAGGAGAGAGAAAATATCATCGTCTTACTGACATTAACTCTAATCCTAACTTACCAACTTATATTGCATGTGAGTTGTTGTTTTTTTATTGATAAGTATTTAAAGTATAAACTCATCAAATGATTATATCTATTAATAAAAATATGACACGTAAATTGATATTTAAAAAAATTTAGGATTAGAGTTCGTGTCCCTAATATTGCTTAGTGTAGTTATTATGTTCCAAGCGTTGGTGGCCACATACAAATGGTAGTATTGGTATTATAGCTTGGTTTTGGTAACTTTCACTGTAATCAGTAGTGATCAGTGCCCTGAAAGTATCGCCCCATGGTTTTGCTAGTTTATCTAGCTGGGCTTACATTCACTTTAGCTACCTCGCCATGCAGTACACCAGTGCTTGCGACCCTGTTAGGATATGTAGCTACTTCCAAGGTACTTTAAATGTATTAAGTGGCAAAAAATTTCCTCGATTTTTTACTTCAATGAATCATTTTCTAGGCTTTTAAGGAGCAGTATGACGCATATCTTGGACATACTTAATTGCAAGCATGCGACTGAACAGAAAAGGAAAAACAAATGAACAATGAATTTTTGCTCATTTATTTCTAGTTGGTTTACAAGTACTAATGCTTCCATAACAGGATCCAGTTATAGGGGGAACCCTCCTCTTGACCTACATGACTGGCTACGTCGCTCCGCTGCTCCTTGCGGCTTCGTTTGCCAAAACGCGTAAGATCTAGACTACCAAAAGCGGCACTATCTGTGCTGACCTTAACCCGACTCGAAGGAATAGGGCATCAAATGAATTTGTATTGAAATTAAGTAAAATTGGCCAACGATGTATTTTTTTGTGTTGTCACGTGCAAAAAACTGTCCAAAATTTCATACATATGGGCAAAAGAACCATAGTGTCAAGAATTTTAAGTTTAGGAGGTTGAATTCCAAGGGGAAAAAAAAGTTTAGGGATTAAATTTACAAATTCAAGAGACTTAGGAGATGTTCATATATAAAAGCCATACATATTTTTTTTAATCTTTATTTCACATGTATCCCATTATTTCATAATTTTAAAAATATAGTTTCTAGCAAACGAAAATATTAAATTGATAGTTTGTAGTTTTAAAAATAATAATAATAATAATAAGGTTCACCACCAATGGATTGAGGTGTTGGTAAGGATGCCTCACTCTTCTTCTCCCAAGATGCCCCTGCCCCTTTTATTACTTTACAACTTAGAAGGTCTTGCCCGGGCAGTATTAGACCTACGATGATTTGCATAAAATTGGCCAACCTTTCACGTAGAATTAATTAAGACATTTTTCGTTTTATTAGTAATTATTAAGATTCTTTTAGATCTTGAAAATGGGGATAAGATGATACCAATAGTTTTTTTATCATCGTCCAAAAAAGAAAACATAAATCAGGTACCTTACTTTTTACAAACAATTTTTTAGTATATTAATCCATTTCGCTCTTTTGCCCCATTTTATTCATTTCTTCACATTTATTTCAATTAAACTATATAGTTGATAATTCTCCCACCAAAAAAAAAAAAAAAAATACATAATTGATCGAGTCACGTAGCCAAACAAGGGCACCACCACAGATAATGAAACATGGGGTCGGTGTGATACCTATACTAATTATTTGAGAAAAATATCACTTATCTATCTTGAACATCTTTTTGGAACATAAAATGACAATTCTACTATTTCAGTTTAAAAAATTAACTAAACAAATTTTACAAGAATAAAAAAATCCATTCATATATGTGTATATTTACCATGTTTTAAATCTATGTGTTCTCTGTTTTCAAAAAAATAATAAATAAATGAATAAATAAAAGGGCATCATTTAAGCGTCCAGAAAGAGACTATGGTACCTAAATGATATTTTTCAAAATAATTGATACCTTAAAGAAATTTCTCGAACATTAAGGTATCAAATTATAAAAATGTCTAATTGCAGGTGCCAATATGCTACATATATATGTATATATATATATACATATATATTTTTCATTTATTTATAATTTGCTTGGCCACCAAAAAGACATAGCAAAGGGCAAGATCATTCTTGGAGCTTTTTTCTTCTCCATCTTTTTTTCCTTTTTTTTTTTTATTCCTTTTTTTGTCGGGAGAGAACAACTAATGCTCGACTCTTGACTTGAGCTCTAAGTACATCGGAAGAGGTGATGGGTTTTTATTTTTTTTAATAATTAGGGAGAAGTTTGAATAATTGTTAGTTTTTATTTTCAGGGAAGACGTAAAAGCAAAGCAAACCCCAAAAGAATCCAACTTGGACCAGCGGTAAATCACTGTTCTTTCTTTTGTTCTTCTGAAATTTTGCCTTTTGAAATGGAAGAAATCAACTATGCATTTTTAACTCTCTTCTGATGTATTTTCCATTTATATTTTTCATTTCCGTTTGGATTTTTATATTTCTGTTTCACTGGTTTTTTTTTTTTTTTTTTTTTTTCTCTTCTTCTTCTTATGGGCATGCATATTTCTGATTCCCTGATAGGGGTTTTTGAAGAGATTATCGTTTTCAGTGTTTACTTAATCATTTGTCGATTTTCGTTTTTGATTTTTGTTTTTGTTTTTGTTTTTGTTTTTGTTTTTGTTTGTTGTTTTTGTTGTTGTTGTTGTTGTTGTGTGTGTGTGTGTGTGTGTGTGTGTGTTTATATTTTGGATGAAGAGTTTGTATATGTTTGCGAATGTTTCTGTTTTCCTGGTGGCTTTTGTAATTAGAATTTGATTAGAATTCTGCATTGCTTTCTTATGGCAATAATTTTCTCTCTAGGTATTTGTTAGTCATTTTTTCTGGTTTATTTCTTCTTTCAATTTTCATGTGTGTTTTATGTATTCTTCTTGGTCTTGAATCAAAATTCGTTTGTGTATTTCTATTTCTATTTCTTTCTCCTTGGCTAGTGTCTGAATCGAATTTAAATACATACACAGGTTGCAGAAATGGCCCCGAAAAGAAAAAGAAAGCCAACAGTTTGCGGAACTGAGATCAACAACACTTGTGGTCCCTACATAAGTGATCTTCCAATGACCGTCTTTGTCGATATTCTGCTGAAACTATGTACTAAGAGCATTGCCTTGTGCAAATGTGTGTGCAAATCTTGGTATGCTATCATTTCGGACCCTCAGTTTGCTAAGCTGCACTTGGAACAAGCAAAGACCTGTCTTTTGGTTCGAGACAGGAGTTATTGTCGAATTTCTAGAGCCCTGTACTTGTTGGGGCCAGAAGATGGTTGCAGTTTTGACACAGGATACTGCTGGTGCGGATCTGTTGAGGAGAAGTGTAATTGTTGTCGCCTCAACATAAAAGTGAAAGCCAAATTAAAGATGCCAGTGAGGAATGCCCAAGTTATGTTAAGTCATGCCGGTGATGATATAAATGCGATCTTTGGCATAAAAAACAACTGGAATAGGAAGCAAATTGGGTTGAAGTCAGTGTGGGCTCACAAGTACTTTATTGAGAATTCTTGTAATGGCTTGCTTTGCTTGATTGACGAAACGGGACATGACGACCCTGTTATTTGCAACCCAATCCTAGGGGAGTTTATATATCTCCCAAAGTCCTCTAACAAAAAGGATAACACCCTATTTTTTAGTGTTGGGTTGGGTTTCAATCCGGAGAAAAATCAGTATAAGGTTATTAGGATGTTTTCTCGTCTGACAACGGGCCCTGCTACGGGCTTTTCAAGGAGACTCGATGGTAGCATGGCTGAGATACACACAATTGGGACAGATTCCTGGAGAAGTGTTGAAATCTCTGCATTTGATTGGCACTTTGAAAGCAACCCTGTCTATCTCAATGGAGCTCTTCATTGGATTTATGAGAAGGATGGCTTGAAATGTATAGGATCTTTCGACTTGGAAGAGGAGCAGTTGCACTCCTTCTCTATTCCATCACCACCTCATCAGCAACGAGCGTATTTGAAAATGGGAGTCTTAGGAGGTTCTCTTTGTGTCTATTATACGGCGCTTATGGCCACTTTGATATATGGATGATGAAAGATTATGGCATCTCGGAGTCTTGGACTAGATTGTTCTCCATTGATTATGCAAGTGATCCTGCTTGCTTCTATTGTCAACCAATAAGTTACTTAAACAATGGAGCTTTGTTGATGTTTGATCCTAGTCTTAATGATTTGATTTACTATGACGAATTAAGAGGCCTACGATTCAAGCATCTTAAGTTTATTGGTATTAAGTCGTACTTTAATGCCATTGCTTATACCCCAAGCTTCATTTCTTTGAAGGATATTGCTATGGCAACTAATGTTGAGGTATTCAATATCAATTCAAGGTATGGATGAGATTTCTGATTCTAATTGTTAATCGCCACTTTACACTTGCTTTCTTACCTAATACTTCATGTGGGTTTTTTATTTTTCGACATTCATCTAGTATGACTTCTGGAAGCTGGTCTGCTTCTTTCTTCTTTGATTTTTTAAGTTTTAATCTTCCTCTGCGCTTTTTTATTCGCTGTCTATCCAAGCATTGCTTCAAGACTATGTTTGATGGACATACGAATGCAAAGATATAATTATTGAGTGGATATTTTTTGTCCTTGTCACCTACGGGATATCTTTGCTGACGTGGGATTACCAATAGAGGAAAAATAAATTAAAAATAAAAATAAAAAAACCTAGCTTATGCAATTTTGGAGTTTAAATCTGTAATCAGAATTTTCTTTCATTTGTTTTGGTTGATAAGACATGCATTGATTTATCTCTGAGTTTGATCCTGACTTCCGTTGTTTGCTGTGTAAGTTAAGCATTAGTTTGCTCTGAAACTTTCTTCAATAATCCCTTCTAATGAGATGTTACATATTTTACCGTTGATGGTTCAGGTGCGGGAAGTTACGCCTCGTGGAAGAGACTTATCCTCTTGTGCTTGGAAGGACGAGAGCACAGCCTCGTCGCTCATGATTGTCACTCCTTTCTCATCTTTTTTGTGTGCCATTTCAAACTCGTCATTTTAGGATAGGAAAGAAGAATGGAACTGGCACTTGTGGCTGATGGTTTGGAGTTCTTGAACTTTTTTTGAGAAGAACTGATAGTTGAGAAGCTACCGCGGCACGCCACTGGCTTTGGCTTTGTCGTGAGTTTCCGTTTCGTTGCTTTTGGTAGTTTCATATCCGAAAATTGCACCTGATAGTTTTGGCAGTTCAAAAAGCTTGGCTTGTATTTTTATTAGAACTTAATGAACACGTTTATATTTGACTTATGGTTAGTTCTTGTAATGAGACTATTAGATCCGTTTTTATTAAATTCCCGAATATAATTAAATTGTCAATTATATTAAATTACTGAAAGCGAAATAAATTAAAGAACACAGGTAATTTTTACGAGGTTTGGTTACACCTACTATTCGGGTCACGTCCAACTATCAACTTTTGAAGACTTTTTTCATTTTTGTAAATTAAGGTGATGCTGTTAAGAGTTTTTTTTGTTTAGAGGTGTAAGTTGGGGGTGCTAACCCGCTAATACTTGGCCCCAAACACATGTGAGTCTATAATTAATTGTTTAGAATTACTGCAAAGATTTAGTATTTACATTGTAGATTGTAAAAATAAGGTTAATTTTAGTTTTAGTCCTCGAGCTACGAGATACGTGCTTCATCCCATTTTGGCTCTCAAATTTAAAAACTTTGTAGAAATGCAATCAAGAGTTTCTCGCTTGAACCTTCCATAATAAATCCCTAAAAACTCTAAAGTGAACTATATGATCCACTTTTGATTGGTTAATTAAAGGTTTTTTTTCCCCTTAATTTTTAAAAAGAAAAATCGCACCTAATAATAAGTTTAAAAGTGAAATTTGCGACTCTTATTTGATTTGTGCTCTCTCTCCACGAGCTCGTTGGCTAGCCAAACATTTGGATTAAAATTTTATTTATACTTATTTTTTAGAGCATGATTTTATCTTCAGAAACCTTGATTAACCAGACATGTGAGAGTCAAATGGTTGATTTTGTAGAATTTTAAACAATTTTATGACAGATGAGCCCAAAGTGGGACTTCTTGGTCGATCGGGTGTACTTTGTTACATTATGAAATTTGGGGACCAAATGGAACAAGAAAATAGTTTTAGACCCGATGTTAAAATTAACCTTTAAAATAATAAGAAATCATATAATTGCCTGTAAGGGAATATTTTGTTAATAATATAATTACCTGCAAGGGAATAGTTTGTTTAATTTTAAAATCATAAATTATATATCCATCTGCAAATAAATAATTTATTCAACCAAAATAAGAGTAAGCTACATACCTTTCCAAATAGTAATTTGAATCCTAAAGAATCATTAGTATAACATAACCATTCTACCTCAATTGAGGCTATATCTACAATCATGATTTTTATTGGTTATCATTACGGGTTTAAAATAGTCCAATGTACATTACAAAACTCTTAAATAATAATAATAATAATAAGGATGGGTTCAAATTTTACATTTTATAGAGTCAAATGTGAAATTGTCGTTACATTATATTTGTAACCATCAAAATTAAATAATTTGGATACTGTCATTGTGGTCGAAAAATTTTATAATATTTGAATGCTTGTTATGTTAAGTTAAATATCAACTTTGAAATCGTATGAAAAACTTTGATAGCAAATTTCAAAAATTTTGTTATTCTTTAAATTAAACCGAGCAAACCAATACCTTTTGCTTTGGTTGCAAAAATTTATTAAATACAGTAGGTTATATATAAAATAATTTTACCCTCGTAAATAGTACATATCATAGTTTTAATGTAACTTATTTGTTTACTTGTTGATAAATAAATTTCTAGATAAGCCTCTTGATCTTCGTTGCTATTCTTTATTATCTATTCTCCGAGAGTCGATGGTGAGTCTATCCATTAATTTCACGCATTTCCAAGCCTTTATCCATCACACGACCTGTGATACATGAGGGAGGAAAAAATGCGGATCCATAAATAACATTTAATAAAACTTAAAAAGGACGTACGCCGAGACTATAATGCAAAACGACCTTGGCACACCAATAAAATTGAGTAAGCATAGGTTTTTTTTGACTAGACGTTAGAATTCTCTGAATTATTAAGAGTCAATAACCTGCAGTACAAAGGCCATCTATTATACCATACAAAGACAAATATAGCGGTTCTCTGACACCTAAACCACCAAGAAACAACTCAAATGAGTACGACACACAAGCAAAATTGCACCACCATACTTGTTACAAAACAAAACAAAAAACACACCAACAATTGACTACACATAGTTTGCGAAAATAACACGGCCTTTAAAAAAGTAGACAACTACCAAAGGGAGACACAAACCCTACAACACAGTTAGATCATTGGCGTAAATTCAGCTAACGCCACCAAAGGGACTTGGAGAAGCAACACCATAGGAAACAGAGTCACCGTCAATAAATATGCCACCACGTTAGTACCAAAGAGCCACCTTATTCCTGGTAAAAAATTGAGCGAGGCAATCACCCCCTACCACTGCTCCATGAGACCAACCATCATGGTTCAAATGCAATAGATTTGCTCCAAGTTATGCACCCGTGAGTAGCATCGCGGCACCACCTCCAACACCGGACTAACTATGAAGCATTACCCGCTGCCTAGGCCTTTACTTAATTGTCCAAGGCTTCTCTTCAAGGCCAAGAATCTGGAAGCCAACCGAGAGCAAACCTAGAATTCGGCCCAAAGAGAGAAGACAAGCAAACGATCCTAACACACTCAAAAGAGGGATAAGGAGAGAGAAAATCTCATCATCTTACGGACATCAACTCTAATCCTAACTTACCAACTTATATTGCATGTGTGTTGTCGTTTTTGTAATACCTAGAATTTCTATGTCACTGTTTCCTTTGCAAAAGGAATTATATGCATACCATGGAGGTATTTACAAAAAAGCTCAGTTAAGAGTTTTTCATACTTTTTATAAGATCTTATGGCTCAATAAGACTCAAAATAAGTTGCTAAGGTTAGCAAACGCCCTTTTAAGTCGAAAAGGAGGAAAAAGTACTTAATTTTGAAAAAGTCAAAGTTTGATCGAGAAAGTCAAATTTGACCAAGAAAGTCAAAGTTTGACCAAGAGTGGTCAACTGGTTGACTTCGCAGTGTTATGTGATGCAGTATGGGAAAAGATACTGTAAAACCCGACATTATGGGCAAGATAGCTCAAATAGGCCTTAAAACTACCATAGAAAATCAAGCATACCTAGTAAGGATCAAGGGCAAAAAGGACTTTAAAAATAAGAAAAAAAATTTATACTGTCCGTTTTTACACAGATAAATTTTGGACTGTAGTACAGTATAAAAATACTGTGTTTAAGTGAACACAGTATTAGAAATATCTGTGTAGCTTAAAAATGGACTGGATATTGAGGAAAAGCCAAACAGGACTTAATATGGATGATATCATCCTATCTTCAATTTATGACATCATAAGTGAATTATTTAAGCTTGGAAAGAAAGCAAAGAAGATTCTAGAAGGGATGACATGGCCGGCCACCTCAGGGGTAAAATTGTCAAAATTTTATCTTTTGGGGCAAAAGTGTAAATTTTGGAAAATTGATGATGTAAGCGTAGTGATGTCATTAAGATAATGTCATTAAGATGAGATAAGCTTGGCGTGTTCTCCAAGCAAGTGACCGGCCACCTAAGGGCAAATTTGCAAGAATTTTAGCTTTTGGGGCCAAAGTGTAAATTTTAGAAATTTGGTGATGTAAGCATAGTGATGTCACCTAGATGATGTCACCAAATGAAATCATCTTAGCCTTGTTCTCCAAGGGATAACCGGCCACCTTGCATGCCAAAAGTGAAAATTTTAATTTTCATGGGGTGTTTTTAGAATTTTTACAAAGTTTCATATGTCTATAAATACCCATGAGATGGGCGGATTTTTGAGCTGGAAAAATGGGAGAAATCAGCTAACCTCTTGCAAAATTTCTCCCAAAAATCTGAGCAAGAGAAATCAAGAAAGAACAAAGAAAAATTTGAAAATCTAAGGGAGATTAGTTTAGGGGTGTTCGGTTTTTCAAGCTAGGAACCAAGAAGAAGTTGGAAATTTTTGGAAACCCATTTTCTGCGCTGTGACTGAGTGTGGGGAAGGAGAAAAGGGAGAGAAAATTTTAGTGGGAAAAATTGGTTAGTGGCCAAGAGTGAGGAGAAATCACCAACCAAGCAACCAAAAGAAATTTTGGTGCCCTAGGTGAGTGTGTGTGTTCGGCCATGAATGAGCAAGAAAAGGGAAAGGAAAAATTGGAGAGGATTAGAATGTGGAGAGTTTCGGTTTTGGCTGAAACAATCACCAAGTGAGGTGAAAAATTTTGGTGCCCAATTGGATGGCAAAACCGTGGGAAAGAAGAGCCAAGGGAGTGAGAAATTTGGATCCACCAACCCTAACCCATTTCTAGGGTTAGCCAAGGTAAAATCTCCCATAAACCCTACTCTTTTCCATTTGATTTCAATTGAAATTTATGTGTATTTCAAGTCAAGGATTGTAAGAGCTTAAGCTCAAGTTTTATTCAATTGCCCTAGAACTAGGTGTGGTGCTTGATTAGGATTTTAAGGGTGGTTTGGCTATGGCTTTGTTTATGCTTTGCTTGCTATATGTTTATGCTTGCTTGCATGTTAGACTTTGCATGATTAGATGGTTGGTATGTGTTCTATTTTGTGTAAGCCGATTGTGGCAATGAAGCTAGGTTGCTAGTGCTAGCCAAATATGGCATGAGATGAAGGTTTGGATGTGTGCATGCAAGTTAGAAACCATGCAGCCCAAAGATTAGGGCAATCGGTTTAGGGGCTGCATGGACATGTTGGGTTGATGTGATTAAATAAGTGGGACATTAGAAACGCTGCATGCTTACTGTGTAGGCTCCTGAAGTGGTCGGTCGAGTTAGACTTCGCGAAATAGGACGTAAACCGGACTTAACAACCGAAACTGCTAGTTCGGATTCAAAACTGGCCAGTTTCGGGAAAGTGAAAATTTAAGGCCTTTAGAGGCGAATTGAGGGAAACGTAAAACATGAAAGTTGTAGAACAGGATTTTTTCTAGGAGACATCATGAACCGTTTCCCAAAATAAGGCTCTAATGGCCTCCGTTTTTACAAAAAACCGAGACTGGTCTGCCCAGACCTAATTTACACGACCAGCGAGTTTCAAACGAAAACTGACAAAGATATAGGCAGAACTAGGTTTTTTTTTTTTTTTTTTTTTTTTTTTTTTTTTTTTTTTTTTTTTTTTTTTTTTTTCAACTATTTTTCATAAACATGAAAGTTTTAGGATTTTTCAAGAGCTAAAACTTTCGTGAAGACAAGTTTTTCAAATTCGGATTGGATCTTTAAACTGACACTGTTTTGCAAAGACTGTGCAGTAAACAGAAAATTCCTGCACAGGGTTTTCTAAAACTAGTTTGGAAAAAAAAACTGTTTTTCTTCTCAAAATCACTGTTTTAACTATAGAAATGTTCTAAAGGCAGTTTTCAGCCCTAAATGATTTTTATAAAGATCCGTTTTGAAAATATGGATTTTTACGAGTTAAGTAAAGAGTTTATGATTAATTTCCCGAATTTTTCCAAGTTAAGGAAAATAGAATTTTCAAGCTAAGGTTTAATGAACGAATGGATTACGCATGGTAACCGGAAGTTATACCCGAGTTATTGGGTTAAGCCCAGGGCCCAAAGGTTGACCCATAGGGGGTTGACCATAGTTGACCGTAGTTGACCCTAGTTAACCATAATTGACTTTGGTTGACCAAAATATTGACCTTAAGGGTTATCCAATATAATCATAAAGATACCAATTGAGTTAAATATAAGGTTAATGGAAATAACCTGATGGTTTGTGGATCAAGGATGAAGCCCAAGGTTGGAAGATGAACCTAGCCTTAATGGTATGTTGTGGGCTTAGTATATATGGTTATCAAATGTAACCTTTTTAAGAAATAAATCCATAACAATAAGGTTACTAAGTGTAACCAAGTAAGATAATATGCACAAAGGGACATATCACCAGGATCATGTAAGCATGTTGGTTAGGACACCAACATTTCACGAGTTTAACTAGACTATGTCCTTCATCAAGCAGGAAGTAACCTGCAGCTGTACTCGGAGGAGGAGCAGCATTTCGTGGGACATAGCAAGAGAGGTAAGTACAACTCCGCCTACAGCATAGGCTTTGTGTTGTTACTTGCCAAAGTATGTTAGATGTATGCTAGGGATTATGTGTTATGCGTTGTATGCTATGATGCTACGTTCTTGTGTTACGTTGTTATGTGTTTTTGATATATTATGCGAATGGGTATATTCAT